>VXBR01005094.1:152163-296629 GCA_013400215.1 Cisticola juncidis
TAGAATTTTATTATTAGTTATTTATATAATATATAATTTATATAATATATAATTTTATTATTAGTTTTTTTAGTTACAGGAACAACACTGTGTGTCCTCATATTTTCTTTATCTAATTCTTTTATAAACGTTCATTTTTGGATACTTGGAAATATATTTCAAAATTCCCCTTCTTATTGAAAGGCAGTACAAACAGACTGCGAACTTTTTCCAAACATCTGCATTTTAAAGTAATATTTGAAGCTAAAACCAGTGATTTTAGAGAATTGTTTTTAGTACAATATGTTAGGAAAGTAATCAGGTTAGTAAATGCAAGAAGATTGAATACTTTTGAGCAAATACCCCACTCCTACAATCCAGATGGCAAGAACAGCACTTCTAGCTGACAGGACAGTAAAATGGTATTTGATAATGTAAACAGTTTTAACTTAAATAAAAATTCAAGAAGTAAAATAACGTGTGCTTGTGCCTCTTTTTAGGAATCTTTTCCTCATTTTCTCTCCTGTTTTTCCTGGTTGCTGTACACTCCTCTGCACCATTGTTTGGAAACATTTTTATGGGATTTTAAAGACAGAGTAAAGATCTCTGGCACTGAAAGGCAACATTCTGTATGAGGCAAATGTTCTTCAAGCACACCTCTTGTAACCATTTCCATACTGGTACGTGTGAAAGTAGACAGCATTTTTGGAGGGAATTTTTATGTTCTTTTTTAATATAGCTGCTTTTTTCTTAGTATGGTACAATTTCTCATTTAACCATGTAGCATCCACAAGCCTTGTGAATTCAACTGATGGCAGCAAGGGCTTAGCATCTTGGAAAGTCTTGTCTGTTACCATCTAACAACTACCCATATTTATTAAAAAATTTAAGTATGGGTCTGTGAGGCTTAGCATAATGCAGCAGAGGGCTTCTGGTGCCTTTAGAGGACACTTCTCCTCTAACACTTCTCATAAGTTCTTCACACTCCTGGAAGGTAATATTCTGCTACATGGCAGTTACTTCATCTTACCCCTTCTACTCTTCCTCTTCCTCTTCATGTCACACTAACAGGTTCCTGGATTGGTTGGAGGGTTAACAATTCATTTCTGTGTCAGTGATTTGATCCCTCTACCACAGTTGTCCCTTCTTAGAAGAAGGTTTATAGCATAGTGGGTTCAAATTCAGGCTTGAGAAGAATACATTTTGCTATCTTGAGACCAATTTAATAGGAATTCTTAATTTATAATTTTTTGCCTTTGCATTAAGTTTGGGGGATTTTGTTTGTTTGGTTTTTTATTTCTTTTTTTTATTATTATTTTCAATTGCTATATTAACCATGGCTTTATTTTTCAATGGTTTTCTATCAAAAACCTCACTCCTTTGGAGAACTTGCAGTTTAGCAACTGTACATAGGCAAACAGCAGAAAAGAACAAGTTCTTAAAAACAGCAGCAGATGCTTCCCTCTTTATCTCCAGTATAAAAAACCCTGCAAACCCAGCTGCTTGATGATAGTGCAGCATCTAAACCACAGTACTATTTTGCTTTTATAAGAGTGGAAATGCTGTATAAGTAGTGAAAACAGTATACTTTTCCTTTGGCATTGGAAAATACTGGGTTTACAAAGAACTTGTGCCTATTCTGCTGTTTTTATTGGACTTTCTGCCTTCATATCTACTGACTGTCTTGAGATCCGACTACTACTAATATGCAGGAATTAGCTGAAAGTTTCATTTTAAATGACCTTTTTTTGCCTAAAGATATGATATTACTCCTTGGAGAATGTCTTCACATATACTCTTCAAATTACAGATGTTCAGACAATCCTCTGACATCTAAGTCATTCAAAACAATGAATATACTACTCATGTTATTGAGGCACAAAATGTCTTTGTATTTAATCAGGAAGTATTTTAAATCAAAAAACAGGCATAACACTCATAATTAAACTGCCATTTTGCCCTCAGTTCAGATACTTTTTAAACAAAACATTATGTTTTTCTCAAAAGATAAAGGAAGTGTTGTGAAATTAGATGTGAAATCTGTAATATTGGGGACAGAAACCAAAGCTGTCTCTTCAAAATGATGCATTAAGGGGTTTGAAATGTGGCTTTCATTGCTGTTGGTATTCTCTTCCTCCTGTAGGCTCAAAAATACCCTTGCCCTTACTCTGAAGGAGGCACTTTTGCTGTGACAAAAGTATTTTTAATAAGTTTGTTTGGTTGATTTGTTTCCCAAGAGAATGCCCTTTCCGTTTCCTTTTTAGGCCCAAACTTTGCCTCTTGTGTTTGGATAGTACTGTTATCTTAACTCCTTTCTGGATAAGGAAGAATTTGAACCACTGGTCACTATATCATTCTGAACTCAGCACAACACCAAGAACTGTTTCACTAAATTAACTGCTATAAATGCTTCACCTTAACTTAAGTAAGGTAAAATGTTGGTCTTCAAGAGGCCATATTCATTTGTAGTCTACTCAGCTTCCAGAAAGTGATTCAAGACAGCCAGCACATCTTTACCAAGGGCAATCCCTGTCTGACCAACCCAGTGATATTTTGTGATTGAGTGACCCCATCAGTGGACAAGAGAGAGGATGAGGATATAATTTATCTGGATTTCTGAAAAGCCTTTGACATCACCCCCCATGATCCCTCCCTCTAAATGGGAGAGCAATGGATTTGGTAAGTGGCCTCTTAGATAGGTAAGAAAGTATATGGGTGGTTGCATCCAGAAGTTAGTGGTCAGTGGTTCACAGTCCTGATGGCTATCAGTACAAGTGGGATCAGTGTGATTCAATATCTTCATTACTGATGTAGACAAAGGGATCAAGTGCACCCTCAGCAGATTTGCTGGTGACACCCAGCTGAGTGGTGTGGGTGACACACCTGAAGGATGGGATGCCATCCAGAGGGACCTGTACAAGCTCCAGAAGTGGGTCCATGGGAATCTCATGAGGATTAACACGACCAAGTGCAAGGTGCTGCAGCTGGGTCAGGGCAGCCCCTGCTGTCAGTCCAGGCTGGGGATGAACAGATGGAGAGCAGCCCTGCTGGGGACTTGGGGATGCAGGTGGGTGAGAGGCTGGACATGACCCAGCCATGGGCACTCCCAGCCCAGAGAGCCAAACGTGTCCTGGGCTGCATCCAAAGCAGTGTGGGCAGCAGAGGAGGGAGGGGATTCTGCCCCCTCTCTCTGCTCCTGTGAGACCCCACCTGCAGGGCTGCAGCCAGCTCTGGGGTCCCAGCACAGGAAGGACAGGGCCCTGGTGGAGAGAGTCCAAACAGTCCAGAGGACACCAAGATGATCAGAAGGATGGAGCATTTCTCCTACAAGAAAAGGTTGAGAGAACTGTGATTTTTCATCCTGGAGAAGAGAAGGTTTAGGGTGACCTGATAGTGGCCTCCCAGTACATGAAGAGAGCCTATAAGAAGGAGGGAGAGGGACGATTTACAAGATCATGTAGTGACAGGACAAGGGGGAATGGCTTCATTCCCCGTTGAGATGAAAGAGACTAACTTTAAGTTAGATATTAGGAAGAAATTCTTTGCTGTGAGGGCGATGGAAGAGGTTAACCAGAGGAGCTGTGGGTGCCCCATTCCTGGAAGTCTTCAAGGCCAGGGACTTTGAGCAACCCAGCCTAGGGGAAGGTGTCCCTGCCCAGTGCAGGAAACTTGAAATGAGATCCTGATAAAGGTCTCTTCCAACAAAACCCACTGTGATTGTATGAGATTGAAGTAACTTTCAGTCCTCTTCTTATTTTGATTAGAATTTTTTCATGTCTAGCTTCTCTTTTCCTTTTGCCAATTGTAGTTGACAATTTAAATTGTCCCATTTCCCATAGCAGCACAAAACAATGGAAAGCTGTTTGTGTACACACTGCAAAAAAGTGTAATCATAAAATTTTGTGATTAGTGACAGAACTCCGTATCACTGATCAGTAGCAAAAGTGTTTGTCATTAATGATGAAAAACTCAGTTTCTTTGGCAACTGGCTTAAAAGTGACAAGATGTGGCAGAACCCGCCCCCCCACTCCTACACCCATAGAGAGGCCAAGGTTCCCTGCTGATATGCAGACATGAAAAAACAGTCCCTCACTGGAAAAAAAGGACAATAGGACATCTCCATACTTCTAGCTTCAATTTAAATTATTTTTTTTTTCTAATTTTACAGTTTCCTGACTGCAGTTATATTTGTATTCATATTCTATTGTGCATAAATTGGTTTATTCTTCAAAATATTTAAGCAACTGTCATGGCACAAATAGTATTTTATGAATTTCTGTAGCCAAGATGCATAAAACTGCCTTTCATTTGCTTTCTGTTAGTCATTTCCAATTTTTCACCTTTACTCTTAGCTTGTCAGCTGTCTGTTCATTATAAAGAAGTATATAGAATACTAACATGATTTTAATTAGCAAGCCCAAACACATTTTAGTAACTCAAACACTTTCCTTTCTTGTCTGTTTACCAACTATGTTCATGAAGGTCCAATAGAATTAACAGCAAAACACTTCCAAAGGATGTTTATAAAATCAACATATCTGCAGTGCTAAAGGTGTTGAAACAGGCATCTTACTGTCTGTAACATTTATCAGAGCACAAAACACATATTTCATGAAATCATAGATAGTTTGCAGCCTTCTTTTTTTTTAAACCTACACTGATGTATTCATGGCAATCTGAAGAATGATTCAATGGCTCTTAAGTAAAATAAAGAGAAACCATCCATTCAGTGGTGTACTCAGCTGCTGGGAAATCATCAGCAAGCCCCAGAAAAACACCCTAATTTTCAGATTTGTGTAGATATGGTTCAGCATGTTTATTCAGTAATGAGCAAACCAATACTGGGCTAAGATTTCAGAGAATATATCTAATAATCTATGGGTTATGTTTTAGTGTTAGAAGAAGAAAATTACTCCATGCTAATAATTTCAATTTCATTTTGTGTTCACACATGGGCATATCTACAAGGTAGATCAAAAAATATGAATGTGCATGTCAAAACCATTATGTTACCTAATATTTACAGTGAGTGGATTGACTAATATTTATGACCATCTTATAAGGTACAATTTTAACCCAGACTAATGCAAACAATAATTTATCTGTGGGATCCTAGGGGTTGCCTGTCTCCATGAATCATATACAAAATCTCAAACAGCTGTAAACCTATTTAGAAAATTTGAAGTTGCTCTCAAGATACAGCACCTGTCTATAGAAATCTGTATGAAAAAGCACGAGCTGGAAATTGCACACACCTATGGGAGCTAAAAGATGTTTAACCAAGACTGAGTTCTGAATTAGCACTACAGTTAGGTGTGTATAAGGGCAAAATATTCCAAATGTTCAAATACATCATAAATAATTTTCTTTTTTTTTCTCCTGTATTTGTTTTTACTGAATGTATATACACATGGAAATTGGTTGAAATCAACATGTGAATGCTACCTCCTGCAGAAATTGCAACCATCAATATATTTTAAAATCACTGAGCATGAACAATTCAAAGGCAGAAATGATCCCTCTTTGAAAGACAAGTCATATGCCAAGAAGGTTACTCAAGTTCAATAGATTTTTGCTATTTTCTAGTTGCTGTCTTTGTCAATATCCCTGTATTTCCATGAGTGCTGCTAAATGCAAACAAAGTACACATACCTTAACAGGCGCAAGGATAATTAAAATCAATCTTTCAAATGTCACTTATGTATATATAGTTTTAATATTAAGACTTGTACCATTGCTCCTAGAGAACTGAAATGACAAATAAACCTTGTTTTCATTTTACTAGACAAATACCTGATAAGAAACACTTCTAGTCAAAATGCAACAATGTTAACAGCCTTAAATTTTCTATTGTTTCAGTTTTTAGATGGCAGAAATATGTTTTCTGGCATAGAAACTTTTCCTACTTGATATTTAGAAGTACTCCTCATGCACTGGAAAGCAATAAGCAGAAGAGCAATACTGCCAAGAAGTCTGTACATTCTGTCTGGCTAATTTACTCAGCGTGTCTTCACCATAAGTGCCTGGTACTCTGCCCATGGTAATAACATAAAACTCACCATCACGAACACACAGAGTATATCACATGCTCTTTCACATATATTCCATACATAAAGAACTTCAGGCTAATGTATTAGATAGTGGAGCTGGGAGATGTGAAATGGTTTCTTAATTATTAGTGGAGTAAAATGCAATCTGGGCTAAATTCATGCTAGTGAAATTAATGGTCCTTCTAAACATGTTCTGCAGAAATAAAAATACAAATCTTTATTAAGGTGTATGCAAGCCAACATAGATGAAATATCTGTTCACTCTTCCTGTAATGTTTTATTCATACATGATTTCATAGGAGCTTAAATTTTCTAATACAATTCCCAAAATATATGCTTATATCCAGTCCTGTGGTCTCATTTTACAAGTACTTGAATTTTCCCACATGCCCCACTGAACAAGCACAACTGAGCTGATGTGTAAAATTGACCTATTTATTTATGGTCCTATCCAACATCAACTGAAATAAAGGAAGAAAATCTCATGTGTGCAACAAGATGAAGGAGTTTGCTACATCATTTAAATTTAAGCAATCACTCACCCAAAAGTTTGTGAAAAAATCTTTAAAATGCAAGAAGAATTTGGTTAAAGAGTTTGGGTTTGGAGGAAAACTATTATTTCTGATCATTGACACTTATTTTGGCAAATGTGTTTCTAAGTCTTTCCTACTGCAATTTACTGTTAGTAGAAAACAGTGGCAAAACCCCTCAATATTACTATATTTCTTACACAGAATATCACACTCACATTTTCCTTCCAAACTTTTTGGGAGAAAAAGTGTTTCAGTGTTGTACCATAATGCAAAAAAGGTATATCTGGGGAAAAATGAAAATAGCCTTGAACAAATGCACTATAATAACAGCAAATGGACTATAATAATACTATTCAAACCATTTTTATTTCTCAGCCTTTCAATGCAGGGAGTTTTCTCACAGCCTCTCATATAATCTGTTTTGTATCTGTCTGAACAATATGTCACTGAGAATGGTATTTATTCTGCTTTTACATCATACCGGGAAGTGTTCATTGTCCTCTTTTAAATAAACCACTTCCTGTGGCTTGTGAAAAAAAAAAAAAGGTTTTCTTTTAAATTAGGTGCAAAGCTAGATGAGTTTGGGGAAAAAAAAACACCTAATGAAGAATTTCCTCCAAAGAGCAGGATTATTTGTTAAATAAACCAAATAAAAGTTGCTAAATACGGGAAATAATTAGTTGATGAAAAAGCTTTATTGAATGAAAAATATTTTGCAATGCCTATCTAGTAAACAGATTTGCTTTTAGTGGCCTCTGCGCCACACGCGGGAGTGGAAGGAGTCTAGTGCTTGATGAAATTATTCCAGTGTTCATTACACTCTGTTAGTTACCTGTCATTTAGAGATGTTTAGAAAACCCACCTTTTAATTAAGAAACTTAGAACATAGAATTTGCCTTGTAACAATGTGGGTTTACTTTTTCTAGGAGTGACCAGAGAAATTTGTTAATGTGAGAGAAAGTAGAAAGAAGTATTACCCTGTGGGAATGTTCAAGTGGACATATTATTAAAGTCTCACTGGTGAATAATGGGAGAAGTTGTCAGAAAAATGTATGTTTCAGGGGAGGAAAACTTTAAGTGATTCAGTCTGGTGAGCAATAGGTGTAGCTAGAATTTTAATTTTTCTCCATCTAGTACTCTCCTGTTCCCTTTTCTGTCTTATCTTCTGATTTCCTCTTTTAACTGATTTAATATTTTAGTTTATTGCATTCAATTATCTGTGTGATGTATTTTTTTCAAAAGAGATGCTTGTTCCCAGGTACCACTCAATATTTATAGCACTATGTTCTAAAGCACAAACTTTTCAAGGCATACATATTTTTGATAACTGGACTGCCTTACCTTTATTGACATTTACTACAAAATATAATGAGTACAACTACTTTACCTTTTCCATATCCACCCTCCAAGAAGGGCTTTCACAAGTAAATATCTAGATTGCAAACAGTCTCTTCAATGCCAGAAAAAACAACCCTATGTTGTCTTTATTTGATTCTACAATCCTGCTGCATTGCAATTTTAAAGTTGACTGGCTATACTTTCAGGCCTACAAATCACATAATTGTGTGTCTTAGCATTAATATGTTCCCTCAGTGAGTGGTTCATGTGAAATGGATTGCTGTAAAATCTGCATCCAATCGTTTTCATTGTATCAATGAAAAGGAAAACCCAGGCTTCGTGGCATTGCAAATTTACTCCATAATTTCTAACTTCAGACACATTAACAGACTAGAATATCTTTTTTGATCAAATTAAATGAGCCACAAGATTTTTCTGAAGTAATATGTACTTCCTATGAAACATTTGCAAATAATCTCTGCAAGGCTAAAAAGAACAGAATCAGTTCAATTTAAATGACTGTTATAAACCCACTTATAAGAGGTTGGACATAGCCTTTTAACAAATTTTATTCTGCAATATTTACACCAGACAAACAGAAGAAATCCAAGCCTGGAATTCCCCAAGGAGGACAGTAATTTCTGTGCATTATTTGTTGTTTGGTCTCAGAAAGGTCTGTTACACCAGACATTTGATGTCCAGTCTCACTCATTTGTTGTTAAATGCAGAAGTGTTCAGAAATAACCTCCCCACCATGTGTATATTTTTGCTGCTTTCTCTGCCTCCAAGACATACACAATGGAGTTTGGCTCAAATCTGATTTAGAACTGATTCACTGTTCTGCTAGTTCTGCTAGTATTCACGAGTTCTGCTAGTATTTATTGAAGAGAAGTGCCTGTGGAGACTTTGGAGCAGTCTTCCAGTACCCCATTTTAAGTTTTAATTAAGAGAATCTGGGGGGGGAATCATAAATGGTTTGGATTAGAAGAGACCTTAAAAATAGTAAATCAAAGAATAAATGAAAAATCAGAAAATTTGGATGAAAAGTGTAGCAAGCAAAATAGTAAGAATGTTAATAGTTTGGAGAAGAAGGAGATGATGAACTTCAAGTACAAAAAATGTTGCTATGAAGAAGACTGCCATGAAATGTCTCAGAGAAAGTAGAACAAAGTGTAATTGCTTAATTTGCAGCAGATACTCATGTTTGATATTGGGAAAGTTTTGCTAACCATCAGATGAGGTGAGTAACTGAGTTAAACAAGAATAAAATAAATGTGCCTGTACAGGAATTACTCAGAATCCAGGAAAACCAAGTATTGAATGAAATTGTTCCCAGAGAATTTTTTACATGGAACAGGATGTAGAACAGTGGCCTATAGAAAGAATATAATTTTTTATTGATTTTCCATTTGAATGTGTTGGTTGTTTTAAAAATACTATAATAAATAGTATAAGTTATAAATACTATAAGTTATAAAAATACTATAACCTCAATTTTGATTCTATTAAATATTATTGTACTTTTTCAACATACAATTTGAAAAATCAGATTTCCTCTCTGATGATTTTGTGTCTTTTTGTCTTCAAAGAGACAGATGATTATAAAGACAAACAAAATTATATTCTGATAAAATAGTTTAATTCTACAGTTTATACAGCAAAATACCTGTTGGTGTAAAACCATTTCTCATGGTGATAAAAAAAATATCCTTTTTCCCAGCTACTACCTGCATGGAGTATATTGTTCTCCAAGAGCAAAGAGATGGAAAGAAGAAACGGAGTTTTCTGTACCTTATGTAATCAAGAGTTTATGGGTCTTGGACTTCTGAAAAGCTAACACAAAAATCCAAAATTCAGCAAGAAGTAGATCTAAACCAAAAATAAGATTTTACAAATAAGATAACCTGGGAAGTCAGGGCAAAGGGCACACTGTAGGCCAGAGATTGATAAAGCCTTTGCACGTATCACATCAGTCACTTCTGTTCACCAGCTTTATACAAACAAAATGAAACTAGGGAGAAAAGAGGGTAAAGTACTCTGAATTTTCAGAAATGCCATCTTTAGTTAAGTCATATTTTGTACTAATTTACTATAAAATTACCAGCTGCCCTTAGTCAAGGGTTCATAGTCACAGGACTCATAGGGTCAGCACAATATTTTTTATAATCCCATTTAGCACCCAACACAAGGTTTATCTATCCTCTCCACAAAAACACAATTCCTTTTCATTTAGTCTACAAACTGGCAAATCCTAAAATGCATACCACATCTTAAACAGACAAGATGGAAGTATACCCTTGTCTTGATTAAAAACTAGAGTACGTAAAAGGTAAAATTCACATTTTTCAGAATAGGTCTAAGAATTCTCATACTGGTATTGTACAAACTTTCATCATAAGGCTGTAGTTTGACTTTTTTTTTCATTGATGAAAAATATCTAGTATTACTTTTGAAAGGTTCTGACCTGAAATACAACAATGAGAATTTTCATCATCTACAATCTTTTATTACAAAAAGAAGGCCATATTATGGCTTTGTGATTTAGAAATATACTGAGATACACCTTTTAAGGAAAGCCATAAAAGATGGCAATCTAAAACAGGTTAAACTTTCTTTCAAGATTCAAATACTTTTAAGAACTACAAAAGCCATTTTGCTGTCTCCAGTGTATTTGACAATTCCATTTCATACTTTTTTGGCATCACTAATATTGTTCTCCTTTAATCTGAAACATATTGTAATAAATTACGAGTTCACTATTTGAGAAAGAAACCATACAAAGAAGCTGCTTGATTTGAAAAATAGCACCAAACTCTTTCAATGAACACAAAAATGGAGAGGCCATGGGGAGATTTGCAGGGAAAAAGGGATAATTTCAGAGGATGGTCCCAGCTCCACAACTCTGTATTAAATTCATATAAAACAGCTGACCAGCAACATTTGTGGATGGGAGTCAGAACATGTTCAGACACAAGGCTATGTGCTGTGGTGACAAGGGGTGAAATTGGGGTCTACACACGGGGCAAGGTCTTGTTTCAGGTGGATGCCTGGGCTCAACAGACAAGTCAGGCCTTTGAGCCTCTCAGCCTGGCAATGCCATCTCCTGTGTGTCCTGGGAACAGTTATAACAAAGCAGAGAAGAGATCCCAGTCCCTTCAGCTTTAGTACCTCAAAGTCACCAAAAAAAAAAAAAAACCAAAAAAAAACCAAACCAAAAAAACCCAAAAAACCCACAAACCACCCAAAAAACCCAACGTATTAAAGTATTAAAGTAATCCTAAACCTAACTAACCCTAGCTTGTCCCTGCCAGCCTGCTGTAGTCCATAACACAGATGTTTATTCTGGAGGGAATGCAACATCTTTGGGACACAGGAAGGAGGAGAGGGTTGCAAAATGGAGTAAGTCTAAACTATATATGCTTCCATCCTGGATATGCCCTTGACAAATAGATGATGCTTATTAGTTAGGTATTTCACAGTAAATATCACATGTCCTTCAGGCTAAAATATGACCTAACCTATAGCCATAGTGGGACTTGTGGGGGAAAAAACCCAACCAAACCAAATAAAGCCACAAAAATAAGGATTTTGTGAGGCCCGAAAGGTTTTGCAGAGTTTACAAGTTACTAGTGTTTTCTTGGATGTATTTTTAAAGCCGCCTGTTTTTCTCACTTCTAATAATTTGTATAATAATTATTTATTATCTCCGACTTAATTCCGTTGTTCCTTTTGTCAATTCTTTCTCATTTTATATTGACACCAGAATGAATGTCACTGCAGGCTGTGAGTGGATTAGATACAGTGTGAACTCCTCAGAGATGAATTTTCTAATTGTGACTGAAAGATATTTCTCTTGTGAAGCTGATCCAAACTATTTGAAGGATATAACAGTGTGCAGGAGCACAGTGAACATTATGAGAAATAACTGTTCCAACCCATCCAAGTCTCAAAATCCATTTTGGAGTGGGTTTGATTTTTTAAGTAAAGAACAATCTCTGAATAGATTATTCCTTGCAGGCACACACATGTGACTTCTTTAAAGGTAAGCTTTCCATCTTGCAATAAAAGTTGATACATTAATTTTGAAACATCCTACGGAATTTTTAAATTAAAGCACAATATGTTGATCCTTAAATTTATGAGGCACCTTACACTGATCTTTTCGAAAGCTGTTAGGTAGGTGGATACCTTGCTGTTTTCTCTGTCCATCCTCCAGTCCATTAGCAATACCTGATTTTCAGAAACTGCACTTTGGAAGTCTCTTTGAAAATCAAATCTCTCAGAGGCATTTTGAAAAATTTAGTCACTTTTACAAATCTTTACTTAGACCTCAAAAGGTTTGGGTTCCTCATATATTTTGATAAATGAAGATGAGTCAAGAAAATAAGTGGCTAAGTTCTGAAATGGTATAAAACACAGGATGTTGCAATAAGATGGTATTGTTTGTGTCTTCTGGAGCTGTGTCCCAGCATGCTCATAAATTTATCTATTACACATGCAGATCTAAAAAAACCCACCAACTTAAAAACCAAAATAAAGACAAATAAATGCAAAACAAGAATATTCATAATAAGAGTAGTTTAACTTTTATTCAGCTAGAAAACAACGGATGTGTGCCATCCTCAAAACTAAAATGTAACTGTTCTTTTTGGAACACAATATTCCCAAAGGTAACTGAGAAACAAATTGTAAAAAAGGAAATAAAACAATGAATAATGTAGAAAAAGGCCTAGAAAAAGGATAGCCTTCATTTTTGTTCTGATCACCAATTAACATTTCACTTTAAATCAGTAGCTGAAGGAACTGCCATCATATTTAAAGTTTTTCCATGTAGAATTAAACTCAGTTTCATTAAAAAAAACACACTGTGTTTTATCCAGGCTGGCTATGGAAAACTTCTGTTAAGAAATATCAGCACAATTTCATATTCAGCACATTTCTTTGAAGAGTTTATTTACAAGAATAAAAGTAAAAAATATGTATACTTTATACAGTAGTCAAAGAAAAGCTCATATGTGGTTAAGGCAAGTTAAAGTGAATGACTCTTCAGTTACTTAAGGAAATAAAATGGATATTTTAAAGACTTTTCCCAAAATGTCCAGGACTTTTACGTTTAGTCATTATATTGTGAAAATCAACTTGAAAGCTTCTACTGCACTCTTTTAAAAACTTCCATTTCACCATTCTTCCCTCTATAAAGAGAAAACACAGTCCATACCAAACTGGTAAGTTTTGGGATGGCATTGCTTATATCTTCAAAGTGACCATTTTGTATGTTTAGCTGAAGTTAGAATTTCTTTCCTCAACAGATTGCCAAAAATGAACATTTTAATACAGAGATAAAAACACAAAACCTTATGTAAATATTGTTTTTTTTTTTTCTATTCCACTCCTTTTCTCGGACTTTCCTCAGTATAAAAATCACTAGCTCCGCCTGAACAATTTTACTGTCTGCGATGACTAAATTGGAAATCCAGGCTGACCCTTGTGTTCACGTGTTTTTCATAATCTGGGAATAGGCTGTTCAGGGCTGCACAGGATGTGCCTCATTTTGAATGCTGGTTCCTAACCCATGACTAAAGGCGTGCATACAAGGAATACCGCTACCACATTTGCATGGATTACTGTCATCCCTTTCTAGGGCATTGTGTAATTCAGCTGGGATGATGAAGCTTGTCCAGAGCATGATCTAAGGGCCATCAAAATGAGAATTAAGGTTTGGATTTTTCCTCTGAACCTTGGAAACAGTTGGACTGCAACTATGATACTGCAAAATATAAAGAAAAGCCAAAATCTGATGAAAAAGCTGCTCACTGGAAAGAAAATTAATCTCCTCTTACCTAAACTAATCCTCTCTCCTCTTCAGTCATCACTTCCTCTTTCACAGCCCACTCTCCCTAAGTGACACTCTTTTCTGGGAAAGTGTCTTTCAAGGGGACTTGTGGATTCCTGAAACCTTTGCTAATGTCAGCACACTCATTTCTGGCATTTCTGGAGGACAGGAGGCTGCTGATGCTCACCTAGAAACCAGGCAGGAACAAAATTTAATGCTGACTGTCACTGAAGCACAGAAAATGGAACACCTGAGTGTGAATATTCTGTCTATCAGTGTATGTGAGAACAAATATTTTTGCCAATGTTTTCTTTAATTTCTTTAATTAAGGGTGAAGACGTAGAGTCAGAGTGAAGTTCTGGAATCTTTGGTCCACAATCGCTTTTACTTTTCCATCATTCTTTGCTTGTGGTATGGCCAGGAGCTGGTAGGACTCATACTAAGTCTAGTTTTACCTATTTCCTGCATTTTTTAAGGAGAGGTAAGATCAATCTCAAAATGTACATCTGCACCACAAAAAACATGAGGATTAGACAGGAAATGTTTCCTCCTGAAGGGCAGAAGTCAAGTTCAGAGCATTTGAAATCATAGTAAACAGTAAGGATACATCAATACGTGGTTAACTTCTACAGCTGCTAGATAGACCTGGGCAGCATTATTTGATTCAGGAGAAAATAGAAAAGCCAGTGGAAGTGAAAGGCAGCTTTGAGTACGGGAACAGATAGGCCTTTCCAAAAAGGAGACCAAAGTGAAGGATACGATCACGTCAGATACTTCAGCTGAGGAAAATTTAAATTAGCTTCCCAGAGTGAGCTGTAGATTACATAGACTCCCTTCAGAGGAGAGGAGAGAGATGACCATTAGAGGTAACAGTACATGCTCTTGCAGAGTGGGAATGGGAGAAACAGTGACAGAGGAGACTATTCCTCCAAAGAAAGAGCAAGGTCTTTTGAAGTTTGACTGCATTTGGTTCAAACAGTTGTACAAGTATTGCTTTTCACAGAAGCATAAATGAAGTGGTAGTGGCAGTGTACATTCAAAATCTGACACATTTTGATCTGTAGAAATATGAAGGAGTTCAGGCTGATAAATTCTGAGGTCACAGAGCACTGAAGGAAACTTTCATACTCAGAATATCCAGAAATTACAGTTCTTCTCTTTAACTGCCTTTTTAGGCTGTGCCTGGGTCAATATTTACCCAGATCAATGTTTATTAAGTGGGGGTGCATGTTTACTCACATTTTTAGTAAAAGAACTCTACTGCTTACTGTGAAGAGCAGTTTCCTACACTTAACTGGAAGAAATTATTATGCCTAGTGTAGAAAGAAGAGACAGGCTGTGGTACCTAGTGAATGTGGAAGATGAAACTCTAGGAAGCTGTTCATAAAAGCCCAGGTGTGAGATACCAAGGAGGTGGAGAGGGTTCCCATGAGGCAGCCAAGCAGGAGATCTATTATCATTCCTTCCTGCTGGGGATTGCACTTACCTGATGGGGACTGGCTCTTAACTAGCTGTTTAACGAGGACTTTGAAGCAGACTTTCCTGCCCTTCTTTACCACAGCAACCACAACAATGCTAACCAGTCTTTGATCATCAAAGCTGGGATTTGTTAGAAGGCAGCCCAAGAAAATGCCTTCTTCTCTAGTGAAAACTTAGAATTAGTAAGAATCTGTATCTCTGGGACACAGGACACCATCTTCCTGCAGAACAGATCCTGTCCTCCTGCTTTGGTTTCATTACAGTAGCTTTCTGCATTGCAATAAATGTTGCTAATTATTTTCCCAGATTCCCTGAAAAAAGCCTTTCTTTCCATGCCCAGGGGCAGATTATGTCAGTTCCTCTGAGGAGCCTTCAACCTGTTCTGGCAGCACTGGTGCCTGCTGGACATGTCTCTCTCCCAGCTCAGCTCCATGCTCCAGGAGTAATTTCCCCAGGAAATGCTTTCTCCTTACAGGGCAGTGTTCATCTCTTTCCTACAGAGAATTCCACTGGACCCAGGTAGAGCACTCACCAGCAGGCAGGCTTCCTGCCTTCTCTCCCACAGCTGCCCTTTGAAAGGTCCAAAAAATAAGCTAAGAGCAAATGAAGCAGATGCTATCCATCAAAATTTAATAACAGTATTGTTACATAAATAACATTAACATGCAGTTGCCTGTAACTTTCTGGGAACCAGTATTTGGAGCAGCATGTAGCCCTAAAAGTTTGTTGAATTGGAGTAATAAAATCACATAGAAATGAAGACTCTTCTAATAGTGATTTTTTTGTATTGACTAAACAGTAGTCAAAGTAGGTCAGACTGAGAAGGAATGATGCTAGGCCCTGTGTATGGTCAAGGGCCATAAAATTACATAATGACTTAATATTGTTCTTTGTTTTTTAAGGTTGTTTATCTTCTTAGTGACACAGCAGGGGACAGAGAGCTGAATTAAAGGAATACTTGTCTCAGAAAGGATCCACATTCCCCTGAAAGCACAAAAATATTGTGTGTCCAGAGAGGAGCAACGAAGATGGTGAGGGCTCTAGAGAGTAAGTCTTAAGAGGGGCAGCTGAGGGAACTGGGGTTGTTTAACCTGGAGAAAAGGAGGCTCAGGGATAAGGAGGCTTAACCTTATCCCTCTCTACAACTGCCTGAAAGGAGGGTGTAGCCAGGTGGGGGTCAGCCTCTTCTCCCAGCCAAGAGGTGATAGGATAAGAGCAAGTAGCCTCAAGCCGCATCAGGAGTTGTTCAGGTTGGACATCAGGAAGAATTTCTTGATGGAAAGGCTGATTTAGCATTGGAATGGGCCGCCCAGCAGGGTGATGGGGTCACTATTCCTGGAGGTGTTCCAGGAAAGACTGGATGTGGCACTTACGGCCATGGTCTAATTGACAAGGTGGTGATTGGTCAAAGGTTAGTCTCAATGCCCTTGGAGATCTTCTCCAAGGTAAATCATTTTGTGATTCCTTGAGTCAAAACAATTAATAAGGTATTACATCAATATTCAATGTCATAAGACCTCTCCCTTTTGGTTGCTCTGATTCACTTAACTCCACTTTCTATTTCAGGAAGGGCTAGACACCTAACATAACACATTCCTCTTCTACTTCTGGGTATCAACAGGTAGCATAACTGTTTTCATTATTCCTAAAGCTGGTAATATCTTTTCTCCTTTGAACTTCTTGGAATGGACTTCATGAAAGAAAATAGAGCCCTCAGTTCATCCAGCAGGCATCCTGTTTTCCACCTGTTCCCACCTTTATCTTCATACTTTGGTTTGAATCTCCCTAAAGCCTAAGACAAGGAGAAGCAGAGATGGCTGTTCATCCCCCCTCTGCCTCCAAAGAAATTACCGAGGCATTAAATTACAACACCTTTCAACCCCATAACAAATATCAGGACAAATGTACTAAGGCTTTGCTGGGAAAAGGATATGAATGGGTTTTGTGAAGCAAACTGACAACAAGTTTACCCTGACCTGTTCCTCATCAAAATCTTGCTTTGAAATGTTTTTAAACACCAGATGCAGCTGGTGACCAAGGTTCAAATAACTGACATTACTAAGATGCAGCCAAGATTTAAACAAGCCTCATGGTGACACTTCTGGACACAGATAAGGCTTTGTTGTAGGCATGAAAGCTTGGAACACCACTAATCATATGTAGGAAAATGTCACAACAAAAACCATTAACAGTCTTGAATCCAGTGGAGATGCAGGGAAAAGAAGTTAGCTTAAGGACTAGGGGTGAATAACTGATCTTTAACTTTTAGAGTGAGCTATATAAGGAAACTGTAATGTAAGATGTCTGATTACACCTTTGTTCTACAGAGACCAAAATTAACAGACAATTATTCTACCACGCTTTCTTCCACCAAAGGAGAACAATTACAAGATCTCTTATAAGGACTCTTCTTGAATTTGCATGAGGAGGACAGCTAAAATTTCAAGAATCTATTGTGTTTCTAAAAATTCTGACTTCTTTTAAACATCATCTTACAAGCTTTAATTTTAGATTTGCACCTGGTCTTTCCCTAGGGGCAGAAATAAAAAGGATGCAAGTCAAAACACAGAGACAGAAGCCTTCAGTATTTAGATAGGACAGCTAACAGCACAGTGAAGCTACACATGTTCACAATTACTAAATAAATAGTAATTATTGTATTTGCTCTCATTTCAGTTCTTGACATGACTTTCAAAATTGCGCAGCAATAAAGAAACTGAATTTTAGCTTCCACTGACATTTGCATAAATACAGAAATTACTAAAATAAAATATAAATCGGAACAATAAGTCTGATGCATTTTTCTTTCTATGTGTAAAAAAAAAAAAAATCTCCTGTCTCTTAAAAAACCCAACTAACCAGAAAAACCAACCCACTAAAAAAATTAAAAACACAAAAACCACCAGCCCAAAACCCAAAGAGTTAAAGCTAATTTCCCCTCTGTTTTGCTGTCCTGGTGAGAAGGCAGTGAAGAAAAAAATAAAAAAACAACAAAGTTTATATAAAGCAGCTCTAACCACAAATGTTAGAATCATTTTCCTAATGAAAACATGATTTTCATATTTTCATATATATCAAAACTATGCTATAGTTTAAAAAATACAAACTGTATTATTAGGATAATAATATATTGAACTATGTACTACTTAGTCTGACAATGACTATAGCATAAGCAAAGGCAGGTTGATAACTTTTTAAATAGTTTTACTTAAAGCTAAATCTTTTCTTCTGACATTAATCTCCCCTTTGCCTAACTCAAACATAAATTTTATATAATTTCCTTGATTTTAAAATACTATAAAGAAGAGGAACAGCAAAACATTTCTTTCATTAATGAGTCATAAAACCCCCCATAGTTAAAACCAAGAAAACTTTCCTAAATATATGTCGTAGGAACATAAATAAAATAAGTAGGATGAATTACAGCTAAGAATCTGTCTTATAATGTACAAGCAGTTTGGGATTGTAAACAGATGAAAGAGAAATAAAGCAAATGAGAAAGGAAAAGGAGGAAAAGAAAGCAAAAGAGCTGATAAAGTTTCTGGCTACAATACAGGAGACATATCATTACCATATGATCTAATGTGGGTGTCAGCCTGGATTGTGTTCATTGAGAGAAACATTTTTTAACTGTGCTATGGAATAGAAGCAGGAGGGTTTTCCACCAAGTGACAGTCACTGAGCTGAATTTACCCCCTCCTCCTTTCCACACCTGCAAAGCCTTCTGCCTGGGTTGAATATTTAGTTTAATTACATCTCAGCTTTGAGAACTCCTGTTGCAAATCCCTGGATTAAAAGGTACGGTTTTTAGTAATTCTCCTGAACTATGCTGTACTAATAAAGCTTCGGGCAAGCCTATGGCAAGAACTATTTGTATTTTAAGAGAAGCAAGTTAAAAATCCTACTAAATGTTTAGTAACGTTAAGTTTTCTATGCAGCACTTCTGTTTCTTGGAAACATGAGAATACATTCTCAAAGACTGTGCAGATTTCCGACTGTTTATTTGACTATTCTGTCTCTTGTTTTGATTTGTATGAGCACTGCTATAATCCTTTCTTTTGCTTTGCTCTAAACTTTTGCAGCAGTATATTCTCTGCATTCCAGTGTTAAGAATCGGTGATATAGAGAGTGTAAAAAATGCATGTGTGCTTACATTTCTGCTTTAAACTGCTCTCTGATTTCTTTCTCATGTGTTTCTTCATATATATTTCAGATGCTGATGAATATAATTTCAATTTCAGAGAAAAAAATGCATAGTAGAAACTTAAACGGGTTCTGTGTTCGCCTTTGTAATTTTAGAAAGTGCTATGTTACAGGGAACAAACAAGGGAATCATGTTTAAAGAAAGTCCTTATGAATGAAATAGTAGAAAAGAAAATTCTTTCAGTTGAAACTCCTGTTAACAGGGTTTTGTTCTCTTTAAAACTTCCAACTCTTACGTTTGCATATCTTGACTTTATTGCACAAAATGGGCAAAAAATAAAATGGAGGGGATTTTTTTTGAAACTGAAAATGTTGTTTAGCTTGTCTTTGTGGAGTTTTGAGAGATTTCTGACAGTTGGTGAACTAATAATTTAACCTTACCATTAAGGTAAACTGACAAGACCACCAATACAGTGGTGACGTGAACTGATGAAGCATATTTTCAGTGGTATTTTAAAACAAAATGGGGCCAAGCCTATGGTATAGTTTCCTCTGTTTGTGGAAAAGTCTTCTTCATTGTAAACACATAATTAAAGGAATTTTAAACAGCTATGTCCTCAAGATATAAATATTGTTTCACAGATTTCAGATTTTTTTTGTCCTTTCTCAGGTTTTTTTTTGTAAGTGAAGTGTAAACATTTCTCGGTAGTACAGTTTTGTGTATATCTTTTCTTTTGTTTATGTTCAATTACACATGCAAACAATAGGAACAGATACATGTGTCTGCAGAATGAATACATATATGACTGAAGATATCTATTCCTGTATCCTGATTAACATGTAACTTGTGTCTGCTGTTTTCTCTGCTTTATATGCTTTATATTATATGCTTCAATATCCTTTGTTGTCCTACAGTTTTCTTTTACAGCCACCACTTTCTGATTTTGTTACAGTTCTTACAAAACAGGGACAAAGGAAAGACTTTCTACAGGGTTTAACCGAGATAAATTAAGCCATCAATATTAATGTGAATAAGAAGCAAAGTGTGAAGACACTTCAAAAGTGTCTTTGCATTTTTATTTTTTTTTTTTTGGCTTTTCTGAGTGGTAGTAATTAAACTCCAGGATGAGATCTTGATTGTGCATTCTTGGGATGGGTGGTACTTCAGCAGTGACCCTGAGAGGAAACAAAGAAGTTTAAAATGTTTTAAAATGTTTTAAAATTATATTAATACATAAAAAAGGCTGAGGAAGGTTTTTAAAAAATCCTGACTGCCACTGCCATTCAAAGATTGGCCTGCAGTATTCCCCATATTTATTGTTATTAATATAAATTCTGAAAAATAATTTGTAATGGGGTAATGTTTTATTGATCATTTTCACAAGGCAGCTTATTGTGATGAATGGTGATGATTTTGAGAATTTTTCTTCTCATTTGACATTATTAATAAATTGCATTTTTATTTTGCAATAATGTGCACATGATAATTACCATTTCAAAAATCGTGTTTTAGGTTAAACCCTGATAACAGCTCACTACTATTCATTAACAGCAGTTTGCTGTGACATCCTGACGTGTCCCTGTGCCCTGTGCCTGCACTGGAAGGGATGTTGTTGGGAAAGGGACACAGCTCCAGTGTCAGTGGGAGCCAGGGCAGGAGGAAGCACAGCTGGATGATCCACATGGGGACACAGCTGCCCCTGCGACGTGTCATGGGTTTGCACAGCACTGGCTGACAGGACATACTAAAAACTCTTTAGCTGATATTGTGATCCCACTCAGTGCATGCAGTAAGTAAGGTGTCTGTTCCAAGAGCAGAAGTACTTGCATGTCCAACTAGGAAAAGAAATATGTCTCTCAAAGAGACAACATAAACACAGTTGTACTCCATGTGATTTAACTTCAAAGTCTTTGGGATGTCTGAAGATGTTACATACATGTCTTCCTGTCAGGTAGATCACAGGAATGTAGGCTATGATTTTAGGACACCAGCATATTTCATTAGGTAACCTAATCATCTTCTCAAGAAACAGACCTAAAGGTTTGTGGAGAACTGCATTATTGGCACCTGTAGGTAGAAATTCATAAAGGAAAATGAACTCAGGGACAATTGTATCTAAATCCAGTCTTATGGCTTTTTTTATATATATTTAACTTTTTTCTTAACATTAGTCATTCCTTTTAGAGTACCTGGTTGTAGTATGCTAGGAAGGCAGGCTTCTCTGCTTCTCTGAAGGCAGGGGAACTACTGTCACCTGATATCATCTATTCATTCCTGTCATCTACCTGGTAGGTTCCATAAGTCAAAGTAGAGTGGGAGACAGTCCTCCTCTGTCTCTCCCAGTTTTTTTATCCAACAATGAATGTGGAGCTGAAAAATGCTCTACCACATCCCTAACTGTTAGATAACAACTTCTAGAAAAACAAATAATCCCAGCTAGCACCCAGACAAGCTGTTTCTAAGATATTGACAAGAAGATGCAAGTAGACATTTTTGGTTTTGTGACAAAGAGCAGCATCTGTTTTTAGGACTATACCACCCATTTTAATAAAAAGCTCCTATATAAATGACAAGTTTGCCTTTGTGTCCCTTGGTAATTTGAAGGCAGATTTATTTTTTGGTTTTTTTGGTGTTTGTTAAAAATCAATTAAAACTACTAAAGTATGGACTTCATTACATAAAATATACAGTAAAAGAAAATAGTATGCAGAAAATCAGCTGGTCTTTACAGCCTTGATATCAACCTGCAAACCATTGTATGATTTCTCTTTACAACAAGACAGGTAGAACAGCCTAGAGTGTGTTGAAATGCATCTAGGCCTAAGTCCTCAGAACATGTATTTAAGCAGCTTTTCTTGTTAATATCTATGGCACTACATACTTGTGCAAAGTTTTTCCTGACTATGAAAGTCTGCAGAATGAAGCCCCAAAGTCCTACTGGAAAGTGTGCACACAACACTATAAGCATCAATTCAAATGCTTATGCAGTACAAAGCAGAGGGTTCTCAGGGTGGATGTCAAAATTTGCAGAGAAAGCCAAGACTATTCAATATAACATATTTTATTCCATGTTAATGTACTGTTTGAACTAGGAAAGAAGAAACGTGCATTTAAACAAGTAAAGATCCTCCCCTCACTTTCCACTCTGTCACTAAATCCTACTCTTTCTCAGTCAGTTTTAGTAGGCTATAATTTAAAACATACAGCAAGCTGACACTTGAAAATACTTCTCAAGACATAAAATGCTGAATTACAGTGAGTTTGGGAACCTCAGGTTTGTCCCCAAGGGTCAAGGCACATGGAAAATGTGGCTTATTGCTTTGACTCTTATGCATCACAGAGTTGACAGTGTTGCCTGTTCCTAATAAATATTGCTCTAAATATGCAAACAGATGTGTTTACAGTTGCCTTCAGATTACTCTGCAAAAAAAAAAAAAAAAAAAAAAAAAAAAAAAAAAAAAAAAAAAGAAAAGAAAAGAAGAGGCTTATCGACAAGCAGTTACCAGACTCCTATCACATAACTGTCCTATTTTTTACAGTTCAGCTTTCTTTTATTGAGAGGAACAGTTATGCAATGGGTGGATGAGCTGGACCTCCTTCAGGAGGAACTGTGCAGCTATGGGAAACTGCTGCCCTTGTTGTTAACGCTGCTTTCAATCCTAGGTTGTGCTGGGAGTCGATGAACTAAGCCATGAGGAGGCTGGCTCTGCTCCTTGCCCTGCTGCTGCCAGCGTGCTCGGCCAAGCCCTTCCACCAGCAGGGCCTCTTTGACTTCATGCTGGAGGACGAGGGCTCGGCCGACATGGCTCCCACGGACGACCCCGTCATCTCCGGCTTCGGGCCCGTGTGCCCCTTCCGCTGCCAGTGCCACCTGCGCGTGGTGCAGTGCTCCGACCTAGGTAAGCCCACAGCACCCGGGGCTCCCTGCCTGCATCCCAGACACGGCCCAGCAGCCCAGATGGGCCCCCAAACTGGCTTTTTCCAAGGAAATATGCTACACTTGCAGTTAACCAGAACTTACTATACAAAGTAGGCCACAAAGCCCTGGCAAGATGGGCATTTGTTGTGACCGTGAAGAATGTTTGATTTTTTTTTTTAACATATATTTTGAATGTGTACATTTAATTTGTTCTTTGGAATGGCACAGATTTCTCTTGCCAAGAAAAGAGCTTTTCAAAGTTATTCCTTCAGATGAATATTAAATAAAGGCAGTGAGGTCAGACTGGGGATGGAAACATTTTAAAAGTTCTGACTTGCGTGGCCCAAGGTCCAACCCCTTTAATCATACTGTCTGGTACTTCGACACAAAAGTCAGCCCATTTCCACAGGAATACAGGAGCATGAAATAACCAACTGAATCATATATCCTGGAACCAGCTCTTTGGAGTAAAGCGCTTGGAAACACACCAAAATAATGAACACATTATGGAATTCCTTATTAAACGTCTTTCTTAGACACTATATAAGCTGAAACCATGAGAACATTTCTCACAAACTTTCCTTCCTCCCTTATGTAAGGGAAGGGCACGTGTGCACATTCAGAGTAGCAGGATATGAAGCCATGTCTGCCATCTCCGTATTTGACTTTTTCATGCAGAAGTCTCAAGTAATGAAGTTGACTTCAGTGAGACTGCTCTTAGTTTAAACCAGTATTATTCAATCTTAATTAGTGCACAGTGCAGAAAATAATTTAGTCAGTTCTGCTCACAAGGAAACAGACAAATATCTTCTCATGATTTTATAGAGCTTCTTTTCCTTTGAGTCTTTTCCCAGCTCTTTAACTGTATAGCTGGGTGTTTCCATTTTCCTATATTATAACATTGGCTTTGATAGTTACTTTAGGTCCACCAATTAAGATCTGTGTCTCATTGTGGTGGGGATTGTATAACTACACAAAGGAGGGGAAACTTTAGCTACAACCCTAGAAACTTCTGTGAATTTATTAAAATGAGCCACATAAGTACGCAACAGATATGTTTGGCAAAGACCCAGTGAACAACGCAAGCCAAATTGCACAAAACAGTGTGGGCTAACCTAGACATGCATTCATAAAGCTTCCCCAGTACTGTCCCTCTTGAAAAATATTTTCTTTTTTTTTNTGTTACATTTAGTAATGCTGATGGAATTTAAGTTATTCTGAGAACTTGTTCTCAGTCTGCTTCAATTCTGCAGAATGTAATGAGCTTTCATTTGGTAAAAAAGTAGAGACATTCACATGGGGCCCTTTGCTCCTGTACGTGCTCCTGAACGGGCCATGAACTTCTCCTTCACATACACATGGTTTACAGTCCATTGCATAAGATACTTCTGTGTTAACTGACAAGGAGACTCAGAAATACATCAATTAATGCCCCAGGTCAGTGTTTCCCAGATAATTTCAAGTGGGGTGAAAAGGAGATTTATTTTGAGCTTTCTTTAAACCTGCATGCTGCCTATCATGCAATGAAAAGATTGTGCTTTTGGATCAGCTGGGCTGAAAACGTCCAGCCCTTGGGAAAAGAGATCTCCCTGAGCTTGAAATATGCAGCTCTGAAAAATAAATAAATAATATTCCCCTGGCAGAGCTCAAGGGAGTGATTATCAAGCAGTGCTATCCTTGGCATTAAGTTTCTCCCATCTTTGTGGCATGTGACAGCCTCTGACGGGGCATGGCCCAGCTGGGAGGCCCATGAGGACACAGGTCTGCTGGCTGCCCTGCAAGCAGGGACAGGAGAGCTCTGTGCCCCCTGCTCACAGGCAAATCTGCCCTCTAACCCTCTAAATTCACTTCTGTGTGACAGACAAACTCTTCTCTTCAAACACAGACTTCTGTGTGAGACAAAAGGCAGGTTTACCTGCTGACCTGAGAAGAGGCAGTTTCTAAACTTCTGGTGCAAACTGAGGAGGTGACCTCGTAAGCTCCTGAGCTGTGGGATGAAGGGTGCTCATGTTTCATGGATCAGGAGGGCAATTTGTCTATGGAAGGAATGAAACTAGCAGTAACAGTTCTGCCTCCCTGTTAACCTGAGCTCCTGGCCTGCCTCTCCCTTCAGCTCTGGGCATTTCCAACCCAACCAAATTAGCTACATCCTTCCTCCAAAATTATCAAATTTAGTCATCTAGTCCCATGGCTACTAGTTGAATAAAAATTTCAGGCAATAACAAGGGTCATCACAAGGACATATTAAGACCTTCCTAAATAAGTTCTCACAAAGGAAAGTTGAAGCCTGAATCAGGGTCCTTTCTCCTACTCACTCTCTGACATGGAATGAGTGTTTACAGCCATGAGCCCATGGGTGCAGGGGACATGCCAGAGCAAGGTAGCTGGAGGACACTAACAGGGGCAACATATGGAGAATTCTCCTCTTCCTCAGCCTGTCTCTTTTGTGCCTAAATGGGCATTTGCTATTTGCTATTTGTAGATTCTTACTTCATAAGGAAATAAACAACCATCTGACATAGGTTTATGTGAATAAAGCACAGGAGAACTATTGGATCCAGAGTTCAGGGATCAGGTTTGCCCCTTTACTCATGAGCACTGGATGGGAATAACGAAAAAAAAGAAAAAACCCAAGTTCAATAAAAACAGTGAAAAAAATGCCCAGTGGTCCAATTACACTCTCGTCAGCTGAATTTTTGCATTCCTATAGTCTTAAACTTCAGACACATCTTCCTAAGCACACACCTACAAATTAATTTATTTTGCTTCCCAGCCAAGAGCTGAGTTGGCAGGAAGGAGAATGCTGCCTTCTCTCATCCTGAAAAAGAATTCTCTCAAAGTTTTGGTTACTGATGGATCAAAATCAGAACCCCATGTGCCTACATTTCATGAGATGAATTACCTTTGTGACCAGGCTCAAGGATCTCATCAAGGAAGGTCACTGTGCTATCTTCATAAAAGTGCTGCCTTTTATGAATCTACCTCCTATTGTTAAAAGGGAGTCACAGTTCACTTTTTGATCATGCTTCAGTATGAAGCATTGCTGTGCTATATCCAGGTTTTCCATAGAAATCACAAACATCTTCCATATTAAAGCACAGTACAGGTGGGGAGTAACTGATGTAGCTGCTCAGAGGCCATATTTCCTGTTTTAAAGTAATATGTACAGGGAAGATGTGCAGTCAGCTGGCCAGGCAAACACGCCTCTCAAAAACCCTAGCACGGATTAAAAGTTCCACTTAGAGTCTCATCCTCCCAAAGGGAGTCTCAAGTAAAGTTTATCCCAGAGAGCCCTGGTAGGCAGGAGAATGCATGTGATTATTCATCCCTGCAGCAGATGCAAAATCCTCCATAAGTGCACTCAGAGGTGGTGGTCAGAGCTTTATTTCACCTTCAGATAAGTCTTGCAGCCCTTTCTAAATGAGCGGTGACATTGTCTCTATACAGGATGCAATGAGATTGCCCTCCTTGGAACCCTGTCAGGACATAGTGGGGGTCTCTCCATCTCTCTTGCTGGGAATATCCATGCAGGTTTTGTAGTTTCCAAAAGGTGTGTGAGAGAAAGATGTCACCAAACAAAGTTCAAGCAGTATTCCAGCTAAAATTCAAATTTGCTCACAGCTCAGAAATGTGGAGTTTCTCCAACTTATATAAAGAAGAGTACATTAGAGCTCAGCATGGATGTTGGAGAGTGTGTTTGAAAAGCACTCTGAGATCAGGAGATGAAAACTCACAGATATGTAAAGTATTATCACTGGGATCTGGTAACATGAGGCAGTTTATCCAAACAAATAGAGCATCTCAATATATCAACTGATGGCTCTTCAACACTTGAACCATGGAAACATGGCAATTTATTTGTTGGCAAAAAATAATTTATTCCACTGTATAAAATCTTCCAGAAATATGTGAACAAAATATTTTTGATTTTGACTCTATGTGAGAATCTCTTTTTTTACTATAAAGGAAATTATTTCCTTTGCAACATACTTTGGTTTGAAACATAATCTTTAAAGCTAAATGTTCAGCTCAAAACCTTACAGGTTACTAAACACGCAATAAAAGAAAGCATGTATCCTTAAATGGGCAGACATTAACAAATACAATTTTCAAATAAAATAATTTTGTGAATTTACGTGGTCACTGATGAGCCTTTAGGACAAGTTATTTCATTTTTTTTTTTTTTTTATTTTCTTACAATAAAGATTAAAGTTTTACTCCTTTTATATTTAATAGTAGCTGATATTGTCATGATATCCCCTGGCTTCATAGATCTTTTACCAAAATTATTATCACTAAAAAAGGAGCCATGAAATCTGGGAAAGTATTTTGTCACTTATACTGAGAATAGTATCTACATCTCAAGACCTTGGCCTTAAAACTGATATTCTTTAGCCCAACATAATTTAGGCTGTCAGCAAGCAGAAGCCATTGGGCATTCCACATGCTGACTGGGTGAATTGGAATGCTCTTAATGTGTTGGAGGTCACACTGGAGGATCCATACGAATTATCACAGGATGTTAAGAGTCTAAGAGTGGTCTGCTTTCTTTTCACAGACCTGGGGTGAGTTAGGCTGCTCATGCAGGGGTTCATCCTGTCTAAGGTGGATGTCAGTGATGGAATGGACACATCACTCTTGGAGAACCAAACTGCCAAGAGAGGGCAATGACCACTGGAGGTTATACAACTTACTTTCAGATTAATGAAGTTATGTTTGTTGAAATTAAGGCAAGGAAAGATAAACCCACTTGGCCATCTTTGCTTTGTGATAAATTTGGCATGGGTTATTAAATTTTTTGTATATATTCTGCTTCAATACAATTTTAAGGATGCTCTGGAAGTTAAAAAAAACATGAATTAAAGCCCTGTACACAGCACATTCTGAAAAATTATTAAATCAATAACCCAATAATTAGAAAACACCATTGAAAATTGTCAAGAAAAAAATATTGGCCTGGATGTAGATTACCTCATATTAACAAAAAGCCATTACCTTTTGCCAGTGTGGCAGTAAAAGACAGGTCTTCTTGCATCACCACCTGAATTACTGATGTTCCAGTTTCAGCTGATAAACATGATCCTAGATGAAAATTAATCCACTCTAAGTACATCCCTTCCTTATTTACTGCTTACTCCAAGGTAACAGTGACCAGCTTTGTATATTTTATTTTTCAGGTTTTTTAGATTTGTTTGCTTGTTTCAGACTTGGAAATGCATTTATGAAAGCCTAGTGGCAGGAATGGAAATCCAGACTGCCAAGTCTAAGTGACATAAATAGTAACTTTTTTCTGGCTTGCTCTGTCACAGGGGTTCATTTCTAAAATCTCCCACTGCACTAATAAATAGCTAATAGATAGATAATAAAATGTTAGTCAATTATAAGTGATTATAGATTATTACAATCTTTAAAACATGCTAAATTATCATTCCTTATATGACCTAGTGTTATGAACTAACATGTGTGACTGGTAGGGTGTATTATGTTCTTAGTAGGGAGTGTTACTTGGTAAGACATATAATTATTTTAAAAATATCTGTGTTTTCATAACAGAAAGCCTCTGGTATTTAATTGTGGAGAGTTCCCAGCCAAGGAAGAGCTAAAGAGTGCAAATGCTTCTTCGCAGGGTTCACTGAGAACCAATAGCAACAGGGAGGAGATCTAGGAACTTGGGTCCTGTGTGAAGTCATCAATGATAACAGTAAGAAACCTTTGGTATTAGCACCCAGCTCAAAAACTCTGTTCACACAGTCCAGTGACCATATTAGATATTTTGTAAATCTAGTTTTAAGTGGATTTTCAAAACATCAGTTTCAAACCAGATTTGAATGTCCCAACCTTATCAAATTTGGACTCAGTGGCCTATATTTTCCTTTATACATGCCCTGAATCTTTTTTTTTAAAGAAAGTGGTCCAAAAAAAGATAATCAGTTTACAGGAAAATAAAGTATTTTTCTGAATATATTTTTTGTAAAGTTCAAATCAAAAACTGTATTCTTGAAAATATATTGCCATTTTTAAAAATTTATTCATCCTGTTTCATGTTTGCCCTGACAAAAAAAAAAAAAAACAAAAAAACACCCAAACAACAACAACAACAAAAAAACCCAAACAAAAAACCAACCAAACAAAAAAAAACCAAAAAAAAAAAAAAAAAAAAACAAAAAAACACCCAAACAACAACAACAACAAAAAAACCCAAACAAAAAACCAACCAAACAAAAAAAACCCAAAAAAAACCAAAACAAAACAAAACAAACCCCAAAACCCCCCCCCACCCAAAAAAAAAAAGACAGATGCTGGAATTGATTATATATCTCTTTGTCTATATTGTATCTCAAATGCTCACACAGAGCACTGTTGTCCTTTACACTGTGAAAGCAAAGTATATAATCACAGAATGTTCTGAGCTAGAAGGGACTCACCAGGATCATCAAGATCCAGCTCCTGGCCCTGCACAGAACAGCCCCAAGACTCACACCATGTGCCTGAGAGTGTTGCCAAGTTGTTCTTGAGCTGTCAGGCTTGGTGCCATGACCACTTCCCTGGGGAGCTATGCCAGTGCCCAAACACCCTCTGTGTGAAGAGCCTTTTTTGTAATATCAACCTAAACCTCCCCTGGCACAGCTTCAGGCCGTTTCCTCAGGTCCTGACACTGCTGACCACAGAGAAAAGGTCACTGCCTGCCCCTCCTGTTCCCTTCAAGAGGAAGTTGTAAATTGCAATGAGATCTCCCCTAAGTCTCCTCTTCTCCAGCCTGAACAAGAGAGTAGAACTTGCTAATGGGCTTCTCTGCAGAGATAGAGGTGGAAAAAAATAGACACACAGCGACCTCAAGACCAAGAACAATGCCTACATGGGCTTCTCGGAAAGAAAAAAAAAAAAAAAAAGATGGGATTTGTGTTGTAGTTTTCAACTTATGGAGCCAATTATGAGAATCAAACAGCTCTCTGCAAATGACTGTGATTTTAGTAAACTTGCATTTGCTATATAGACAATTCTACTGCAAAACTCGTATGAAGTCAATAGGAAATGAAAAAGGGTAAAAGCAGTATTTAAAGAATTTATGTACTCTCTACATGCATACTCATATGAGGGAGCATCCAGGAGAGCATCCCATACCATCTTTGTGTTTGTTACCTGGGAGTGTTTTTAGTTTCTACAAAAATCTGTTAAGGAGAGGATGCTTACAGTTTTAATTTTAATAAGAAACAGAATGTGATAATTATATTTTAAAAATAGCAGTGAAAGCAAGAAACCAATTCTGCCTACCTGATGGCATCTTTAAGGATTCAATGGCAAAAAACTCAAATAGACAAATTTCTTATAGAAATGTCACAGTCTTTAAAACATGTGCAGGTGTAAAGGGGGCTACAGTTTGATCTATAATACAACATTAGCACAACAGAAATGTGCAGTAAGGGATTCTAGAACCAGTTTCTGCTTGGACCTCCTCTATGATCTAAAATGTGAAAGCCCAGAATGATTTCAATTTCTATGCTAGATTACGTGTTTTCCCTTCTACTGTTCCAGAGTGGACCTCAGAAACAAAAGAGTTTCTCGGTGAATTCATGTTTTAGGGCGACATGGAAGAAATGTGTCCATGGTGATGCAATAATCAAACTCATTGCTGAGTATCTCTACCTAAGAGATATAGGAGCAAAGGCAGAGAATTAAATTAAAATCTTACTGTTTTTCAGGATTAGGGGAAAAAATTACTTTCTCTTCTTTATTCTTTCTCTGTGGCAGAGAGTTTACATCTTCTGGGCTGGAGATGACTGTAAGAGTTACAGAAGACCTGGGGAAATTCTATCACTAAATGTCTGAAAAATAAAAGAAGTAACAAAGCAAATATGTCTAAGAGTTACAAGAGTATATATAGCATCCTGTAGCAGAAAGAGGGAACTAACAGATCTGTAGAATTCCTGATTCAGTCAGGAAATTTTCTTCCAAAATTTGTTGAATTGTTATTCACTCTGTCCAGACATGACCACAGCAGCTTCGTCAATTTTTATGTTTTTGTGAGAGTAGGTTGACAACAATTCTAAAACATTATGAAAAAATGGCTGTTATGTTTAGAAGTACCTGAAATAGCCAGGAACATATCTCTGCCCTCAGGTTATAAACTGGGGCTGTGTAATGACCATGTGGTCAGAACAGGAAGGGGTAAGTTTACTTGAAACCAGAGAAGACCTCCCCCAAATGATTCTTTATGACATTATGTTAGAGCCAGTTCTGGTAAATCCCAAAGTAAAAATTGAGGGAACTATCCTCAAATTGTCATCTGTTGCCTGTTGCTAACTTAAACTGCAGCAGAGGTAAACATCAAATTACAATACTCCAAAGAGCCATTCAAAACATAATTTGTTGGATAATGCTCACTTTTCTGAGTCACTGAAATGCTCTCTTATGACTACTGAAGGAATAAATGTTTCACCTCACTGCATGAGTACTCATAGGTAGTACATCTGCATTGCATCCACTTTGAGTAAAGCCTTTATGCACATGGTGCTGGCAGATTGCAGCAATCACATGGGTCAGTTGCTGCTCTCTGAGGGGATGTTTTTTGTCTGCAGCCACGACAGTGGGAAATGTAAAGCTGCTGATTCTAGGAGTTAACTAGAAAGCTCATAATACTTGATTTTTATTTCATTTAATGTCTTAATCCCTGAAGTTTAAAGTTAATTTCAGAATAATTTTCTGCCTATCTAAAATGCTAGTGTTCTTCAGAAGGCATATACATTTGAGATCATTGTAATTAAAAGTCAAAAGTAGAAGTTGCTTGAATTTTAGCTACAGAAATATATCATTACTCTTAGGTATTAACTTTTGGAGCCAGGAGACTAACTCTACCTGTTCCAAAAATGTGACTAGCACTGAAAAATAATTCATAACAGCTGTGGCTTGCAATATCCGTTATGCTTTGAAATATGTGTTCACTACTCAGAGTGGGTGGAGGTGGAAAAAAACAGATAAAGCCATGCATTCACTTTTGTACCTTTGCTAGAGCTTTATAATTATTAGCACTATCACAATGGAGAACTATGCATTTGATCACAATGTGTGTGAATTTATTTCTAGTCTCCTGTGTTCTTCACTGTGTTCTGGAAAGCATTTTTATAAATGTTTTGGGGGAAAAAAACCCAGTGTAATAGTAGGTCAGTAGGTCTACCCTTGTGAGGGGCCACCTCAGCAGGGAATGGAGTTTGTTTTCTTGTTCTTGCTTATGGGTAGGGTCAGACATATACAAAAACAATAATCTGTGTTAAAAATAAGCCCAGAATGGATCTTATGAGACTTTCAGACTGCCGAACAGGAAAAAGGTCTAAAAAATCGTTGTGAATCACCTTCAGGAATATATATATTAAGAATCTTATGCTTTCCATAATGTTTTTTTTTATATCTGTTAGTAAAAAAATATTACTGCTGATTTCATAGCAAGAGTGGAGAAAGTAGAGAAGAACCTTTTAGTTTGAAAGTGGAAGAGAGAAGGAGGATACTTGTCTGTAGAAAAAAAACCAATTGTTTCTTATTTCATGGATGCAAATAATGAAATTATTCCTATTTGCAAATCCCACACAATAGGCAACAAATTTCCAGTAAAGACTGTAGCACATAGCCTGGGAAAGTATCAGTAAACTTCTCTAAGTCACAGCATTCAAAGCAGTTCCTTGCCACACTTCCAGAAAGCAGTCCTTGGATCCAGTTATTTTTTCCGTGACTAAGTATCTTGACCCTGTCCATTTGCCTTTTGCCTCATTTGCCCCAGAGTCCTCTCAGGGCATTGCTGAGGTCGTTCATCCCTGGCAGGATTGCTGCCCATCAGTGGGATGAGCAGAGCTGGAGCAAGGAGAGCACACAGCCGTGTGCAGGGACAGCCCAGGCAGCTGCCGGAGCGGCTGCCCCCCCCGGGAGTGCAGTCACTGATGAGCACGGCTGGGAATTGCATGGAGCTCCGGCCAAATTCCTCAGCTGGCAGCAGCTGTTTGCAGGAACTGAAAGAGTCTTGAAAGGAGCCCCATTTTATGGCCCCTGTGGTAATAATCGTAAGTGTTGCAATGTAATAACACATGTATCTGAGCTACAGCACTCAGATGTCTCTCTGCCTTTTGGCCCATGCTCTCCAGCTGGGAAAGCAAAGGTTTGCTCAGAGGAATAAGCCCCATCCCTGCTGCTTGTAAAATGGATAGGTGGAGAAAAGTTCTCCCAAAATACCCTAAACACACCAAAAAAATCAAACCACAAAATTGTAAAAATTGTTTATCACTGTCACTGTTCAAATATTTGTTATTTAGGTTTTGTGGTCCCAGTGTGGGAAAGATGCAATTCTCAGGATAGTGTCCTCATCTCTGGGCTGCAGACTGAGATTTCTACTTGCTTAGTCTCCCTCGCTGGCCCCATAAATCTGGCATTCCTCTTCTGCACAGTCGTATGGCTTCAGCAGAAATGTGGCTCCATGCCAAGAAGCAGACTAACTTGTGGCTCTTGCTGCTAAGAAGCTGGAGCAGTGGACTGAAACCTCTGCTGGGCTAGGAGGGTTCAAAATTCTCCCTTCTCCTGTGTGGGTTAAACGATTCCACAGCCACTTGATCACAGCTCCTGGTGGCTGAGCAGGCTATTCCCTCAGCTGCAGAAACTATAAAGACTGCTGTGTACTACAAACAAACCCCATAATATCCTCATTATTCCCAACTTCTTGCTACATCTCCTACACCTGTTTGGCTAAAGAGCAGCATGTGCTAGTTGGGCTGGTGCACTGCTAGCCACTGACTGATTCTCTCTCAGGGACCAGATAAAGGATGAATTATACCAGCCCTGGCCCTTCTCTGCCTAATTTCCGGTCTCATAAAATCTCCAGACCCACCAGCCTTCTGTTCTCCCCAGGATGTGAGGCAATCACAGATAAACAGCCAGACACTGCCAGTTGCTTAAGAAATTATAAGAAAAGGCTACAGCCCACAAGAATGAGATCCCATCGAGACAAGTTTGATTTCTGCAAAGTTACCTTCTCCAACCGCCCACTGAGCAGGGATTCCTGGTCCATGTAACATCTACCTGCCAAAGGTGACTGTGGATGAACCTTTCTGTGTGAGAAAGAAATTGATTAATTATCCAATTATTCTGGTTTTTACTGAATACATTTTGGTGGTATACATTATCTCAAAAATCTGTTGTGTAGAGAGGAAGTATACAAAAAGTCAGGAAAACTTCTGTCATGAATGATAAAAGGGCATCTTATCCTAAGAAAAGAAAATATTCAAACTTACACCTTTTTTTTTGCCATTTTATAGTTCTATGGCTTATTAAGTTCTTTAAGCATTTTAATGTGCATAGATTTTTACACACATAAATATGTACTGGTGGGAATAACTGTTTGCTCCAGGTTAATAATGTAGAACAGTAGGAAATTTCTTATAAAAATTCATAAGGAATATTAGAGATCTGAGCTGGGCTACAGGAACTGATGGCTGTTAAATTTCTATAAGGAAGTAATGATTTCCCTTAAAGAAATTCCTTAGTGCAAATCAAAAGGGTATTTTGATTAAGATACATGATCTGGTTAATTAAATCTTTTTTATTTTCAGAATCTTTAAGTTCTTAATCTTAATGTAAACAAGAATTTTAGAAGGGTGGACCTTCACCAGTTCTTATTTCTGAATAAAATGATTTAAAAAAAATATTTACCTACTTTAACAATAAAGGACTTAGTTTTATTCAACCAAAAATTTTTTAAAAGACATATGTATTTTCAATTTAACATGCAGTTGGAAAGGCAGAATTATCTAAATTTTTAATCAGTTATAAGTTAACCTTAGGAACTAGAAGCTGAAATATTTCCAGGGAGCTGTATATCAAACTGAGTAGCACTGATTATTCAAATCAAACTTGGACTGCTATATTTTCATATGGCTTTTCAAGAAGGAAGTTTTAATGTATAAAAACATCCAAGAGATGGAATATCTATGTATACTCTTCTTAAAGTGATTGAGAGGAGATCCAATCAATGTTTTTCGACACCAGTTTTCCTTTTGGTTAGCATTACATAAATTTCACTGGAAGTCATTTGTAGGTGCATGTGATCACACTGTACAACGTGGCTCCAGAAGTGCATGGGCATCACTTGGGTTTCTCAGAAATGAGTAGTAAGGACAGCCCACAATTCCCCTCTAAACTTCTGTCTCCCAGACAGGAGAACCAAAACCAATCTTTCTGGGACATGATAGTCTATCCCAGGAGCAATTGGAGCTTCCAGTGGAACTACAATTTTCACCATTCAATTTAAACTCCGTCACAATGTCACATCAGTTCAGGCTCCCCCATTCCTCTGAACTAGCTGCTGTTGGCCAGAAAGGTTTGAAGCTTTGCTCTCCAGGCTGGGGGCCTTCAGCACAAGGAACAGTTTGCAGTACCAATGCTCCTCCTAAATGTATCTCTCTGGAGGTTCATCAGCTTATGCAGAGACCTGGAACTGCAAGCTGAAGCACAAGCCAAGGCAGAGGTGGATTTGGTCTACACCTCAAATGCAGTTTAGTCCTTAATTATTTAAATGCCAAGTCAGTGTCCAGATTCCCTGTTTATAAACTCTTCCTCCACTGGAGAGCTTTAAATGATATAGGTTTCAGCTGGAGGATGTAATGAGTTGCTTTCACTGATAATGCAAGATCTCCTTAGTAGCTGGTGTGCACCCTGTACTCATCTACACCTTGCTCTTCAAAACTCACACAAGTCAAGAAAAAAAATGAAATGTAATTCTAAAGCTGATTTTAAAAACATTTTTAAAAACAATTTCAGGAAATGCATTACAATATATATAGTGTAGGTAATAAAAATAAGTTCAACTCTTCAAGAGATGGCAACTATAATCTGCATGCAGAGCTAATTATTGTATTGTACATCCTTCTAGTTTCTGGTACAAGACAGTAAAATGATGTTATAAATAATTTTCTGAAATAGATTTCTGATTATTAAAATTGTCTTATCTTTATAATATGAAACACTGAAAGTCTAACTTTATGGCTCGTAAAATTATCAGTTCTGCCGCATTCATGGATAACACTTAAGCTTTTAGAAACTGAAAATTACAGCTGGAAGTTGTGTTTGAAGTTTAGTCTCTGGCAAATTATCCCTTCAGTGGCAAGCCAAGTGTTCCCCAAGTGCTCCTACGAAGTATGTTCCAAGGGCATCACATAAAGCATGGCTGTGTAGCTCTTCCACTTTCTTGTCTGCCATAACACTTCTTAGAGGTGCCAACCTACTAATATAAACGTGCTGACAACCAGAACATACTAATGCTACTTTTAATATAATTAATTAAACCCTTGGGGTTTTTTATTAATATATGAAGAACACCACATTAGCTGCAAGACTATAGGAAGTTATAACAAAATTATTGTTATAGAAAAAGTAGTGTTTTTTTGGGAAAGAATTTTAGTTGCTGACGTCAGTCCTATTCACAGAAGACAGAAACTGTCCAAAGACAACCAACATACAAATTATACAGTATCACATTCTTATATATTTGGAACTCTGGTACTAGACTTCTGGAAGTAATGAGAATTTTGAAACTGTTGAAGTAAAATCAAAGTCCATGCCTAAATGAGGAAAAGTTATTTTAGTAATATGAATAATCTGTATCAAATATTTGTGCACTGAATATCAGTAAGGTAAACAGGATGAGATGTGAGTTTTGGCTGTTGTTAGATTATGAAGCTTTTACTAGTTCATCCCAGGCCACATGATTCTGCTTTTTAAAAACTTTTGAATTCTGGTGTAATTAAAACTCAGGTGAATTTTTATTGCACTCAGTTCTAACAAAAATATGATGCAAATACTTTAATTTTTTTTTTATCTTACCACAGCTTTACTTTAAATACACATATATATATATATGTATATTCTAAGAAGGGATTGAAAGAGAATGAGTTTTGCTACACATAGGATTTTGACCAAGAATCCTACATTCTGTGTATGAAAACACATTTTTGATGAGTATTTAGTATCGCAGAATCACAGGATTGTTGAATTTGGACATCAGTTCTTGAGACCATCTAGACCACTCCCCTGCTTAGGGGGTTGCTTGTGGCTGCATCCAGACAACTTTGGAGTATCTCCAAGGATGGAATCTCCACAGCCATGGTGGGCAAAGCTTCTCATCTCTGGGAAGCATAACTCACTGTTCTTGCAATGCCATGCTTGCGATTAATATATAGGTTTAAAAAGATAATTTTATTGATATATATCTTTCCTCTGAGAAGAATATCATGCAGTCCACCATCATTCTAAGATACCACTGGAAATACTTGCAGAGAGATCTTTCCCAGAAGAGCTCAAATATAGCTTCAGGAATACTAGTTACAACCTTTCCTGGTAAAAAGACAATTTTACCCAGAGAAGTCCACTTCTGATACATGCCCATTTAGAGACTTTATTTGTATCTAGATTTTTTTTCCTACCAACTATTCATTTGACATTTCACATTTTGTTTAAAAAAAAAAAAAAGGCTAGCTAGGAAAGAACATTTTAATTTTGTGGTAAATCAGAATGACTATAAAAGATTTGTTTTATTCCAAGTCACAGTATGAAGGGAAAACAGGGTAAAGCAAGTGTTATTTAACACTAAATAATTTCATTTCCATGACTTCATCAGACATACATATCAGCTATTCAGAAAATAGTCCCAAAGAGAGTCTTTAATTTAAACTGTCTGATGTATTTTTGGCAGTTGTACTGAAACCAAGAGATTTGTTCTCCAGAAAACTTGGACATAGTTTTGGTTCAGAGAAAAGGGGGGAGGTGAATTAGTAGTTTGGGGTTTTTTTAAGGTGGACTTTACTGCAATTTACTCAGTTACTGTAAAAAAACCTGTATTTTTTCTGGAAATTATTATAGTTAATTATCGTACTTTCAAAAAGCCTAGTACCTTTTAAAAGCAAAAAAAGTTGTCTGTCCACAAAAGCTAACACCCAGTGAAAATAATAAATACCATGTCTCTTTCCAAAAGGGTTTTTTATTCACACAATTTAGTGGAATAAAACCTGTTGGAAATTACTTTCCCAAACTGAATCCTTTGCTTCAAGCTATACTTCAGATATTTTCTCAGAAAAGGCATAATGAAAATGTGAATAAATGTTTGTTCAACTTAGCAAAAGAAAACTCTCTCTGACTGGCTGGACACAGAAACTGTTTCAAATAAGTCTTCATAAGCTGCTTCAGGAAATTAGTTCTAGAAATTGTGTTTTCTGAAAGAAAAATGCTACTAAGAAAGACACTGTCCCTTATTTAAATTTCTTTGAAATTTAATTGTTCTTTTCACTGTCATTAGGTCTGGAAAAGGTGCCAAAAGACCTTCCCCCAGACACAACCCTGTTGGACTTACAGAACAACAAAATCACTGAAATTAAAGAAGGAGATTTCAAGAACCTGAAGAATCTTCATGTAAGTGTGTAAATGAACAAGTATTTAGAACAAAAATGGGGAGAAAATGTGGGTTTGACATAGTAATGCATTTTTTAAGGGAAAGTTATAATTTGTGATCTTCTTCCACAAGCCCAGCCTATTTATTTTTATTCCCTTTTCCCTCCTGTAAGTTTTCTTGTCAAACTACAGAAGTTTCTCACCTCTTTTCAGCTCTTCATACCTGTCTCCTGTCCATTCAGTCCCCAAATCTCCATCATAACTTCTCTCACATATTTATTTATGTTCTTAGTCTCTTTGGCACAGTTACTAGGTTATTTCCATCTTTACCCTGCCACCTCACTTCTTACTGTAGTCCTTCCCCTCCTACCTCTGAGCTCACAGAAATTTGTATGTGCCAAGTTTGTCAGCAGATATTCTGTACTAATTTTAATTCAAGAATCTTTCCAAATTGCACTTCTGCCCCCTGTCCTACAGTGAAATTGTGTTTTTGCAATAACTTTCTCCTAGCAAAGCTTCATCCTCATCCTTCGTTACCTGCCAGTCTCTTCTAACACTTCTGTCTGGTTTCCTCTTTGCTGAAATATTTTCCTTCCTGGTTTCTGTGACTATTTTTTTTCTGGTTCACCTCTTCTTGTCCAAATTTCCATCAGACAACTACCTTCCTCTGTTTCTACATTTTTTTTTCTCTGTCTGAGGTCCTCTTCTCTGTCTATAGTTTTTATCAGCAATTTAAAATACAAACCTCATACCTTTGCCTAAATTTTGTTGAAATACATTTCTTTACACAGCAGAAAAAGGTTATTCTCTGTCTTTGAAAGTAATATCTTAATTCAGGTATATACTTAAAAAATTATTTTTCTAGCCTTTCAACAACTCATTTTATTCTGTGTAATCTTCCATTTCATCCTTTTTATCATAAACAATATTGATTTGGCTTTTCTTGTCTAGATCTTTACAGCCTAATTCTCTCCTCTCCTCTCCTCTCCTCTCCTCTCCTCTCCTCTCCTCTCCTTTCACGAACAAGAAGCCAACTCCCACTTTTTATCCATTACTGGTGCCAATATCATCACCTAAAGAATCACTCTTTCAAACAAGAATCTACATTCCACCACTTGGAAAAAAGAATCCTAGAAAATTTTACTTTTAATTTCTTCCAAAGTCCTTCCTAAATATTTGTTTCAATGGAACATGAAGAAGATAAGTTTAAAAAAAATATGAATGCCAGACTGTCCATAGGGAAGGGATCTGCATGAGTGAATCCTGAGGTTTATGTCATCTAATTTTAGCATAGGTGTCAAGCATGCTTGATCCAGTTCCATAAATAACCTCTAAAGTCAATAAAACACGTTCTTCCACATCACATTTCAGTAGTCTAGGTTTAAGAATGAGATAACTTGTTCCCCAGATCTTTTTTCTATTCCTTTCTTTGGCTGCAGGACAGATTTGACACGGTAATTCCTGACCATTTGTTTTCGTTTTCTTCCACCTTGGAAAGAAGTGCTGTGTTTTCAATAAAGGTTATCTATGAGGTGCTAAAAAAGACAAAATCCTTATCAGTGAAATTAATCTTTTGGTTATTCTTCTTCCTGACACTGCCTTAAATGAGTCAGAGCATGGTATTGCAGATGAAAATCACTGCTCCCAATGACTTCTACCCACTTGGCACTTGGTTCAGGTCTCAATTACACATCCTGCTGTGAGTTATGCTGTTGTGAATTATTTTATCTCTTTGAAGTTAACTCTAAGGGGCTTTCTTTATTTTATTTTTATTCTGTTTTTTTTGTTGTTGTTGTTTTTTTTTTTTTTNTAGAATCTGGCTTTAATAAATTGCTATTACTTACGTAGTTGTTTTTGTTTTTGTTTTTTTTTCTTTTTTTCTTTTTTAAACAGATACAATTTAATAGTGAATTAAATAACTCCTCAGGGAAGATATTATTTGTTTGGCTTACTCACAAAAGTACCCAGTACATGCTTAGGGACCACTAGATATCATACTTTAGCATAAATTTTAACAAATAACCTTCAAAATTACAATTTTCCTGGGTTTACTCAAGAGCAAATAATGATTCTCTCAAGGTCTCTTTCCAACCCAAACCATTCTACAATTCTATGATCTTCTCCCCAAAATAATAATTTAGTCATGCAGTGCATTTATGTAACTAGGCACCACCTTTGCTCTCAGCAGGAGTATTCCTGTGTAATATCTGGGAACGATTTCCATTCCCCAACTTTCAATTAAATATTTTTAGAAAATAAAACTCAAAAGCATTGTTGTTGACAGAGCTTTATTATGACATTTATTTTAAAGATGCATGAGTGTGTAAGATACATATATAAAATGTATGTGCTTTTTAATATTATTTCCTGAGAAACATGGTTGGGGTTAATGTTACAGTGTGATGTTCAAAAATTTCTTAGACATTACTAAACTTTCTTGAACTCTATTAAGATTTACAAAAATTAACAACATTCTTGTTCAAAATCTAAAAGGAGAAACTAGAGTTAATCTTTTGCATGAATGATCACTTAAGGGAACAACCCTTTAAACCCCAATTTTCATAGGTCTTGAAAAAATGAGCAGTTTATACAGTTTGTTACTTTTAAGTAATCCATTAAAACACCTTCTTAACACTTGTAGATGTCACTAACCACAAGTGTATTGGTTTTAGAAGAGATTTTCATGAACAAGTTGGGTTGATCCTAAGGTTCAGCTAAAACCAAGAATAAGTTGCCAGAAAAGAAAGGATTTACCTATAACTTTCAGTTATAGGTATAACTTTCAGTTATAACTTTCAGTTATAGGTAAATGGCTTCTCTTTCAGTAAAAATGTAACTACTTATTCTACACATCACTGGATATGAAAGAGAAATTAGAACCTATCAAAATGTTCTTTATATTGAAAATTTTCCTGCATAGATTTCCAAAGAGCAGCTAAAATTTGCAGCTGTGGAAATAAGGCAAGCACTTAGAAGAGGATGCAACTAAAGGAATATTTACCTTATTAATGTTGTGCTATAAAAACACAGTGAGACTTCACTCTATTTGAAAATGAAAGATTGTTTGTGTGGGTTTTTTTGTTTGGTGGTTTTTTTGTTTTGTTTTTTGTTTGTTTGTTTGGTTGGTTGGTTGGTTGGTTTTGGTTTTGGTTTTTATTTTTTTTAGCACAGGAATTGAGAGAATTGGGAAAAGTTGAACACTCTTTTTGTAAGGGCTGGGGACTGAGTTTCACAGTTTCAGAAAACTGTCTGATGTTATGTAAAAAAAACTTGCTTATGATTTAGACCCGTGGCAAAAAAGTCAGACAGGAAAGCTATTGGAAAAGCCAGGAAAAAAGTTTCTATTTCTATGAAACTGCCGGAATTTTCCAGGCAGACTGACTTTTCTGGATTGAGTTCCGTACTTTGACCCCATGGACACAATAAGAATCCAAAATACTACATGAGTAAGCCCTCATGCAGAGTAAATGAGGAGCCTACAAAAACAGCACATGGTATTGCAGGCTGTGTGGCAAAGCCAAAGCAAATCAGCAGAATGCCTGGCACCTGGAAAAGGAGGTGAAAGAAGAGGTGCTCTGTGTTAGATCACTATAAGAACAGCACAAACAAGAGAATAGTGACTGCATGCTTCTCCAACAAGAATTTTTCAGTTGGCACGGTGCTAGTATAGTGAAAGAAGGAGAATGCACCATTGGCCTGAAATCAAATGGAACTTTACTTAACTGAAGCTAGCAGAACTGTTCAAAGCCATGGCTGTACATACAAAAATGCTAAACCAAACTTTGTTTAAATTGAAGAAAAAGACCTAAGCGATAAAAGATTTAAACTTGGAATTTAATAAATTGTGACCATATCCACATTAGAGGATTATTGACACCAAATGTGAGGGCAGAGAAACTGAAACCCTCTTTGTAGTAATAGCAAATGGAAAAACAACGAATGGCAATAGAAAATTTGATGCCATCCTTTTTTCAAAAAACAAAACAAACAAAAAAACCCCAAAACATCCAAACCAAACCAAACAAACCTGAAGAAAAGTCTAAAATCTAAAGGAGATACAGAATATCCCCAGAGAGATCAGAAAATATTAACTAAATAATCCAGTCTTCTGATGACTCATTACAGCATCAGTTCTCTTTTCCCAGGAAGAAAAAGAATTTAAGTAAACACTCTCTGTAAATCATAGAATGAAGAATCATTAATCACCATCATACTGTGAAAAAACAAAGATATCTGTGTTCGGGTTCTACCTCTGAAACCAGTTCCTTGCATCTTTGGGGGCAGGGCTGAGGTGCAGCTTGATGTTTCTAACAAATATTAAGAGGGGGAACAAAAGGTTAATTTTTCTGAAATACAGCACTCCCTTAGAGAATTTTAATTTTCTCATGTCACCTTTGCATTGTGCTTAAGAGACAATGAGATTTTCTGCTGAAACAAGTATAAAATAGACCGTATGCACAGAAAACATTTTTCTTGTACAAGGGGTAAAGATTTTGTCATGTGAGGGAAAAAAACAGGACAAAGTATTTTGAGATCTTTAAAATTCTGGAGGGAGTCAGCATACTAGTCTAATGAAATAAAGGAAAATTTTATAAAATATAACAATAAAAAATCAGATCAATTGAAATAAATTTAATAAATGTCCAGAATTTCTTGTCATAGTAGACAAGAACAGGATTGAAAGAAAAAGGAAAATACAGAACCACCTGTTTCTACATCATCTGTGCATGTCATGTTGAGTAAGAGGTACCAGTGAGAGCCTAGAGGCCAGGCAAACTAGGTCTGCAGCAGGCTCCTTTGCTTCCTGAGATTACTCAACAAGGTCCTGTGTGTGGGATCAAACTGCTTTCCACAGGCTTCTTTTGTTTCTACTGACAGGCTGTTTCTTCAGGGCCTTGGCATCTCCTTCTTTCACAATTCATTCATCTCTTCACTATTGCTTCCATGTCATCCCTTTGTCCTTGGCTTTCTTAGCAATGTCCTCTTGATCCTAGGTTTGGATGATTAGAGAAGAATGTCAAGTGCTGATTTTTGGGGGCTTTTGTTTGTTTGTGCATTTGTTTTGTATTGTTCTTGTGTTGTTTGGTTTTTTAGTTTTTCCATAAATGTACATACATCCGTAATAATTTGGAAGAAAACCTTGACTCTGTGTCCAGATTATAAGTATGACTTATCTGAAAATGTAAAGATAAACAAAGGGGATGAATTTAACTATTATTTTTATAGGCATGTCTGGGTTCTGAGGTTAAAGTTCTTGAGATATAACTGCTCCTAGCAGAACTGTAATAAAAAACAGATAATAATGTAATACATAACCCAGGAAATTAAAGAAATTCCATTGGATCAGGGATTGACTTTTCAGTTTAAACCCTGAAGGATGCATACATCAGTAAAGAATTGATGTTAGATAAGTGTACCATGCCCAGCTGGCAAAACAGGTGTATCACTGTGTAATATGGCTGATGAAAGTTTGCTGGTAATTTTCTGTTTTAATTCTGGTTTTGGCAAGTCTCTCACTTCAAACTATACTAAATTAAGATGTTTAGGGATTGAACCCCCTCAGAAAACCCTCCTGAGATTCTTATATCATGAAATTACACCAGAAAATTTAATTCTCTGCTCCCCACCCCTAGACAGGGCAAAAAATTGGAAGTTTTAGTAACCACAAGAACAACCCTGTGCTAATTCCAACCTGACTTCCACACACTGCTTCTGCAGTTTGTCAGGGTGTGTTTTGACAAAAGCCTGCCAACAAGGGTTCCAAAAATTTCCTGAATTGTGAATCTTCCTTTTTTTGTTGTTGTTTGGAATAAATATTTGAGGTAGAAACCAGGTCAGAGGGAGCTAAATGGCCAGACTCCCACTGACTTCAATGTAGCCAGTGTCTGTTCCTGTCATACAGTGATTTTTATTTCTCTCCTGACTACAGATATACCAGAGATGTTTCACTAAAAAAGAAAGTCATCTTGGCAGCAAAGCTTAATTTATTTTCGTCTCTGAACACCACTTAAACTGCTAGTCATGATAAGGTGGTGCAATATTATAACTGAGTCAATATTTACTGTGTGTGTTACATGCTAGATTATGACAAAGGATAAAAGCTTTATCTCAGAAAAATGAGGATGAAAGTTGTGTTTTATCCATGGGAAATTGCTATGAAACTTCTAAGCCTAACAAACTGATGTATTAATACTTGCTATATTTTTTGTCTCTATTTTTTCATTCTTTCTTGCCTTTTCTTTATTTTTTTACTTAAGGGCATATATTTTTGCATCCATACCAGGTCATGTTGAAAGCTGTACATTTGTATGCTCAGTCTTTCATATTGTGAATTCCTGGTATGCTTCAATTATTGGTAGGGGGAAGAAGTTAGGCCTTAGGGAGTATGTTTAGTCTAAAATATCCCTTTTCCTCCACTGAAAGTGAAAGTAGAAGAAGGTAGAATTTCAAATAAAAACATTAGTTCCTATGACTTTTGTTCTAGGCTGTCATTTCTGCCAAATCATTTCATACCAGCAGCATTACAAGTGATGTTTGTGACCAAGGGCTCCAGCACTGAACACTTTCAGGATGACCTTTATTTTTCTCTCCAAATACTTCTTGAAGTACAAAAATGTCATATGTCCTTTAACACGCAGAATGCGATGTCCCATCATGCCATCTGGGCTTTGTTCAGGATAGCTGGTCCATGTGACCTGTTTTTGCCTAAGATCCATTCCTTTGTAACACTTGCCTGCAGATGTTTTCCCTAGGTTTTTGTCCCCTGATTCCTGTTTTCATTGACCTCTAAATCCCCTGAGTTTTTGATTTTATTTTATTTTGGTTTGATTTAGCTTTTGTTACATGCAAACCATATGGGACACATTCTGAGGAAAGTAAACAGCATTGCTGCAAGGCTAATAACTTAGTTCTGGATATGTATGGGATATAATAGAGGTATTGTAAAGTGGGAAAGGAATCCAGGGGTATGGCCTGCCAGGTGCTATACTGGTGTGTTATTCTCATCAGCTGTTGTTGCCCTGGGAAACAGTAAAATGTCTCTTACAAACCATAGTGTGTGGGTTTATTTTTCCTTCTTTACAGCTGCACAACAACGGAAAAATAATGCAGATTTAAAATACTGGGAGCAGGACTTGCAGAGAGGGGTCTAAGTGGGAAATAATATTCTGGTACAGAAAAAGTTGTAAACAGTCTTGTGTCACTTCCCACCCTATGCCACCAAACCCATTTCCCAGTGTGAAAGTAGTGTTTTTATACTTGCCTTTGATAGACCACCACCATTTCTAAGTGAGAGACTCCTTGAGTGTTTGAATAAAATAACAATATTCTGAGTTTTTCCCCAAGAAAACATAAACATATGAAGGAGAAGCATTGGAAAAACATAACAGATTAATCCTAGGTACCTAGATAACTTCTGGGTCTGGTCAGGAGTATCAGTTCCCATCTCAAGAGATATAACAATTAACTATTCAGAGAATATTTACAGTGCCTAGCTGAAGCTATGCCTACCTATTTCCATCAAGAAATATTTCACACCTAATCATCAGCTGTGATTAATATCTCCCCAAATTTTTATTTAGAAGGTAAAATGTTGAAAGGACCCGCCCCCCCAAAAGGCAGACTTTTAGCTGAAACAAATGGTTAAGCTGTACAAAGTAAGATGCCAGATAAAAATTTCAAATACTCATAATATGAGCCTAAACTCATTGAGTGTTAGATATCTATGAAAAACAAATATATGGTGAAATTATTAAAAATAAAGAACAGTGTAATTAGGAGTAACCCGTTTGATTATTGAAATAAAAACAATGTAAGAGAGTAATTGGCATAATTCCAACTGTACTGCTTTTAAATACATGGATTGTTTGCCATGTCCTAATATTTTACAGGCATCTGAATTTCACTGTGGGTAGAATATACATCTGTATCACAGTTCTGGCAATCATGACCCAGAAAACCACTCCCAATGTGTATCCATGTGTTCTCATGTCAGCTTTTATAGTACAGCCCAAATAGAGAGTTGGGGCCATGACTTCCACTGACCAACATATTCGTTTTGGGATAGGTTTATTGTTAGGGAAATACTCTGCTGAACGGTAGGTGACCTCTTCTACCTCCTCTTGCATATGAGTTAATTCTAGCTAGCATACAAAATGAAAACCAGATATGTTCAGCTTTATGTGCACTCAATGAAACCGTGTATTGCATGTGCAGTACACACTGCTGGCTTTGCTCAGGGTGATCTGCAAGAAGAGTCCATTAGGGGAAAAACACATCACCACTTTAAGCTGCCCACTTCTCTTTCAAGTTTCCATGATGGAGAGGTGCTGTCAGAGAGACTGATAGTCTTGTCATTGTAGTAATAATTAACTGATTATGGAATAAGGTGGACACTCCATTTTCCTCCAAGAAACAGACTAAAGTGTAATTCTGAAAATATTGAAAGTCTATCAAAATGCTCTGAATGTTCATTATAGAATTTACAACGACTTATGTCTTCTGTTTCTGAAACTAGCATAATGGAGGTGGTGAGAAAAATGCCCTAGTAATAAATATAAGTAGATATTATATCAATGTTTAAATGGCTCATTCTACCCAATCCGCTGCACAAACATGCAGCACTGTAAATCTGATAAGTAGATAGTAAACAGATAGAATGATAGAGTCATTCAAGTATCTATTACATCTGAAATACTCTCCATTACTCTGTTATATCCTGACAGTAATGAGGCCTTCTCACTTTTTGTGTCATGGTTAATTATCTATGAGATTTAGAAGCAATGTAAAATTTCAGAGGCATGCAGAGAACACCTATTACATATAACAGTGCTTTCAAGGAGGCCTTCCTCCCCTGGCTGTATGGAGAGATAATCTTCTCAGAGTTCTTAGAGTTTAGATATCACAGTTGTAAGAACTGGATTAGGCACCTACAGGCAAGACAGAGTAAATATGGTCCATGATTCTCAACTGCAGGTCTTGGAGCATTATGCTTCAGATTGTTCCCCTTCCATACTCAGTTTTGCTTACCAAAAGATAGCTTATATCTCTGGAAAAAAAAAAAAAGAAAAAGAAAAAAAGAGAGGTTGTTATTCATCAGAAATCTAGTGAGTGCGGTTTTATAACACCAAGAGGAACAAGGTGAAGTTATGCATAATTTTACTAAGATGGGCTGTGCCTTCACTCTATTGAATAATAGAATTTCCTGTTCAGGAGAAACTGATTAGAGGAGTTTTGTGACGATGGGTAAGGTATAACAGTAGCCTTAGTATAAACAAAATCAGGAAAAAAAAATACCAAACAAAAATCAAATCTTTTGTGACTGTTTTGCTCTTCACAGCTTTCAAATGGAGTGATTTGGACAAAATTGTTCAAATGCATTGCAGTCTCAGCAATACTTGTATTAGTTCTATAGGACTTATCTTTCACTGTTTCAGGAGTTTATAATTTTTTTTTGTACTGCATTGCATTTTCTTCAGCTTACCAGATTTGCCATCAGAAGAGCTCAAAAGGCACTAGAGAATAGCAATGGTAATAATAATAATAATAATAATAATTTTAAAATGTTTCACCATAAAATAATTTTCCTTGTGATATCTGAGATCTCCTTGATTATTACTCTACAGGCACTGATCCTTGTCAACAACAAAATCAGCAAAATAAGCCCGTTAGCTTTTGCTCCTCTGAAGAAACTGGAGCGGCTTTACCTGTCCAAGAACAACCTGAAGGAGCTCCCAGAAAACATGCCGAAGTCTCTGCAGGAGATACGGGCTCATGAGAACGAGATCTCCAAGCTGAGGAAAGCTGTCTTTAACGGACTGAACCAAGTGATTGTCTTAGGTATGAGCATGAGAAATTATGACAAACACAACTGAGTTTTTGCAAGATGTTTTTCCTAGTTTGATCAGTGCTTACATGTAGAAAGCCAACAACTGCCCCAATTAATTGTACCTCCAAATTAGCTTTGACCTGAAGAACATAGGTACCTACACTGCAGCACAGCTCACAACCATGATTTTGTTGGCAGAACTGGGCACCAATCCCATCAAGAGTTCGGGCATTGAAAACGGAGCTTTTCAGGGGATGAAGAGGCTCTCCTACATCCGCATCGCAGACACCAACATCACAAGCATCCCCAAGGGTAAGAAATTCAATTAGAGTTTCAGAGATTTGCACAGGTATAATGTGGTAACTTCTACTCAGTTGGGAAATAAATATTATGGCAGCTTTTTGTGTCTGTCCTAGTTTGGAAAATTTTGGCTTTTGGTTACAAGAAGCTCCATGAGAGCTTCTGTAAAAATGTCCGTAAATGCGAGCACTGTTAAATGTCATTTAATGTTATTTTGCTTCTCTTGTCTCATAGCTGAAATAGAAAATGGAAGAACATTTCCAGCCTCCAAGCATGGTTATTGAGCCTGATTAATATTACACAATTGTAAACTCATGTAGAATTAACTGAAGTTGAACAAGAATAAAGTCAGCCCTCCACAAGTCTGTGGCTTTGAAGCCAAAAGTACTCTCTCTATAACAAAACAGAAACCTATGCTATTTTTCAAAGTACTTAGTTGCAAATTCCTTGGAAATAAGTACATTTTTCATTGTAATTTATTGAAAACAAACAAACAAGAATGGTTCCAATAAAGAAGAAATTATATTCAATTTATTCATACTTCAGCCAACAGATTGTTTTGAAATGGCTGAAAACATTTTGAAAGATAATACTGCTTGTTATTTTTTTTATTCCCATATTTCCTGTTTTGGATGTTCTTTTGAGGAACCTCAGATAGGTAAAACATGTTTCCTGTTTTTTTTCCCCTGATAAACAGAATTTGTAAACTAGTATGCACCCTAATTAAACTAATATTAAAATTATTTTGCCTCATACCTACAGTTGCATTTTCTACTGCTGTTTCTTGTTAAATATCCAGGTGCTACATGTTCGCATGTTTATGTATGTGGGTACTCTGGCTAAAATTACAGTTCTTTATATGTCCCATTTATATAAACATGAAGGCTAGAAGTAATAAATGAGAAGAATTTAACTTAGGTATTTTTCAAGAGTTAACTGTTTTATAATGACTCTAGGAGCTTGGCCTTATTTAATGCTAAATAAAAAATTATTTAAAAAATTATTAGCTGTTTTCAGTTTCTCTGATTGTGAAAGTTCTTAATTCCATTTAGTGAATTGTTCATGGGCATGTTTAGAAAAAAGCTTTCTTCAATGGTGAAACAGCTTTGGTACATTATAAGTATTTTTTAAAAAGTATAAGAATCCAATTTAATCAGAAGTAATTTGATGCTGTTCTCTCATTCAGGCCTTCCTCCATCCCTTACTGAACTTCACCTTGATGGTAACAAAATCAGCAAAATTGATGCTGAAAGTCTCTCTGGACTCACCAACCTGGCAAAGTAAGAACTAATTTCTTCATTTCACATAAAATATTAGTTGAAATTGCAATCCCTATACAGACAATTATAAAACATCAGTCTGGGCTTTGTGAGTATTGCAATAATTGAAATAATCATAACAGAAAAGGCTTCTAAGGATCTGTGTACTGATTGAAGAGAACAAACATTCCTTTTTTTTTCCTGACAAAACTTTTAATCTGTTTTCAGTTATGAGTGCTATATGCTCAGGACAACTGTTTATTTGATTTAACAAAAAAAGCAAACAAACAAACAAAACCCCAACCCCAACCGAAACCAAACCAAACCAAATAAAACATAAACAATCAAACAAAAAAGAACAATTACATTTTTGAAATTATCTCACATTTCTTTTGTTGCGTGTCCATCTTTAGTGCAAGCAGGTTTCTTGGAACACAGCAATGCTCCTGCAGTTTGCCTGGAAACTGAGGGAAAAAGTACATAGGAACCAAAACTTCTTTCAACAGTGGTTCCTTTGTTTCTCAAGAAAGGCAAGTCTTCAGTGAGTACAGGAACATGATTAAGAAACAAAAATCATAAAATTTAATTAAAAAAATTGTTACTGTCAGAGTGACATAACTGCTAATCTGTGACTATATTGTTGGATGAGTTTCTCTAACTGCAGGAAAATAAAAGGACAATTCCCAAAAAACCCTTATACAGAATGATTTGTAAATTATTTTATATAAAAAACATGTAGCAGAGTAAAATGGGCCTTTACTACAAGTACTTTTTATAATTTAATAATTTAAAAATTTGCTATGAAAATAGCTTTAAATAAGACTGGTAATCAGACTTTTACCCAGATTACTGGACCTAATTAATGATTTTTCATCTTAATCATTCTGCTTCTCATAATGAGAGTAGAAAATAAAAATCAGAGAAAGATTACTATTATTTAAAGTAGATTGGACAGCAGTTCAATTTAATCAAGTATATAGTAACCTAACACTTATTTTGAATCTGAAAATTTCAAGACATGAAGCCTAGAAAAGCTTATAAATTAAGACATTTCATCTTACATTTTATGTTAATATTTTATCACAGACTCAAAAAAAATCTGTTCTAGATTTTAATGGAAAAATAAAAATACTGTAATTATGGATTAGAGGGCTATGAAGTAGTTGTTTGTTACTGAGGCTTAGTATAGAATATAATATTCTTCAGAGAAATTGTGAGGAAAACTTCTGAAACCAAAACAAGATGACAACTACTCAGATAGAGAGTAATTTACATTAGTGGAGGTGGGGACTGTGGGACATGTGAGCTGTCCTGCAGATGACACAATTTTTCTGTTTTTCTCATCCATACTTGGAAAACACCACAGGCAGCATCACATGGACAACATTGTTGGAAGTTTAGCTCAAGACATAAAGTTTTAAACAGCAAGTGCTAATGGACTCATAAAAATATCTAAACTTGGGCTGCCTCTATAGTGGCTGTACTGTATGGAGCAACAAGACATTCTGTTGACCATGATGTGGAAATGTGGAGCTGCTCAGAGCAAGCTCCAAGTTTTAAACCATTCTTTGTCCTATGCTTAGCAGGTAACATAAGCATAGGCAGAGATTCTCTTTTGCAAAGGTGAGAGGTAAGGATGAACACAGATTGATGAATGAGGAGCACAATACACAAAATAAAGCACATAGATGAGGAAAGGAGGGAGCTATGGAAGAGCTCCAGTACAGCATAAAAACACCCAGCTCCTGTGTACATGTCTAAGTTTTCAGAAATATTATAACAGGGTCAGACAACCTTGTTCATGCAAACTACAGCCAGACAGTCTAATATCTGTCCTAAAACACAGATAAACTTTGAGAAACAGATAAATTTTATCACTGTGTTAAGGAATTTTAAACTGTAAAGTGTTTCATGCAAGAGCTTGGTGTAGGTCTGTTGCTCATTCTCTTTTGAGTTTTCTTGCATTCTAGTAGATGTACAATATTTGTCCTTTTTGTTTGTTTTTCTTGTAAAATAACTCTTAAGTCAAAAGACTTCATAGAGAGATTCAACAAAAACCCAGTATTCTTATGAAAGTAAACCCAACAAAGTGTTTGCTGATTACATGCAGGAATGAGCTCCAAAAGGACATTTGCATTACACATCTGATATTACTAATGTCTATTTTCCAATAAAGCTTACTTAAATGGTCTAGCTCCATACACTAGAATTTGAACCAAACAAGTTTTAGATTAGATATTAGGAAAAAATTCTTCACTGAAAGGGTAGTCAGGCACTTCAAGAGGCTGCCTAGGGAAGTGGTGGAATCACCATCCCTGAAGTGTTCAAAAGGCAAGCGAATGTGGCACCTGGGAACATGGAAGGTAGTGGGGCAGCATTAACGTTTGGACTTGGTGGTCTTAGAGGTCTTTTCCAACCTTAATGATTCTATGATTCTAAGCCCATAATTATAACAATGGTGTTGAGCATCATGCAGTTTGTTTCAAAAAAATAGTGGAAATGATTCAGCAGGGAGGTTGGAGAAAAGGTGAAAAAGTATCTGAGAATTTCTTCAATGTTGAGATATGTTTTTTGATTATGCTCTTCAATGATTTAGAACTCTGGGACAAGATCTACTGAAACACTGGGAAAATGTTACTTATTCACTAATGAAAAGGGAAGTAATATATCAGTGTATGAAGCAAGAGTAATTTTTCAAATTCTTCCCTTTTTTTCCCATGGGAAGGGAGGTGAAGACCATATTCTTTCCAAACACTCCTAATCACTCTCTGTTTTACACAATAATATTGACTTACTTCATCTGTAAGCATAGCCCCAAGTAACTGAGAGTTTTTTGTAAGACATTTAGAGGAGATGTAATTACACATAATTTCACTCTTCCTGGGGTTTAAGTCCACTTCACTGCTGACTCCTATAATTTCATTCTTTCCCTAAAAGACTATGCAAAGGGACTATTTTTCTTCAGCAGACTAATATGAGAGTCAGAACTGGTTTTTTTTCGTACTGGTCTCTGAGGTTTGACACACCTGCTTGTAGACCTGCATATGTAGTGAGCACATGATATGTGTCAAACAAGAATGTATAGCTCTCTGACAAAATGTGGAAGGCTTTTTTACCAAACCTTTCAAAGACATTCACTATGAGTACGCATCACTGAAGTTGTTTTTAAACATTCTGTGTAACTTCAGACTGAATTGCTCTGTAGGATCCAATTCCCCAAGTTTTCCTAAATCTTGGTATACTCTATTCAAAAGAAGATCCATACTAATAATTTTTAATGAAAATTCTTCATTATCAAATTCTACCTGGGAGATGGGATACTGTGAATTGATTTCTGAGTGAAGAAAATTCATGTTGATGTAAGTGGGAGTTCTCATTAAATTCTCCTTTGTCATTTAATACTTTGAAAACAATGACATACTTAAATTGGTATGGTAAGACTATTTGCAGTATATGTAATACTAATTAATACTAGGAAACCTCTCAGCCATAAAGATCAAACAAGAATTTTCAGTTTTGTGATTTTATTTAAGTTTCAGACCCTGACTTCTGAAATTGCTACAAGCCACAAAGAATTGTAGTTTATTAGATAACTGTGAAGAAGGCTTTCTTTAGAAGTACTCCTCCACAGCAAATTATTTTAATATGAGGTTTCTTATTACCTATATTAAATTCTTGTATTAAGTAAACTATTTATAAATCTCAGAGCATTTTCCCCCTCAATATTAAAAAATGTTTAAATGAAAACAGAGCAGAATAGATAAGCTTAGTCTTTATAGAAATAATTTTCTAAAATTACAGTACTTCTGATGATGACAAATCCTGAAGTATTGTCATTGTATTCTTTACTGCAACACAGAGTATTTTAAATTATGGGAGGCTCTTGAAAAATTTCTGTAGTTTAGTAATTGCAAGACAAGATACTATCAACACAGAAATACACAAATAGAAACAGATTATCCGAATTGAACTTAATTTGTGCTATAAACCTAGTGTGTGGCTGTGTATAGCTGAAAGGATGATTTTATGATGAAAACTCTGGATTGGAACTTCCAAAAAATGTGTAAGTCCCACTTCTGTGTCCTGCTAAAGGGATCAGGAAGTACGATTGAGCTCCTGCTTCCAGCATCTACCAGGGCTCTAACTAGTTAAGTGTCTTAGAAGGATGTGGAGGAGTTTTAAGCTCTGTGTCCATGGGTTATGTACTTTGACAAAAAAGTTTCAGATAGTGCTCCTAAAGTTACAGGTATCACTTATTCAGTGCTTCAGCTTTTAGAGAAAAACTGGTGCCTATGGAGGTGCACAGTACATATCAACACCAGGATTAGTCATGCAGCTCATCAAATTATGCAGTATTATAAGCACAAGTTGAATGATATAATGATGGTTATGATTGTTCACATCACATGTCAAACTTACTTAATTTTTTGTTTAACTGAGCTCTACCTAGCTCACACATAATTCCTGAAAATTAGCCTGGTCTGTTCTGCAACAGCAGTGTAGAGAAGCAATCAAACCAAGGAATATTGTCATGTGGGCAAGTTTAATGCTTTTTTTTTTTTTTTTTTTAAATTTGTTTCCTCATTTTTTTATTTATTTATTTTAAAATTTTTCAGACTAGGGCTCAGTTTCAACAGTATTTCCTCAGTTGAGAATGGATCTCTTAACAATGTACCTCATCTGAGGGAGCTCCACTTGAACAACAATGAACTTGTCAGAGTACCCAGCGGACTGGGTGATCACAAATATATACAGGTAAATTTTATCACACTGTCTCAGAGAGCAATTGTTGAAAGATTCCTAATGGTATTTGGGTGTTTATTCAGTCTTAAATAGAAATGTATTTTTAACTTGGTGCAAGTTTCATAAATGCTTAAATTATCAAGGAAATATTGACTACAACAGGAAGACTCCTATTTTGGTTTTTTTTTTGTGGAAATTGTAATGGGGGTGGATAGATCTGGATGTGTACATTCATTGTCTCTGTGTGTCTGAGGGGCCGCAACAAATATTGGATCATTTGTGTACTCTGGTTTCCTCTTTACTCAAAAAATAATTTCTAAGAACGTTTCTTCTGTTGACTTTTTTTTCATTTCTACCAAGTGACATTTTGCAATCTTTCCCTTGTTATCTCAAAAAACAGTGCCATCAGGAGGGCAGATAGACAAAATAGATATTTCACATCACCAGTATTTTTGGGGTCCTTTTGGCTGGATATCTAGAAATATTGCCTCTTGGGAGTAATTTAAATCTATCTTCACCTTGAGTCAATTTTACAGGAAAGAAAACTCCCAAAGAATGAAGACTCTAAAATATAAATTACCCCCTAAATATAGCTTGGAAAAATTCTCCAGAAATGGTGAATCTGGAGCATAATAATATTCATCAGCTGTACTTTAAGTCATCATTAGTGGTCACTTTGGCTCTGAGTCCTGTATAGTTGGACTCATGAGAATGAATATATTAGAGCTGGAGAGAAAAAAATTAGCATCAAGTACAGTGTATTCACTGAATACTCTGTACACAGTGCTTCTCCTGAGCCACCATGTGTATTAATAATTTCATATCTTTGGCTCCTCTTTTGGTTACAGTACCACCAGCTGACTGTAACATTATTAGATAGCCTTGCACAGTTTGTGTACTTTCTGTAGAAATTATGTCAGTTGGGTGTATGCTAGGTATTTCAAAAGGTAAACAGAGTCAAGGAGTTGTTTGGAAAGAAGACACATTTGTATAATATTGCCAAAAGACATATGAAGCCTTTAATATGAAATAATTTATCTTATTTGCCATGATAGCTCAACTTCTCACTTCAGTGCTTGTCTGTGTTCCAGGTGGTCTACCTTCATAACAACAAAATTGCTTCCATTGGTATCAACGACTTTTGCCCTCTTGGCTACAACACCAAGAAGGCGAGCTACTCCGGCGTGAGCCTCTTCAGCAACCCCGTGCAGTACTGGGAGATCCAGCCCTCTGCCTTCCGGTGTATCCACGAACGCTCCGCAGTACAGATCGGGAATTACAAATAGGTGTCTAAAGACGGGGCTCCCTGTGTTCCAGCTAAAGTCTCTGTCCTTGTAGGCCTGTCCAAAAAACGTTGCTAATGATTAACGCCAAATGCCAGAAACTTCACTTTAAAGTGGAGATAATCCATTGATGTAGAATAAATGAGACATTACAGAGGTACAAGAGTGAGCATACCATCAGTAAGAATTGCCAACTGTGCTTTAAACTGACTTCTTTCAGCCTTTTTTTTTTTTTTCCAGCATGCTTTCTGTGGCATTTTTCAGTTTGCTGAATGCTACAGGTTTTCAGATTCCACTGTATATGAAATTCGGAGTAAATATTTGTCAAGTTATGATATATTAAAAAAAAAAAAATAGTGATTGAGGTTATTTTTATAGCCATACACAGAGAAAAATAACAGAGGGAAAAAGACTCTCAAATCATCTGGAGACTTGAGAAGGTAAGAGTTACCTCCTTTAAATTTATTTCAAGCCCTGGAGGTTTAAAAATATCCACTATAACTCTAAGATAATTCTGAATGTATCTATTCAGCAGAGGCAAATAAAGTTGTTGCTAATGTCATTATTTTTTGAAAAATAAAATAAATTCATATTGTACACATAGTTCTTTAAAGTTTGCCATTCTTCTAGAGCAATGCTATTCAGAATTAGCTCCTAAAGAACAAAATATTAAGTAGTCTGCAGTAAAAAACTTGTAACCTATATCTGGAGCTCAATGACTAAATGTCTCTAGTGCAAATCCTTCTCACCTTAGTCACAAGAGAAGATTTTATGACTTTGCTGCCTTGCAGAGTATGGTATAAGGGTTTAGTAGTTGTTATCAATCTATGTATTTATCTAAACAAAAAACAGTAGCAGTTCACCTTTCACTTGTTCTGCATTGTACTTTTGTCAGCATCCTTTACTGGTTTTGGTTTGGAAAAAAAAAGAATTAATTGTGAAGTAGAGATACGCAGGCTCCTTGGTCTGACAAATTTGTGGAATTTAGACTATAGAAGCAAAACCACAAGTATAGAAATATTTGAAGTGAAATAACTGCAATTGTGAGGACATCATTTGTAGATGTATCTATTTAGAGTGATTTGGAGCCCTCTGTAAACTGGGATTCTTCAACCCATACCAGCAGGTATAGCAAACACATCAAAGGTAGGCTGCACATTTCTACTGTCAATCTTCAAAGCTAAACATATACTCAATAAAAACATCACCTGAAAAGAATCTTCTGCAGACTCTTAATACTCCAAGATCAATCTCTCTAATTTGTAAAACTTATATGTCATTTATATTAAAGAATAATGTAATACAGGCAAACTCCAAAGTGTTTGTCTTTCTTTTTTTGTTTTGATAGAATAACATCAGAGTGTCAGAACTTCAATTAAGTCTTGAAAATTAATGTCTTTGGCATGGTGATAGCTAAAGTAAGAATAAGTGATGTGAAATTCTTTTGCCTCCAGAAACTTTTTCATGCCTAATTATCATAGGTATTTTTCAGGAGCAAACAAATATAGTCCTTTTATAGCTCTCATTTATTTAGTAGTAAATAATTGGAAACAATTGACTCACTATAACCACTACACAGAAAAAGCATGTTTGCACTCTTCTGTGCTAGCTTCTTCATATAGTAGCCAATGATTTCTCTGCTTTCTGTCTGTTTTTCTTCTGGATTTCGCATTTTCAGACAGTTATTTGTAAATAAAACAAACAGTATATGACATCTTTCTGTCACAGGAGGGAGAAGCCTCCAGAAAATCATCAGTTATGTTTTTTTTTTTCCTTTTGGTTCTTGACTGGATATCATCTATTCTGCAGACAGAATATTCTGCAGAATTCATGCAGAAAACTAAGCACTGACACTTCAAGTGAGAACAAGGGCATTGTCTTAGCCAGAAAAACTCCACAGAGTTTGTACATGGTTACAGAAAAAGATTCATGTAAAAAGTAATAACAATTACAAAAAACATCATATAAACATATGCACAAACTTTCAATTTCTCCATCCATAATTTTAACATCTCACATACTAAGGCTTTTCCTTCAAATCAGAACAAACTTTAAGTCCAGAAGAAAATATCTGAGTCTGGTCATCTTCTGTAATACCCATGATATGTCCCCTATCAAGTTTGCTGCTTGCTGCTAAAACACAAGTTAGTCCTCATAAAATATGTTCCCTTCTAACAACCAAGGACTGCAAAAGTAGCAGGACTTTCCTGATTCCCTGCCTTTCTCCATGAAACAGAATAAGCAAATCCTATAACAAGACACCTAAGCAAGATCATGACAAGAAAGGTAAACACACTTTTGGTTTTCCATAAATTGTGCAGCCACACCCACAGTGTTTGACTGATGGGATTCTATCCACACACAGCATCTGCAGAGACTTCAAAGCACTTGGAAGCCCAATACTTTTAAAACTGCTTTTCATATAAATAAAGAACAGATGGTTCTTCCAATTATAAATAAAACAAGGAGAGAAAAAAAAAAAAAAAGAACAAACACAAACAATCTATAAACAATTGGGTGGAAAGAAATAAGAAAACTAAATTAGAAAGTCTTTAGGTCCTGCGGTGCATCCTTGATTTCTTTGTGAAGTACGAAGACAGTAAATGGCCACAACTGTTGGACTTAAACACATATAGAACAGTGCCCTTGTTTCCTGGGACAGCTAAAGCATCTTATCCCTTACTGCCAGCAAGGATGTGATCATCTTTTAGTCTGGTTTCTTCTACAGTGCACCAGGATAGGGACAGTTAGCATGCACTCAATTGCTGATGTATAAGTGATAGTAAATCTGATTTCATTTCCAGGAAAGGATCAGCTGTTAAATCCTTGGCATTAGAGTGCTCTCATTTCCAAGTCCATACATTTTTTTCAGTTGCCTCCACAAACTGTTTCTAAAATTCTTTTGGCAGAAGGTCTGGAAACAGCTCTTTGGCCCATATTTGGTTTGGAAGTTTTGAGGGGGCTTTTTTTTTTTTTTTGGGGGTGGGGGGGTTGGTGTGGGATTTTGTTTCTTTGTTTGTTTGTTTTGAGCTGCTAGATAACTACTGTTATAATCTATTTCTGCTTATGTTTGCTGTTTTTGAAAACAGATAACATTTTCTACCTCACACCCATATGTAAAAAATAGGAGAAAACTGACAATTTGTGTTTGTTCAAAGCAAACATTAACTTCATGTATTTCTAATATCATACACAAAATAACTAAAAAAGATTACGCACTTTCTGATCCCATCACTACTCTGAAGTGCCATCTAGTGTCACTGAGGGACAGTAACAAAGTTACTGCTAACTAGAGAAAACCAGAAAAAAAAAAGGTTTATAAAGCTTTATGAGAAGAGGGTACTCAAATGCACATACTCTGCTGTTTTGATTTTCTATTTTTATTAAGTCAGAGGTGCAGAGCCGTGAAATCAATAGTCTTTTTTAACATCCACAATCAAATATCTTTGCTTTGAAAAAGGAGGGGGTTTTGCACATTCTCTGTATGTACACATTGCTCTGAAGTCACTTGTGCTTCAGAGACTTGCCTACATCTGTGTTTTTTGGTTATTTTTTCAGAAGGGTTGCCCTAATGTAGCTAAAAGTAGCTCATTCAATAAAAACGAAAATAAATTAAATAGTCATATTTGTGAAAAGTTGCAGAGCACTGGGACAATACAGGGCTGTGAGATAGATGTTCAATATTAACTGCCTCATATTCAAAATGAAATAATGAAATTAAAAATAGTTGGTAATTTTTAGCATAAAACATTATCTTAACAATGCTCCAGCAGCTCCATCTGCAAAAGAACAAAGTTTCTGTGGATGTCCTGAAAAAGCACAAAGACTGTTTAGCTGTTTGGATTACACTCAACACAAACACTCAAGCAGCTAGACTCATCAATGGCTGCATTTAAGTGACACAAACCAGCCTTTGGCCTCCTGCCCTGCTTCCTGCTCTGGAAGTTCAGGGCTGTTAGTGTGCCATAAGTGCATAAGAGGATCAGTCTGGATGCAGGCACTACAGAAGGCTGTTTACCCTGCCTGTTAAACCCCACACTTTCCTTTCTGAGATATAAAGAAGTGGTTTCTTCATAACTGCTTTGTCAGGCAGTTTTCTTTCTCAGTGTGTACATTATGCTACCTCTGTGTGGGTGTCTTAAGTCAGCAGACCAGAAGAATGTTAATGCTCTGTTACTGCCTGCTTGAATTGGACTTATATCATCAGGAGAAAAAATGGAAAAAACTATGAGAAATTTTAATTCTAATTACGTGCCTTTTTATATACTTAACGCATCCTTTTAGAGTACAGCAATGTGATGGGAAGCAATGATGGTTCTGTTTCTATATCAACGTGTATTTCTGCAGCATGAAACTCAGTGAAGAAGCTTTTGAAAAGTGACAATAATTGTAGACCTTGCATCTGAAAACACCCACATGAATAGCTCCAATATTTTCACTCAGAGAAGCTGAAATAACACAGATGGGCATTAATTTTGAAGGTAATTTTTTTTAAAAATGCTGTCCACTCTTTAAATACAAAAAGCTGGTTTTAAACCGAAGAAACCTGAACAGTCTAAAACACCTCTATCCTGGAAATTTTCATGTCAGGAAATGTCCCAGGTCCTTCTTTTGGCTGACACACAGAAGGAGAGAAGGCCAGTATTTGAAAATGATGATTCCTAGTCACAAATAGCATGATATTTTATTTAGATACACAAATATTAATTGATAAACTGTGTTGTTCCTAGCTTTTGGCAGAATGGACGGAAAATACGTAATGCTTTATTCTGGATATTCCCTGGATGAAAAGATAGAATGTACCCTCAGAGATTTCACTGATAATACAAAACTGGGGAGGGAGGTTGTTGGCTGATCAGCTGAAGGCTGTGCTGCCGTTCAGTGGGACCTTGATAGACAGGGGAATTGGGCAGAGAGAAACATAACGAGCTTCAACAAGGGCAAATCTGGGGTTCTGCACATGGGGAAGAATAACTCAAAATTCCAGCACAGACAGGGGGCTGGCCTGCTAGAGAACAGCTCTGCAAGAATGGCCCTGGGAGTCCTGGTGGATGACAAGCTGATGAGTACCCTTGCAGCCAGGAGGGTCAATGATATCCTGGGGGGCACTGGGAAGAGTGCGGCCAGCAGGCCGAGGGAGGGGATCCTGCCCCTCTGCTCAGCCCTGGTGAGGCCAGTCCTGGTGCTGTGTCCAGTTCTGAGCTCCTCAGGACAAGAAAGATAAAGGAGATACAGGAGAGGGCCCAGTGGTGGGCTACAAAGGTGATTGTCTGGCACCCCTCTTTTTTGAGGGAGCTGGGCTGGTTGGTCTGGAGAAGAGAAGACTGAAAGGGGATCTCATCAGCACTTGGGGATATCTCAGAGGTGGGTGTCAGGAGAATCGTGACAGACTATTTTCAGTGGTGCCCAGGGACAGGGAGAGGAGCAGTGGCCATAAATTAAGTTGCCAAAAGTTTCATCTCAACATGAGGAAAAGCTTGTTTACACTGAAGGTGGCAGAGCACTGGAACACATTGCCCAGTGAGGTTGTGGGGTCTCAGTCTCTGGACACATTTAAAATCCTTCTGGACAAGTTCCTGTGCAACCTGCCCTAAGTTGCCTTGGCAGGAGAGTTGGACTGGATGATCTCTTGAGGTCTTTCTAAATGTGATTCTGTATAAATTATTACAATTCAAAAAACATTCTAAATTCCTATTTAACATGAAATCAAGCAAAATTTCCCCAACTCTTTATGCTATTGTCTCAAAAGCATTGATGTATACATTTTGTGATAAATCATACTTACACCTTTTGTTCATTTTCAACTAGTATATTAAAGCATATATTACATTTGAATAAAAAAGCTTTGAGAATTTTGTTGCTATTTTTGAAACTACAAGTTTATACAAGTTACATTATTGTTTCCAGATGAAGACTTTAATTGAGATAAATTAGGCTGGTCCTGCTCTACAGAGTAATTTTTGAATGTGTTCAAATCCCTCAAGTAATGGAAAATAGGGACCATGTGTCTGTTACAAAGTGCATGTTAGAAAGCCCTTTCAACAGGAAAAGCTCAGAACCAATTAAAGCTAATCATGTAGCATTCTGATGCTGAATCCTTTAATCTTTTAATTTCAAGGTATTGAATCTTTGCAGGAATCAAAAGCTTGTAAAGAATAAACCAAATTCCAGTGTATATAAAAAAATAAATTTCAAGATGCATAAAATGAACATTTTGAACAACATGAACATTGAACAACATGAAAGACAGAATAACTCTAACTACTGCTTGCCTATGCTAGAAACTCTAGACAATTGAAATGCTTCAAATGCTTATTTTCTTCTGAGAATAAATCTTCGAGCATTTGTCCACACAGGTCATTCTATGCAATGGATAGATTGCAAAGAATTCTTGAAACAAACTCTGACTTTGAAGTGTTGGTTAACAAAGAGTGATTGAGAGATCCCAAACCTTGAGTGACTTAATATTCCATCATTCCATCAAGAAAATGAAAGAAAAGATTTGCCTTTTGGCCATAGTTTAGTTTTTTATCCATTGTTGCTCATTTTCAGCACCAAATTCTTTAAAGACATGCCAATCTTTTATACACAGGGGAGGCTCTGCATGTGTAGATTACAAGGATAGGGAAGATTGTGTGAATTTCTTTCCAGCAGATACAGATAATTGGATTGTTATGTAAAAACTTAAATATATTAGCTCTTTTCTGTTGTCAAAGGACTAATTACAATGAAGTGGTAATATTCCCTTTGAACTGCCTTATTAGGGTTCTGACACAGAGGACTGCTGCATTTCCTGCATTTTAGACAGTGGAAATTGTCTCACACTATGAAAAAAATGCAACAGCACAAAGATTTTAGATTAATCTGCAGACCTGAGAAAGAAACAGCATTAACAGGAATTGAAGAAAACATGTCCCATTTCCCAAAGCTGCGTCCTCCAGAGCAGGAAGCTGAGGATGCCTCCAGCCCAGTTTCACCCTCCCTCACCTTTCAAGTGGGGAAGTTGAGACAAAAGAGCTTTCTAGCCCCTTGGTTACCTCATGGGCAGCTCCTGGGCTGGTACAAGAGCATGTAGTACATGGACATATGTGATCCTCATGAGGAGCAGACTGGGTGATGAATACTCTGAGATTAGTCCTGCAGAGAAGTATTTTGGGATGCTGATGGGTCAGTATCTGGATATGAACCAGCAGTGTGCACTTGCAGCCTACAAAGTAAAACATTTCCTGGGCTGCACCAAAAGCAGAGAGGCCATCACATCAGGGGAGCTGACTCTGCACCTCTTCTCCACTTTCCTGAACCACTCACCTGCAGCCATGCATACAGTCCTGGGGTCCCCAGCACAGGAAAGAGCAGATAGAGTGGGACTAGATGAGGTCAGAGGGCTGGGGCACCTCACCTGCAAGCCAAAGCTGAGACAATTGGAATTGTTCTGGGGGAAGAAGGGGCTAAGGAGAGACAGTATTGCAGCCTTTCACTATAGAAAGAAGGCTTATAAGAAAGACTGAGACTTTTTAACATGGCCTGTGGTGACAGGATAAGGTACATGGTTTTAAGCTGAAGGATGGTAGAATTAGGTTGGATATGAGGAAGATATTCTTTAAATTAAGGCTGGTGAGGACTAGAACAGGTTGCTCAGAGAAGCTGGGGATGTCTCATCATTGGCAGCATTCAAGACCAGGTAGGATTGAGTTTTGTGCAAGCTGGCCTCAGGGCAGGTGTCACTTATTGCAGGGAGTTGGACTACAGTGGAATTGCATTTTATGGAAATGGTATGCTCTGGCTCACCCCTGGAAAGCATGTGGTTTATGTCAAGTCTGTACCCTCCCTGCAGTGTCGTGTGTCTGTAACCTCATTGGCTGTGCAATCTTACCACACTACTTCGAAAGTCCTTGTTAAGAGTGCAGGGAGAAGTGGGCTCCTCCTCTTTTGCCCTGGCGGTCTCCAGAGACTCTCCCTTTCCCTCTCTCCCCTTCCCTTCCCCCTCTCTCCCCTTCCCTTCCCCCTCTCCCCTACCGACCACGCTGCCTTCCCCGGGCAAGACTNNNNGCTGCCTTCCCGGGGTAAGACTCCAATTAAACCCTCATCTCATCAGCACCTCCCCAGCGTCTGAGTCTCCTTGCTTACCAGCACGCGAACACCCACGACCTTTGAGCCCGGGGGGCTCCCAGGGAACCCTCCCTGGGGACCCCCCCTAAAATCTAACTTACAGCAGACTACATGATTTCTAAAGGTCCCTTCTGAACCAAACCATTCTGTGATTCCAAATGCAATATCAGTGCCCTGAGTACACCAGTAGGCTCTCGCAGCCATGACCATCTCTTCCAGAGCCTCAGTTCACCTAGACTTCTACCACTCATTGTCCAGGAGCTACAACTAAGCTCAATTCCTTGTCCTTTCCATGAGCCTAGGAAACAGCTAGGTTTCAGCAGGACAGAGCAGCTGTGCAGGAGAAGGCAAGCTGGGAGCCAGCAGCTGCACAAGGCAGGGCAGCAGCCTCAGGATGGAGTAACAGTGCCCTAGCACCCAGTGAAGCACAGCAAGGCTGTTTGGGTGACTGTAACCATGGTGGGGCAACCACCCAGCAACAGGTGCCCACTGAGAGGGCAGGCTTAAGGTCAAGCCAGTTTGCAAGTCAATAATATAATTCCAGGTACAGAACCAGGTATAACATACCTAGAACAGAGCTAGAACTGGATTCAGCTGGAATAAAGCTGCTGGGCAATGGGTGGAGGCAGTGTGGCTGGAGAATGTGGATGAGGCTGGAGTAAAATCTTCAACACCACCTGAGTTAGTTGGGAACCCCAATTCTGTTTTCCAAGGCCTTTGGAAGGCTCTTCTCTAAAAATGATTTGATGCCAGTATGTGACAAGTCATTAGTGGTGGCTTTCAGAGGAAGGATTTCCTGCTAACTGGTAAAGCAAGCACCTTCTTCCCTTCACCAAGCTTTGAATCAAAATATTGTGGGCTAACACCTGCATTTCTATTTCCTAATGGCTTGAGAGAATGGCCATCATGTGGGCTCCCTGGAAAAGTAACCTTTCTGAGACAACACATATCTGATGGAGCTCAGGGTTATTCAATTATGGTTGTGCTAAAAGGTCCATAAAAATGGCAAAGATTTAACTGCTAAAACACAGTGTAAAAATCTTCCTTTTATGAGTGAAGCTATTACAAATATGCAATCTTACATCTTATTCTATTTTCATGCAATTGAATGGGTTTGCTATACCTCAACTGACTAGTTATATTATCTGGGTCCATCTAGAAGCTATCTATGGGGTAGGAAAGTGGCCTAAATTATAGTGTTGCTCACCAAAACTACTGTAGCTAAGTTTGTGTCAGCATTTCTATGTGAAAGCAGATTTTCCACGTAAATTTTATTACTCTGCTAAATCTTGGAATCAAGCATATTTGTTTCTCTTTTGAAAATTAAAAACAGTCCATTGTATCTTCTTCAAAACCCTAGGCAAACGTGTATATAAATACAGCTACACATAATTTATATATGTATTTATGTATGTATACAAGCACAAATAAATTTTGAGAAAATGGTGGAAACCATGAAATTATAATTTGACAAAGTTCAAGTTGTGGATAAGGGCATGTAATCTAACCTTAGGACCTGAATGTCTACTCTCATATTGATGACTTAATTTATATTCCAGAGTCTAAAGCTACATTTCTGTTATTAAGTGAAATTATGTCATTTTTGAAGTCTGGAACATGACTTAGTCCCATATCTGTTGTAAGGCTTTCTTGTGTCCTGAAACATGATAGCTTCATTAAAGCTCTCTATTGAGAGTGATAAGTCCCAAACCCTGGCTAGGGATTTTTTAGTTCAGGCTAGAATCATGCAGAAAGATGCTGCAAAGAATAATTTGCCAGTGTCAGGGACATTATGTGATTTACTAGTGTACGTAAAGCCTAAAGAGGGGAGGTGTCACTGATTCCCTTTTCTACAATAATTTTCTTTTGACATCAATATTTTCTGTTTATCTACCCAACTACTGAAAATGCTATTAATCTGCCTGTTATCTGAATGCTTTCCTTACTTTTTCTTCGCAGTCAGATGTAATGCTTTCTGCAATCCTTCACAGTAAAGATTATCTCTGAGTCTTTTACATCTTTGCCCAGCTGATAATATGGCACTCTGATGTGACTGAGACTTTGGGAGAGTTACACTATTTGAGGGCAGTACTTTACTTTCCATACCCACAACCCAAAAGCCATTGCAACCAACTTGAAGAACAGAGAAGGGGAGCATTCCCTCTGAGTTAGCTTTCTATCACTACTCCAAAAAGATGCAGCATTTTTCAAAATTCTGTTCTGTTTTGTAGCATAATGTATTTGTATATATATAAATTAAAATACTATGAAAGTATTAAAAGGTCTAGTGGGAAGACTGTTTCCAGTTTTGGTACAGTTCAGTTTATCATTTAACAAACAGACACACATTTATTATATACATATACAGAATTATCCAAATACAATTACTAGGTCCTTGCTGAAGCCTGAAAAAATACAAGGTGAAGAAAAAAAAAATTAGGCAAAACAGATAGATGTCTGAAATCTATTGGAGGTGAACAAGTTTAATTGGGAAATGTTGTATTCTCCTTAAAACATTGCAGGATGAGGGAAAAGTTAGTGCAGCTGGGCCATTCTTGAGTTGGATGGAGATCAACTTAGACCTTAAATACATTTGAGTCCATTAAAAATAAGTTTATAAACACCTGTGACACAAAATATTTTAAATAGTTTCTCTCCCTTCCAATGTATATAATTTATACAGTTATATATGAAAATCTTTGCTTGACTGAAAAAAAAGAAAACTGTTCAGTGAGGCCTCAGGTGATGGTCTAATGGAATCAGAGAACTGTCTTCTAAGTTTTTATTTGACCTTTCAGAGAATTGTTTATTTTGGCTTTTTTACTGTTATGATTTTTAGAGGTGGTAGGAAAATGGAAAATACCTGTGGGTTGATAGATCCTGACTGCCTCCAGACTTGTACATCCCATTTTGCTTGGCTCTATTTCTGTGACATTTCATTGCAGATATTCTGCAGGATACACAGCTAAGAGAAGACTGTGGAGAAAATTGTTGGAGAATACTATTCAGACAGTTGACACAAAGCAAGGCTATTACTTAAGAGACTGATTATTTCCTGGACTGGAGCTCCAAGGGCACAATTCAGCTTCCAAAAGATAAACGTCTAATGTTCTGGATTGCTTATATGTTCCTGGTGTCCCACTGCCACTTCAGGACAGGACAGAGTCCTGAGTCACAGTAGCTCTCCTTGGCTGTGCTATGCAGCCCATGTCAGAGAGGACTTAGATGTCCTTGCACCACCTGACTGAAACCCCCTGACCGCAGGCAATTGCCTAAATGCAGGTGTCTTGCTATTAAGCACTGTGAAGTTCTCTGCTTTGCCATCAGCTACCATTTAAAAAGGGCACAAGTGTTGAAGTCTTCTCCCATAATCTATAAAGGTGGGTTGGACACCTGAGAGCCCCTCAAATAATACTGCATGCCTACATTTAGGTAAGTGTTGCAGTGTAGGATCATGGGTGTTTGTGTACTGGCAGGCAAAGAGACTCAGACAGCTGCTGAGGTGAAGGTTTATTCGGGGTTCGATTCCAAGAAGGCAGCATGGTCCCTGCGGGAGAGGGGGAAGGGAAGGGGAGAGGGGGAAGAGGGGAGAGGGAAGGGGAGCATCCGGAGGCCTCCAGGGGGAAGAAGGGCAAAGAGCTAAAAAAGGGGGAGCTCACTTTCTCCTGCACTCTTATCACAGACGTTCAAGGGAGGCGCAGTAACATTCTACAGCCAATGAGGTTACAGACACACGATACTGCAGGGAGGGTACAGACTTGGGACAAACCATACATTTTCCAGGGGTGAGCTAGAGCATACCATTTCAGCAAAATGCAATTCCATAGGTAAGTGAATACTGTTGTAAGGTCTGTGTTGGGGAACTGAATCATCCCCAGGCTCCACAACTGTTTATTATATCCCCACTAACCTTGAGGAGTGCCTGGACTCCTACCACACGTGTAGACACCTGTGTTTGCTGTCTCTCAGGACCAAAATGTCAGATACATCACATACCTGACACTGTTCAAAGTAGTAGATAATCTGCATCTTGCAAAGAAGTGGAGGCAGTCTCACTGAAATATGAGGTGGAATAACTTTAAAAAAGTAGCTTTTTTAAGGGGAAACTTGATTTTGTGGGATGATTTTAGCAGTGTCACGTGGCCTGTAATAAAGCAATTAGTAGAGTTTCTCAACGCTTCACATTTCCTAAGACAAAAGGTGTTTCATACAGCATGAGGTTAATCCACGCTAGATCTCCTTATAAAAAAAATAAGGACAATTAAATCACTGGATTGGAATCTGTGGTTGCCAAAGCTGACCATTTAATATGGCCAAAAGCATATTTCCAGCCAGTCTTTCAGAGGAGCTCCATGTCTCCAAACAGGAAAAGGATGAACAAATTTGTCTGGAAAGAAAAAATTGTAAGAACAATAAAAATATTTCTATTTTAACGTAATTTAAGACTGTCCTCAAATACCTCATTTTTTGATATAACACCCAAAAAAGACCAGTTTTAACCATAGCTTACTTTTTCTTCACTTGAAAAGTAAAAGGTAAGCAGAAGGGGAAAAAATTATGAGACGTAATGAAGGAAAAAAGAAAGGTTAGGATTAAATAAAAGTGTCCTTGCACATAATATTAATAAGGAAAAAAAAATAAAACAGCAGCTGCACTGAATGTCAGTGACAGAACCACAGATAGCATGGCAGAAGATAATTGGAAGAAGATGGAGATTTTGATGAGGAAAAAAAATTCTAGTAATGTTCTAGAAGTACAATTAATATACACAAGATAATGGTTAGCAATGGAATATGAAGAAAAGTAATTTTTTTCTGCATTTGGAAAGGAGTAGGTCTGATGTATTTTTATTATAACATGCTCTTCCTAAAGGGAAAAAAACAACAAAAATATTTGATAGTGAGAAATACTTTTAGATTTGGTTGTCATGATGGTTTGTACTTAAACACCTCAGGAAGACATATAAGAGTTGTTTGGTTCGTTTACAGTCCATTTTCTTGAGCCTGAGAATGCCAGAGCACTGATGTATCGTTATTGTTCATGGATTTTAAATAGGTAGATGCTGTCTCTACCTCAAGGCTGTTAACCTGCCACCAGTTTTAGGGAAAATAATGTAAAAGTCTCATACAGCATTCAGGTTGTAATGAAGTAAGTGACAGCTAATGTCAAAATAGATACTAATAGGTAGCCAATGATATAAAAGATATTATCTGTCAAGTTTTACTTGCTCATGAGGTTTTAATCCTGGTAAAAACATCATCTGTAGTCGCAGTAGATTGTCCAAGGTGCCTCATTTTAGAAATTAAAGTGCACAGAATTTTTAAAAGATGCATATTAAGTGTCTCCCAAACTGTCCCATCTTCATGGCAAAGATGATTCATGACTTAGTGGATCTGTTTAAGTCCAGGATCACATAAACTAACAGAAGGCCAAATGCTATGTTCTTGTTGTACAGCAGAATCCAGATGATTTAACATCCCTTCTGACCTTAAGCTGGAGTGATCTGAATGCAAACAGACATTGATAATGCTTAGATTCTGGGAAGGTGTTTAGCACTCAATGATTTTCAAAGCAGGTCTGTGTTGCTACAGCATTAGCATATACAAGTAATAGGTGGTGAACTAACCAAGTTTGCCAAGTCCAACCCTTCCTTTTCCATAAATTATCTGTACTGTTTACAATACAGAAATACAGAGATGCTGCTATAATTTTTATCTGTTTGTTTGCTTATTTTTACACAATTTCCCCTCAAATTGAACAGCTTATTGAGATACTCTTGGATTCTTTACATTAGGAATCATTTGAATTGTCTCATGCTCTAAGGTCACCTAATTTTCTTTTTTACATGGATCAGCAGATTTTAAATGCTGTGACAAAACATACAGAATATATTAAGGCGTCTGGTTTAAAAACAGACTCTTTCCTTCAAAAAAAAAAATTGATTGGACTTTGGATCAGCTCAAAGAAATTTTGCTGTTGACTATTTGAATCAAATCAAAAACAGTCTGAAAAACAACAGAGAGGAGGATTACAGTGCTAGAATACAGACACTGTCAAGTTTGAAGCAAAACAGTGAGCAGTCTTTCAGAAGGACAAAAACAAAGATTCATGATCAACTAAAATATCTGTTGCGGTCTGCTAATAGGTTGTCACACTATTACCATTTTTGTAAGTTTCCAAAGCTGGTATTTCCTTTTGAGGAGAAAGAAAAAGAAGGATTTGGGTGACCACAAGTTCTGTAATGCTTATAGTATGTGCTCTAACACTTTCCATTTAAGTCCAGTGTAGAGGCTGAAAAAATAAAATTTCAGTTAGGAGGGATGGAAGTTTTCAGATGAAAAAATAAGCACCTATGGCCTCCAGAATCTGGAACCAAATTGTTTGTAGTGGAACTCATTAAGTGTGAGTCAGCCTTCAGTAATATTTTCAAAATGCTGCAGAACTTTACAGAAAAAATTAATTGTTCCTGGAGATTTGTGTCAATATCATATTTTTGTTTATTCACCATATATAGGCTAACAGGCTGTATATGCACTGTTTAGAGACATAAGAAACATCATGTATAAGCACTCTGTTACCTCTCTGTAATTAAGTGGCTTGCTGCATGGTGTCCATGGAACAACCTCTTCCCTTAATGGACGTTTCTTAATCCCTGCTTCAGGTAGCCAAATAAAATGAGCTAACCTTCATTTCATCTTGTGAGTAATATTTAGTTTAAATTCTGAGTGGTCAGAGGAAAAACCTCACTGTTCATTTTATGTAGCAGTGTGTAAAGTTTCATATTTTTTCTGGAGCTATGTGTTCCCGTGGCAAAAATATCCTACTCCTGATATTGGGCACCCAAATCTCTTGGTTCTGTGTACCAGATGTGTGCACAGGTTGAAGATGAAAACAAAGCGACAATTGGTTTAAATAATATCTATTAAGTTTTGGTAACCTGAGTCTTTTGGAGGAAAGGGTATTAAAAACAAATAGACTGAGAGACACATCCATTTATGCAGAAGTGCAAAGAAGCTATAAAGAAGGCAGTTTTGCAAGAGAGAAAAAGCAGAGAGGATATTACTGATGAGTGTAGAAACAAAATGGTGGCACTGTAACTCAACAATATTTGACTGCTAGATCTGTCAGTGCAAGTTGATACACTAGCAGTGAGTTCTGCTTTCAGATTCTTTATTACAACCTATTAGACTTGGCCGTCTCCAGCCATAAAAATGTGACTTGAAAAAAAAAAAAAAAGAGGAGCTTTGGATTACATAGATTAAATAAAAGAAATGTTTCTATTCATATATCACAAGACAAAGAAAATTAGATTATAATAAGTTTTGATCCTATTTCCTGTCAAAGAAAGATGAATAAATAAGGTAAAAAAGAAAATAAACTGAAGAAAAACAGAAGTTGTAAAGGTGAAATATTAATATGTCCTGACATCAGCAGTGTGAAGTATATTCATAGTTTACAACTTAGATGACATAAGTGAAATTACAAAATATTCTGTGTATTCCTTGGCAATTAGCTAGACTTCATTCACATGCTGTTTAATGACTTCTGAGAGCTACCAAAAGAAACCCTGCGCAGAACATAAAATAGGTCCAGAAAAAAAGAATCAACCACAGTCCCACCCTCAGTTGCAGAAGCAATACCTTCATTTGCTGGGTTGCAGTGTGTACCTGCTCTCCCAAACAGAGATTTATGGGGTGAGAGCTTCATAAGTCAGAACAGTAAGATTAGGAAAATCATAAAAATTATGCAGAAGGGACAATATTAAATAACACATTGGAGAGATGGTAAAATTTCAAAAGGGAGGGAAATCTGTTGGTTTATATCTTAACCTCGGAAGGCATGTGATTCTTCATCTTGACTGTGCAATTTCCATAGCTGATTTAAAACAGGCAGCAAGACAGGAACTATATGGATGAACAAGCCTCAGCTGAACTTTATATGACCGAAGCTTTTGCCATATGTTAATTTTAAAACATCATCAGTTTGCTTAATAAGATTTGCAAGGTATGAAGATACACATGTCTTGTATTTCTCTTTTCATAATAAGAAAAAAAGATGTATACTTGATATACAGAAAAACTTATTCATAAATACAACTGTGCCAAAAGGATATTAAGCCTGGATCATATTACTGCAGCCAATACTCAATTCAATTTGTACTGCAAATCCAAAACTACACCTATCACAGAGAGTTCAAAATATGCATTAATTTATCAGAGTATTGAGCTTGTCCTTCAAAACAAATCAATAGTCAGAGAAAGTAAAATTAGTGCCTTTCCTGTGATTTTTTAAAATTCTCTTTACAAGTATTATGCTCCACTGCTCACCTTGATATATGTTCTTCCATAGAGCAAATCAGGATATTACCTTAAAGGTTATCTCTTTCTGTATGAAAAATATTTTTTTTATTCTAACTGATCTCTTGCTGAGAGCTGCTCTTGCTACATTTGCAGTCAAGTCATAATTGAGGTTTCTTTGGTCAACTAAAGCTAATGAAATAGATTTTCAGATAAATATTGTTCTGTGCATGAGAAACTCCATCTGGTCTCCATTTCTGCACATGCAGAACAACAACAGCTTTGTCCATTTCTAGTCCTGATACCATGCAGTTTTTCACTTAGATTAATTCACTATTGTAATACCACTGCATCCCATTCACTTCTTGGCACCATTCAAGCAGTAATGTAGTAACAATCTGTCACCAACGTGTTTCCCAGTGTGTAAATGGCTATCCCACACCAGGGAGACAGGCATGATGTCAGAACATCAAAAGCATAACATTCACTCCCTGTGGGTGCACTGGCACATGGCACTCTGTGTTCAGCAAATTTGTTTGCTAATTGGGGCACTGCAGATGCACAGAGGTCTGTAAGAGTTTGTTGGCTTTCCTGTTCTGAGTGAAGAGCATGGCTTTTCCCTGCTCCCAGTAACCTTCGCTGCTGAGGAGACTGAGATGCATCAGCAGAAAATTTTGGTAGAAGCTCACATCCAGGCTACTCTTTAGGAAACTGGTAGGGTTCACCAGCCCAGATATATGAAAACTCTGTACCATGAATTTTCATAAAGATGATATGTTGAAAATGGACAAGACCCCTGAATTTCTACCCCCAACTATTACAGTCAAATGCAATTGAACACGCAAGACATTTTAAAATGGCTGGTGCATTTTTTCTATATGCACATTTGTCATTTGTCCCTACCCAAATCTATTAAAAAAGATGCTTCTCATAAAAAGGAACACATTTAGAGAGATGGGAAAGTTATTAAGGAAGCATAAAGATCCACTTTAAACTGTTACTTCTTAATGTATTATTTTTCAAAATTGCCTGATGAAAGTAACATCTCATCCAAGCCTTAAGATGCATTCTTGAACTACATCCATGGAATAAGAAACAGACAACATAAAGTTGAGTAGTTCCAGATTCTGAAAAGCAGGAGAAAGCTGTAAGTGCAAAATGAACAAATGTATAAAGTGAGTTTACGGTAACTGCTCAAAACCTATTCCTGGGATGTGTTTTTATGAAACAAACATACATTCAACCACCAAAGAAAATATCCAGACCAAATCAATTCCAATGGTTTTCAGAAGAATCTTTGAATTCAAGTATGTAATCTTTGCACTTTGTATGTAATTGGAAAAGGGTATGATTCAAAGATAATTCTTGAATCTGATCCTTAGGCTAAAGTTTTTATTAAGGATATTTTACTGTGGTCATAAGATAGTTAAAGAAAAAGGCAGAAAAATGAATGAGTCACTTGGCTGAAGAAGAACAGCAGCATTGAGGTCTGAGTGCTATGTGTTAGCTCATGTCTAGCAGTATAAAATAAGTTGGAAAACAAAAGCCTGTTTGCAATTTATTTTACAGTCTAACATGTTTTCCCTCTAAAATGAAAAAGAAAATATTTCTTGTGTAAACCTATAGGCTTCTGACTTTCTCAGGTTTGTGAAACATCATTCTCTGATCCCACAGGAGGAACAGATGGGTTGTCCTTGTACAAAATATGGTATCCACCTGCACTTCATTAGAGAGCTGCATTTTTGTACATGCCACACCACAAGATCACCATGATGACATAGCAGCTTCAGAGAACAGCGTGACTAGGGCTTTTTTTTCCTCCTCTTGTAACACAGAGGATCTGGCAGACTTTTACCTCCTGACACTGTTTAGAGCATATATTGGTCGATACAGTCTCTTGCTGCATCTGCCCTGGGAATTAAGGAAAGCAGCTTGAAGGCAGTAAGGTAAGTGCTGCTGCATGCTTTAACTGTAATGTTCAGCTGTTTAAATGTAGCTGCAATGGGAACATGAAAACATGACAGTATAAGTTTGCCAATTTGTAAATTGAGCACAAATCAACAGTTGCTTAGTCTATTCGCTTTCTCAGTTTCCTTAAAACAACATCACATATTTTGTACATCAGTGTTGCAATTTTTTACAGTCTTTTCTGTTCTACATAGGAATAAGATTTGACATACAGTACAAAAAAGTTTGTAAGATTACTCACTGTTTACTTTTTCATTCATAATACTAGTAGGAGCTCCGTAAACCTCATTTGCTAGATCACTTTGCTTTATTCTACAAAAAGACAGCCTATCCTGATGTTTAAATAATTAATCATATAAACAATGAGAGGGAAACAGCAGGTATTTTTAAATTTCTACTTAATTTTACAGAACATTTTAAATATACTAATGAAACCTTTAAAAAATATAATCTTTTGCAAACTGTGTCAGAAGTTAAGCTGAAGAATTAAGGTTGATTGACTGTTAATTTTTTATTTATTTTGTTTCACGATAACTTAATGATTAAGGAAAGACACGGTCAAACATCATTTGAACGGTATTTCTATCCCAGTGTAGCAGATGTTTTCCCAAGATCATGAATTTACCATTTATTATGTTTTGGCAAGTTGCCTGAGCAACTTCACAAATATTTTCCCAGGTATTTTTCAATACAACTGTTTATAACAGGCATAGACAGTTAGTTAAAGCATGTTTATGTTATAAGATAAACATCTAAGAATGTATTCTGATTTTATCTTTGGATTCCTGTAGTTCCGTGCAACAAACATGCATGATCTATTAACCTTTTATATTTCTGACAGTGAAACGTTCAGATACTTGAATGAGAAATGCATGAATAAAAGAAATTAAATAAATTTCTTATTTACTTTGCTATTTTTTTCTCACACACATGCTTATATGCCCCTGAACTACAGAACTGTCACATAAATTTGAAAACATTTTTGATAAATTAGTTCAAAATGCTTGCTATCTAACATTTTAGTTACTTCCAGGGTTCTGCAGAGCAGTAAAACTTTATACACTATTTAAAGGACTGTAAGACTATGATATATAAATGAAACTTAGCATTACAAATATAAGTTGTAGAATTATAGAAAGAAATCTGTAGAATTTTATTTTAAAACTATAAACACTATAAACATTAAGGAGGTGTGTAAAAAATGTCACTGTAAGGCCAAAGAGTGTAATCCAAGGAGTTAATTATATTCTTTTTATGCTTTGAATACATAAGCACTTGATTTTCTTTCTTTAATGTTTAGTACCTAAATAGGACTGGATTTTGAGATTAATTGTGTTACTGCAGTTTTTGCTTTCAGATGAGCTGTACTTATTTATACCAGCAGGGGACTAAAGGTCAAGCTCATGTTTGTGTTGCATATTCTCAAGTAATGGAAGGCAGGCAAAGGAAATTACACTGATGACTAATATTTAAATTATTATCTTGGAGTTTGTAATTAGGTAAATGTTATGGGATCAACACCATGGAGATGATATGCAATCAGATTCCTCTTTCAGGGGATAGCAGCTTAATATCTAGCAGTGGGACTTTATGGATTATTGAGTGGAGGTAACATAAGAATATTTTTTAAAAATTCTTTGTGCTGTACTGAATGAGATAAATAGGCCCTGCCCAAATGAGATTGTTATCTCACTAGAATATGATGTGGCTTTTAAGAAGTCAATAGAAGCAAAGACATTCAGAATTAGGGAAAAATTTGTAGTTATTCCCTTGCACTTTAACATAAGGTCCCCTGTGTAACAATTCCAATAGCAAGACTAACTTACTCTGTTAGAAGGTCGCCCAGATCTGAGACCAATGTCTTGTGGTGTGTTTACAGGCTTCACATACTTTCTGAAATTCCTTGAGAAAAAAAGGGTTTTGAGGATTTTCTTAATCCTCTCATTCTCTGGACAGTAGTTGAGTACTTGGAGCCTTGTCTTGTAATGGTGAAAATCAAAGTAAGCTCACTGATTTTATTGATTCTAGACCTACTTTTTCAGCAGAACATCTATCTAGCCAGTAAGAGGTATAAACAAGATACTAGTCTTCACAGATTAATTGGCATCTTGGGGAGTATCTGATGAGAAAGCTATGGCCTTTAAAAGTTAAGTGACCCCACTTATACTGAATCACAAACATCCTCAAGGACACCAAATGTCCTTTTGCTGTATGTGAACTGAAAGACTGTTTGAATCCAGTGTTTTATTGTTCAATTGATTTAGAATGGACATAACCAATATCTCAGTTGCATAGAGAATTTGCAAAAACATTTTCACTGTCTGAGACTCAGTCATTTCAGGTCCACTGTCAGATTCAGTAATTTCCAATCCACTGCACACAGTTGCAATACTGGTTGCTTGGCATGTTAAAGATAATAATCTCTATATTTCAATTAGTTTGTTCTTTAGGTGACTATGAAAATTAGTGGGCCATGCTTTACAGAACATAATCCACAAGAAAGAGATCTTTCAAGCCACACATCTTAACAACACACAATACATGAGAGCAATACCCTCAGTTTTAACTTCCCTGTCTCTTTCAAACTTAAGTTAGAGAGCCACATGTTTAGACATGAGACAATTCAGCACATTAGGAATAGTTGAAGAATTTAAATGGTGGATCTGACTCTGAACATTGGCTTCAGCAAAACTGAAAACATCTGTGGCAAATTTAAAATCCTTGTACTTCAACATACTTCTTGTGACTTAAGCAATGTGCAGAAAGATATAAAGTTTTACTTACAACAGCAAAATGGTCAGCAATTTGCATTAAAAAGGAAGATTATACAAGACAGAGGCAGTAATACAGTAGTAACAATGTAATACTAACAACCCAATTTTTTTTCTTAATAAAAGCTTTAAATAGCAACCATAATTAGTTTTTAAATATAGTTTTATGTCGTAAAATTTCAAATATTGCTGGAAGAGATAAAGAATTAAAGTTATATCTTGTTTATTCCCTTTCACCATACAGGAACAAGACACATTAGAAAGATGACTTTAAACCCCCTACCTGTCTTTCTGCTGTTGATTGGTGGCATTTTTTGCCAATATGACTATGGTCCTGGAGATGACTATGGTTATGATCCTTTTGGGCCATCTGCAGCAGTCTGTGCCCCAGAATGTAACTGCCCTTTGAGCTACCCTACTGCCATGTATTGTGACAATCTTAAGCTGAAAAAAATTCCAATTGTACCAAGTGGAATAAAGTACCTTTATCTTCGAAACAATATGCTTGAGGGAATTGAAGAGAATGCATTTGACAATGTAACAGACCTGCAGTGGCTGATCCTAGATCACAACCATTTGGAAAATTCAAAAATTAAGGGAAGAGTCTTCTCTAAACTAAAGAACCTGAAGAAGCTTCACATTAACTACAACAATTTGACTGAAGCTGTTGGACCACTTCCCAAAACTCTAGATGACCTGCAATTAAGTCACAACAAGATCACAAAAGTCAATCCTGGTGCACTTGAGGGGCTGATGAATCTGACTGTCATTCACCTCCAGAACAACCAGCTGAAAGCAGATTCTATTTCTGGGGCTTTTAAAGGCCTGAATTCACTTTTGTATCTTGACTTAAGCTTCAATCAACTTACAAAGCTACCAACGGGACTTCCTCACTCCTTGCTCATGCTGTATTTTGATAACAACCAGATTTCCAATATTCCTGATGAGTACTTCCAAGGTTTTAAAGCCCTGCAATATCTACGTTTATCTCACAATAAATTAACAGATTCTGGAATACCAGGTAATGTCTTCAACATCACATCACTAGTTGAGTTGGGTCTCTCCTTCAATCAGCTGAAGAGCATTCCAATTGTCAGTGAGAACCTGGAAAACTTCTACCTCCAAGTCAACAAAATTAACAGTAAGTTAAATTTGCACATATTTATTAATGTTTACCACAGACTAGATACTGATGGCCAGTCCAAGTATCTGAAATAATAGATGAACCAGCCTGAGAAAATAATACTGGTTGGACTTTTGGCACACTGACATTTACTTGACAGTTGTCCACATTCATGTTAAAATACAGATATTTACCTAATAGCCACTCAATACATCGCCGAGAAATGAGAAATTTATATTTTCATACTAATGTGATTTTTTTCTTCAAATTCTCATCTTATGTAAATTGGAGTAACTATATAGAAGCCAATGGAGTTGTCTTACACAATTCAGAAAAAACCTGAAAAGTTTGATGACGGCAAAAGGTGCTCAGAATTCTTAAGTAGACAAAAAGGGAGAGATGTCAGGTGAGGCTCTGACTATGGTAACATTTAAAAAACTGGTAGTCAAAATGCTGGAGGGAGGAGAAAGAGAGAAGACAAAAAAATTGTAAGGTAGCAGGCACAAGGTGCAGTGAAAAAGATGCATCAAAGTAACTGCATTTGTTTCTTTCCTCCCTTGCCTCATGCAGTAACACTCCAAACCTATCTTGAGATCCAAAGAGCCGCCTCTGTTCTTCTCTTCACTCCCGTTTTGCACATCGTATGATCAAGTGGCATGATAGCCACCATTCACATATGATTTGAAAAATGTTCCTTCTGAAGTCAAGAAATGCCACACCTTGCATGAGACCATGAAGGTTTCTGCTGAGAGAGGCCTTTTACAAGGCTGTTCCACTCCTGACAAGGTTGACAAGGAGGTGTTGTAGAGCTGGAGAGGCTTCACCAGCATGTCAGAAGTTCCTCAGCTGTACCAGTCAGTGCTAGCTCCTGATGGAGAGGGAGATATGCCAAACATAACCGTGGTTCTTCAGGAGTATTTATATCACCTTGTTGGTTGACATAAAGTAAACCACAAAATCCTCCTTTGTGTTTGCCTATTGATCCATCAAGGATTAAGAGTATAAGTGTTAGCTACTCCATACATAGCTAACCTCATTGGAGATGTAGCCTTTAAAACTAAATATTTTTAGTGCGGATCTTACCAGACTGAGGGCAAGATATTTTGAAATGTTTTGTATTTACTATGTTTCTTTTTTTTCTCAGTGGATTTTTTCCCCTAGTGCATCTCAGTTTCTTGTTTTGATGAGGGAAAATGAGTTCATGCTTCCCACCTAAAGCACTACATACAGCAACCTACCAGAACTCTACCAGATACTCTGCCACTCCTAAAATAGCTAACAGTGATGATTTTTAATTGAGATGAGATATATGAAGCACTTTTCCCTGATTAGAATGATCTGAGCCTTCTGCAAAATACCCAAGTACCAAGCTTGGCTGTCATCCACTTTTCCAAGGACAGCAGAGTCAAGGATTATGACAACAATTTTAGCTTTTCTTGGAAAGCTGCAATTTCAGGGAATGGTGTGGGGAGTGGATGTTCACCAGCTACTGCTGTGTAGTCATTGCTACCCTATGGACTGATGCAACAGAATTATGATTTACTGTGTTTTTTTCTTTACCGTAATACCTAGCAAAAATCAATTTTCTCAGCTATCTAATTTCACATGCATAATATACAGTTCCCTAAGATGCTGATTGGCAACGTGGGATAAAAATGAATTAGAAAGAATCACTAATATAGGGAAATCAAAGCCCTTGGATTTCACCATTCATGACACCTGACCTACAGCAGTGTGTCCTTAGTCTTTTGGAAAATTGAGTTGATTGATCTGTGATTATTTAAGCTTCAAACCAACAATAAGTTACTTTGCTTAGTAAATGATTATAATTTACCAGTGATTTGTGAAAGGATAACTGTAAGGCCAGCTTTCATTCCACAAGATGGCCTATGGTACATATATGCAGTGAGAGATTTCTGTCTAAGGAGTAATGATAATTTGTCCTCAAATACACAAAAGGTATGATCTTTCCATTTATGCTTACTTAGTTTTTAATGAAGGTTTCATCATCCTGAGACCTAATATAAAGAAATTTCCCTAGAGTTATTAACTTGCTACATCTCCTTTTTTCTCAGGTACCTTAAAGCTTGCAATTAACATTTATATTTGTCTAAGAAAACATAATCTAGTTCCAACTTGTTGATCTTACTGGAAAGAATATCTCTCTGACAATCTATGAGTTTCACCATGGACTTGCTACAATCATTATCCATCATCATTCATTAAAAAAAAAAAAAAGAAATACCCTTATTTGGGTGACTCTCAGTTTTTTTAACAACTGATGAATAAACATATAAAAATATGTAGCAGAAATGGCTTTACCTTAGTATTTTCTGTTTTCCTCTGTGTTGCAAGAAGCAGTGGGTGAAGCAGATAGCAAAATGTTAAGAAAACTTCAGAGTAACTCCTCTGATTTCTATCTAATAAATTGAAGCACATCCATTATATTGATTGTAGGTGTAAAATCTACAGTTTTATCTACTCTATTGATGATCATTGGATCTCCAAGTTAGAATAGGACCATGGAAGGTTTAGAAAAACCTTTGTTTTCTCCACACCTCAAACCTAAACTGCAGTTTCTAAATTGAAATATCTTTAAGATGCCATTATTATTATATATACACATGCACGTACACAAACACACACAGACACAGAGACTTCTCTTACAGACTCCTCAAGGCAAAAAGAAACTCTGCAGGATGGAAAAAAACCCCTCCAAGAATCAGAGTGAAACAAGAGGAAGGTCCAAAGATGGCCTTCTCCATGTTTCATCTGTACTTGTAAGGATTAAGGAGAAAATTGTTACTTCCACATGAAACCCCAGGAAGTAATGAGATAATGCCACATAAACGGAGTATGGAAGGGAAAATATGAAAATGTTCCAGAGGGCAGTTAAGAAACTATATGTCGAATTGTGGAGGTACTTTATGGGCTTATTACAGATCACAGAGGTAACAGCTCATCAAGTGCACTCACAAGAACCACTGGTCTTATTTTCTGCAAGTAGAGACTGCAACTAAAATGAAACATTTTTAATACACTTTAATACACTTTAAACAACTGACAATTAAATGAAGGGTATAAAAAATGGATACCCACATTCAAATGATGTGCACCAAATATTGGAACTAAAATCCCACTAAGGTCCATGACAGTTCATCTGAGTTCTGTGAGGACAAGATCTCCACCCACTTCCCAAGCGGTTTTATTCTCACAAAGTCAGATCAGAATTTTGTTATCACAGTTAAATTTTGTGGTTTACATGTATGAAATTTATGTCCTTTGAGTAGTTAACCATCGATCCAGCTTGTATAGGCATATCTTCTTTTGCAACCAAATGTTAGTATTTATGCTCAAAAGTAACAATATAGAAAAAAGCCTCTAAAATTTAAATCTATATAGTTTTAAATGTTTCTTATCAGCAAAAATATACTTTGATTCCTGAATTACAAGAAGATGGAAAAAATCAATATTAGAATTCATGTTTATTTTAAACTTTAGAAATTAAACTCAAGTTATCTGAAGAAAACTGGAACTATATAGTCAATGGTATAGCCTTTAGCCCAAGAAAATGTGTTAAAATCTCAGGAATTTTTGTTTTCATTCAGCAAATTCCACACAGACATAACCCTATACACATCTCTCAGATCATATGACCTTAATGAAAAAGAATCATTAGTTTGCTTCTGCTGGTAGATTCTGAACCAGAAGAGGATCAGAACTAGGAAACTGCTTTGATTTGCTTTAATCGAATTGATGATCAAGATCTGACTTTTAAATTATTTTTCTTTGACTCTCACTCAAAACAACTTTTTTTGTGGAAGGTACATGAATCTACAGCCTCTCTTAATATCATATCTCTGTCCAAAGAATTAACTAAGCTCTCGTGCTCTAAAGAGCTGCCTGTACAATAGTACGTAATTTACAAAATTAAACCATGTTTCATTAATGATAGAAAGATAGAAAATTATTGTAATGAAAGTCCTGGAAGAATCCAATTAGAAGAATGCCAATCAAAAATTTTATGAGAAAGTATGAAAGGTACTTCCTACACTTCCTTTAGTACTACAATTTGATCATATTTAGATGAGTGAAGTAGCTACATAGAAAAAATACATAAGGTGGCCTGTGAAAGGTAAATCAAATGGCATTTGGTTTTGATAATACTAACTTGATGTCTCAGAAATTATGAGATGTATGGGTTCATTGAAAGAGCCCCTTTCACCTTTTGAAGTTTTTTCTGTGTGAACTCATCCGGTGTCAGTGTTCTGAAGCAGAACAAGTGTCTCAGACTGCTTCTTTAGAAGTTATGGAGCATTTTGATAGACTAATCCTCTGTCTGACTCAAAGGAAACACAGGTGGGAATGAAGACCCTCTTTGCAAAACTACACAATGTGGTATGCAGGAGACATCAGATTTATTCACATACACTGTCTCCTGAGTATAGATCTTTTCTGCATGAAAGAGATCTACCATGTGGACGTGTGTGTTCCTTGCATATTTAGCAGACACCTTCTGTGATACATGTAATTTCTAGCTTACAGTTAATACTGATCATGGGATACAAGACAGATTTCCTTTCAAAATCTATCTGGTGTTAAGTGAAACAAATATTATCTCAACTGAATAGAGATCATATACGACACAATATATAAATTACAATAAATATAAATATTTTATATGTATTTTTTGCATTCATACTTACCTACTAATCCTGATGTGGAAAGGTTTGACTGGAAAATTTAAATGTAAAACTCTTCTCCAACGCAAGACTCAAATTTCATTCTGAAACAGGTAAATCAAAATGGCACATATAAAATACATACAAAATGGACAGACACCCATTGGAATGCCTGTTCTTTTGGGTAAAGCTGTATCATGGTTTCAATTTCTCCAGAAACTTTTTACTTCCTTCAATATCTTATATAAGAGTTTTACTCTTCCATTGTAATGGACACAAACTGACTGATTCCTCCCTCTACATCCCTCATTTCCTTAAAAAGAGTGATTTTTCCTCTTATCTAAATGCCAGGTTAGAGCTCTATATAAAATCTGAAGTCCAAAAGTCAAATTTTTACTGGAAGAAAATGGCATTTGAAAAACTCAGTCTTGAAATTCTGAAACTCACAGCTAACAGAAGGAACCTCCACCAACACAAGTCCCTCAGGTTCCAACACATTTGCAGGGATTTACACAAGTGTAAATGCAAAATATTGAAAATAGTATAATAAATTAGGGTCAAAACTTCCAGCTGAAAGAAAAAAAAAAAAAAACCCAGAAAAATAGTGGGTTATTTCCTATTTGTCCTAATTACTCATGTTTTCCTCCTATTTCTGTTCTGTTTGCTTCAGAGTTCCCACTGAGCAGCTTCTGTAAGGTGGTTGGACCGACGACCTATTCCAAGATCACACATTTGCGCCTGGATGGAAACAACCTCACCCGGGCTGACCTGCCACAGGAGATGTACAACTGCCTTCGGGTGGCCGCTGAGATTTCACTGGAGTGAGACACCCCTCATCCTCCAGCCCCCTTCCAGGGCCAGTAACTACAGGAGTATCACCATGATAGTGCTTTAAAATTAGGATATGCCTTAAAGCAAGGGTCAATCTGCATATTATTCACTCTGTTTGTTAACATTTAGTGTGGACTTGGCAAAATTAAGGGAACATGTGCATATTTTTACAAATGATTCTGTTTAGAAAGCACAAGAATTACCAAATCTGGTGCAAAATGTGCCTTTATCTGGCTGGATGAGTTGATGAAAAAGATTTAGTTTCATAAAAATCCATACCCATGCATGCCATAAGTGCCAGCAGGTTCCAAACTCACAGGGAAGTCAGGTGGGATTCATTGTGAGTTTTAGTGAACAGTATGGGCTGGCCCGTGTCAATACAAGGTTCCTGTCCAGCTTTCCTAATTATCATGCCCTTTGTATATTGTTACATATTTCAAAGGAAAAAATGATTGAACAATATAAAAACAAATTAAAATTTGTGAAATTACATGTTCAGAGGCTATGACATAGTTAAATTAATGGAATATGTGAAAGATAACAAGGAAAAATATTCAGGTTAAATAATTGTTTACTCTTCTTTTTGTCATACTTTCATTTAATTTTCATGGTAAGAATTTTTATTCATTGCTGGTATAATTGTTATTTCAGAATAAATCATATATACAATACTTTTATTCAATTATTAGCATGCTGTTTTTAACCAGACTGTAGAAAATAAAACATATCAAATAGTGTCCTTTTGTCCATATCATTGACAACTATGTTTCTTTCTTTTATAAAATGAAAAAACAAAACAAAAAAAAGCAGGTTAAGACAAGAAAAATCTAAGCTATTCATTAAAACTTATTATAAGGTTAAATAAACTTTTTTCTCTACTTTGACATTTCAAAATGTTTGTACACATAATTTAACCTGCGCCATTACACTTGTGTTGGCCAATAAATCTATGCCTTATGAAGTTTGTAGTACGAGAATCATGGCACTATGAAAACGTGCAAATTAATGTTTCATAATTGTCAAAAGAGCAGTGAAATCTCTCAGAAACCACAGGTGTCAAGTAAAAATCAGCTACACATGGTAAAGACATGTAGTATATTCCACCCAGAAATAAATAGTCCAAATATTGTCAGCATCTTGGAACACACTAAAATAAATGTGTTAGTAACTGAGAGCTGTGAGTGGCTTGCTTGCAGGTACAGATCATCCCATGGGTACTATTTTCTTTTCAACTACTAGACTATTAAACACTCAAACAGAAACTTGCTAGTTTCTATAGCAAAAGCAGAAACTATCACCTCTGAAAAAAACCCCAAACCAATTCATTCAAAACCATTTAGTTGGCAAGTTGCCAATTCCAGTTGTTCAAAATCAAAACACAATTCACAAAGGAAACTGGGTCTAAAACAGGAGAGATTCAGAAAACAATAGAAATATTTCCCTCTTTTTTTTTCATTTTAGAATTCATAAATGTTGCTAGTTTTTTACTCATATACAGGGAGGATAGACAGTAAAATTTGTTACAAGTTGGCTAGAATTTTAATTTTAGAATGAAGTCTAATCTGAGGCTTTCTGAACAAATCAGAGTGGGAATCACTGTGGAGTAGCACCTAGGCATTTTAACATTGAAAAAGAAGAAGGGAATGCATGCAAAACTCCCCAAAGTAAAGAAAAAATGTACGGGAAATGGTGTTTAACCATTTCCAGATAGCTTGAAACCCAACTGTTCCCATCATGGAAAAATATACTAAACACTAAGACTTCTAGAGCACAAACTGATAATGAGATTTGTCACTCGATTGCTGCAATTTAACAACACAACAGAAATGTCATTCTTTTCAGCTTGTTTCAGCAAACCAATTACTTTTATGCAAAATGTAAGAGTATGAACAGCGAGACAGAACAGTCCAACTCATTATAGATCAGAACCTCTTAAGAGAACTGTTAATTCCCTCAACCTTCTTCTTTCTAGGTAATGCCAAGATACTTCCCTTAACCTCTCTGAATATACCATATGTCCCAGTCCATGACTTACTGCAGTCTGCCACTGCCTGAAAGACACAGAGATACAGAGGTACAGAGATACAGAGAAAGTGTCCACCTCTGGGGTGCACAGTGAAAGGGAACAGCAGCACAGAAAAAGTTCCAGAAAGAGAAATTTGAGCTGGACATTTGATCTGGAAAAAAGATATTTCACAATGAGTTCATAAAGTGCTGTCACAGATTGCCCAAGGAGGCAGTGGACCTTCCTTCCTCAGAAATTTTCTTAACTTGCATGGGCAGTGCACTCAGGGACAGATTTGTCTTTGAAGCTAGCCTTAGTTCTAGAAGGATGTTGAACTAAAAAACCTTCAGATGTTTCTTCAAACTTATTTATAATTTTTGTGAATCTGTGATTCTAAGAATGTTAGTAACCAATGGGAAACAATTTTAATAATCAGTTCTACAGCTGAAGAGTTTAGCATGAAATTCATGTGGAAAGTTTCTTGTTTCAGGTTCCAGTCCATAATTCCAACTCCTATGATACCCACAAAATCTTAACTCAGCTGACATTTGGATAGAGATTCCATAGGCAGGAACTGTGGGATCTTTCTTTCGGTGCCTTTCCTGGCTTATGCAAATCTGCTCCCGTTTTGACTCTTGTGACTGAGTGAGAAGAGACAGTGAAATCAGAGATCCATCCCTTCTAACTCTCCCATGCGGGACAGCAGTAGCAAACATGCCACCATTCTAATGGCCAGAGTGCTCATGCAGGGCATTTTGGTTACTGGAATTTGGAATATTTGGAATTTTTTTTCAGATTCAGACATTGGTTAAAAGGCTTTCCATCCATAAGAAAAAACTTAATTGGTAGGCCTTAAGGCTTTCACACAGAAATAATTCTCTTTCTTACTTAGTCTGAAAAGTTCAATATCTCTTGGTACAGAGAAAGAAAAGGAGTCTTAACTGCACTTTAGGACACTCACCTTGAATGTAGAAAGGTCAGGTTCAAGTACCAGGGCAAATCAGCACTTCATTGTGTAAAGAAAAGCAGCTTTAAAGACTGGAGCACTTTTAATCACATTATAGCCCTGTTTTGAGATAAGATTGTGACTGTGGGCTAAAAGGTACATATTGCTACTCTTTAGTGCTATAAACTGACAATGCTTTTTGGGTGTTTCCCCTTAAGAGGTGAATTATCTTCATTTCTATAACTTTAATTCTTAATCTATAGATCAAATGACATAATATTTTTAACAAGTTTTGATTACTGGAATAATTTTTTAAAGTACAATCCCTCTTATATACTACCTTTGTGGTATAGCATACTTTTTATTCTGAAATTGTTAAAGAAAAGCAGAACATAAAGTCTAATCAAGAAGGAAGTGAAGAAATGAGGTAAACACATGAGAGAAGAAATATTATTTATGGTCAATATGACAGTGTAGAAAGAAAGGAATTTAGCCAAATGCGCCTAAATTCTGAAAAAGAAGAAAGCTGCTGCACTGTGCAAAAAAAGCAGTTTTGTCTTTATTCTGTGAATCCCAGTGTGGGGCAATCCATACAAGTCTGTTGTATTTGGTCAATCTGACTACAGCACATATTCAAATAACTACTAAGACACTTCGAAATTTATTAAATAATACTTGTAAAATATATTTCTATTGATGATAACACTTCCATTGAAACATGCATAATATTTTAGACAGAAGTGCTAGAACTCTTTATAAATTTCATACCTTAAAAACCAGTTTAATAATAAGCTTTTCTTGAAGATAAACAAATCTTTCAAAATTCCTATTTCCATCATCTTTCTAGTATCACATGACGTGATTTTGCCATCCGTCTTACTATGCACACTGGTTTCCAAACTACATGAACAAGTGTTTCCTGAACTTCACTTTTAGATTGCATAATTACAGCCATTTTGCTGTCAAAAAAATGAACAGTGAGACCAGTAAGTTCTCAAAATGATGTGCGATGCTGCACCAATTTGACAAAGAATTTGTGATTACCTGTATGAAAAAAAGAGACATTTTTTTATTCAGGTTCCTAAGTTTGTGTAAGAAGAACCATCCCTTGCAATATTACTATTCCCACCCTCATTTCAGAAGAAGGAAAGGTGAGTTGCCCCTAATGAAAATCACAGCCTTGTGCTGAGGTATGTATTATAAAGAAAACGCAGAAGGAAGTAGGCATTTACTGCTGGGATTCCCAGCTACCACCACGAAGAGCATGGAATCATCTAAGAATGGGGCAGGTAGTGTTGAAGAACACCTCTTTTATTGAGGTCATTATTTAGGGCTCTTGTGCACTGCATGGTGCTTGGACAGGGAAGGGTGTTGAATTCTCTCTGGAGCTGGAGTCCAGAGCTGTCTTCAAAGAAAAAGGTGGTGTCAGTTTGCATCAAAGTGCTGGGTGTTGAGGAATTTCATCTACACTGTAAAGCCTTAGTTTCAGCATGTTCCACCTGAAAGGATAATCAGTGGCTGGAGGAGTCATGGTGAGTAAGATTTGAGCTTGAAGTTGGGATTCTGGAAGAAAACTCAAGTGCTTTGGGAAATGCCAGCTCTTGAAAGTGAATGAGCGATATTGCAATTTAAGAAAATAAAAATCACATAGTCTAATGTTTAATTTCAGTATTTCCCAAGAGTATCTGCATTAAAAATTAGAACAAAAATTACTACAATTAATGGAAAATAAAAGCTGAGTTTTCATATATCTTATGCCATTTGGCTGTTCTTTCTAAAAATTAAAAAAGCCCCTGAAACTTGAATTTCTCATGTGGCCAAATCACTGTAGCAGATCATTACTAAAAGGGTAATAATTTTTTTTTTTCATTAAGTTGTGAGAGTTCTCTTTTATGCAACCCTTGTCATTCATTTTAGAGGACAGAACCTTGTATAAGTTTAAACTTCTTGAAATTCATTGTCTTACTGTGGGGATCTAAAATGAAGATGAATTAAAATATTTTTTGGACTTCTTTAACCACAGAAGAAAATAAGAAAACAGAAGTTAAATTAAGGATAAGGGTATAATTAAAGGATAGTAAAACCAGTTTGTTTTCACTATCCTTGTGTTATCTCAGAATATTTAATCCTTGATAGTTTATGGTTCAAAATTGCAGGTTTACAGAATGGTCATCAGATCACTAATACATGTTTTCATTTACCATTCATTGTCTGGAAAATAGAAATCCTCTAAATAGCTACATGTGGTCCCAGAAGCTCAATATATGTGTGTAATTGATAAATGCATGCTAGATATTTAATTTAAAATACATTTAGATTTTAAAAATCAAGTGCCAGGGTATGATAGATTTGTTTCAGTGCTGAAATTGTTGAAAGCATGAAAACAAAGTAAAGTAAGAGACTGACAGCAACATTTACATAGTAGGTAAAGTAAACCTACCAAGCCAAGACAAATACTACATCTTGGCATTGTGTCATGGAACCATTTTGGTGTCACTGTGGTAAAGAGTTCAAAACAGACAGAAAGGGGACAGAGTGCCAAAAATTATTTAATGAAGCATATTCAGGAGACCAATATATTTCCCATAAAAGCTGAACCCTTTTCCATAGTTGTTCTTTTCTGAAATGTGTTGCTCTGCAGTGATTACTTTCTGCTAAGCTACTCAGCTCCCACTGTAGTTTTGATAAGGAAGTGAAGTTGTGCAGAAAGTAAACAGCTGGAATTTTGTTTCTGGACTTTTAGAATGGGATCTTATCTTCCTAAATCCTATATAAACAAGAGGTCAGGTGACATCTCCATTATACAAATTAAGCCAGTCAAACTGTTCCCCAGAGTTTCTTTAAGCAATGTATTCTGATCTAAACTGAAAGCTCCCCATATAAACTCCCCATACTTCATCTGTCTGCATAAGCGCAAAAAAAGCCTATTTAAATAAGAAATGCAATTTCTTCCACTGAGAGCTCTAAGCAGGTAATTCTAGACTTCTAGAAGAGGTGCAGAATTCCTGCTTCTAAGTCTGTTTTGTTTTAATTTCTTTTGTTCACTAGGAATGATGTAGAGTAAAACACATGCATAGGACCCGGGTCTGGAACATCTGGGCTGGTCCTTTGATCTGTCTGCAGTGCCCCTTGGGATAGCCTGAAGGGCTCAGTCATCTGCTTTCTTTTAGACTCTTTGATCTTGCTGACCTTTGGTGGCTGTTTTTTTTAAAGGAGCAGCAGATATTATTAATTGAGATATATCACTGTCTGGTGGTCACGGAACTGTTTGGAAATAGAAGTTTTGTCTCTTTGACTGAGTGAAACTCAGAGCAGCAATGCAGAAAGAGAGAGACCACACACCTGTCATCAGGAGTGAAAGAGGCAGACTGAGCCCTGAGTAAAAGTCAGCACCCCATGAAGATGTCTGGAGCTACCATTGGAGTATATCCTGTAGGATACACAAGGATACACAAACTGGACTTACTGTCTTCAGCTTTTGAAAAGCTGCCTTTTCTCTGCTAACCATGAAGATAATTCAAGAGTCTGTTTCAGAGGAACTGATTGTCCTGTGGAGCAAGGCCCATAGTTTTTAGTAAAGTACTGCCCAAATTCAGGCACCCTGGATTGCATCCTTTGCTAAATGGAGCAATCCACAGGGTTAATGACTAAGCTCTGCTTGCAGTTACCCCTGGGTTTGCTGGTGATGAACTATACACATGCTTGATGCTTAACAGACCTCGCTTCGAATTCAATCTCAGACATATGGCAGCCATTACCGAAAGAAAGCGATGCATTTTTACTCTGTCAGCAGCCCTGATGCTAAAACAGAACAACAGCTCCAAACAGCACTCCCAGTCTAGTCTATCTTTTATACTCTTCTAGTCTTTCTCAAGGCTGTGAGCTGTTTTAATTTCACACATGTACATTACTCCTCTCAAGGAGATATTACTACCCCCTGCAGTTGTCAATACTCCTCGCTTTTTTATACATTTTAAATTCAAATTCTCTTGATTAACAGTGTGGATTTGAAAGGAGACAGAGTAAAAATCCTGTAATAGCTTCAGACATCTTTCTTAAACTAGAACAATCCCAACAGTATCTCTTAGAATTATCTCAAAAATTCAGTGTGGGTATCCACAGTATTTTTACTGTAATTTTTTTTCCACTTCCTTTTATTGTTGTGCAAACATCTTTCATACTGTTACTTTTTGGGAGATTGTTCATGGTCTCAGGAGCACTTTGTGTTTCACTAACATTTGCCTTTGATCACTCAGCTTCTCAAGTTAAAAATTATCTCATTAACACAAAATTCTTAACTCTCTCTTACTGAAAACAAGGTCCTGGAAAGAGCCTCAGGTTGGACTCGCAAAACAAAACATCTCCCAAACCATTAGTCATTTTTGAAAATCTTGGCCATGGTCTTTTATTAATCTGTAAAACTTTATCACCATAATGTGCAACCTTTAAATAAGAAATATTTACACCAGATGATGGAGGACTGAATAGAACAAATGCATGATATGTGCATAATCTTGAAGGTTTCATGGAAAGCAGACTTGCTGCAAAGTCTGGTTAGACACCCAGGCAACCACTTCTCTCTGCAGACATATTTCAAAAATTGTGAGAGCATGTAAGAATATGTATAACAGTTGTCACACTTGCTTCCTGAGTTTGTGGACATTTCTTTCTGCTTTCTGTCATTTTTTTCTGCTTTGCTTGCTTCAGAAAAAATGAAAATTCACATTATTGAGAAAGTCTTAGAAAATGTATTTTGCTGTTTTCTTCTCCTCCTTTGAATCAGATGGAAAGTTGTATTTGATAAGGATCAAATACTTGGCCTCTAAATCCACAAAGGGCAATTTGAGACCCCTTGCTGAACAGTATTTTATACAAATGTACCACTGCCTGCCACAGGATAAACAGCAAGTCCCTTAGCCAGGGACTTCTGTGATAACATAATGACTGTCTGGACATGATTAGCAGGTAAAAATAGCAGGTACATTGAGACCAGCACGAAATATAATATAAATCAATCTTTTTTGTTGTTGCTAAATGCAAACATCTGGCAACATACATTTCAGTGTGCAACAGCAGATATCTACCATCAGGACTGGCAATTTTAGACCCCTCAGTACAACATTCAGGATGAACTCTGCTCATTCTTTAGTGGAGCATGAGACCTCAGTGCCTCCATATTCTCTCTACAAACTTTGTGAATATTTAGAACAAAAGCAAACCAGTTTTATACTGCTTGTTGTTTGCAAGAATCATAGATGAACTTTTCATGGTGAAGCCTCCTTAAATTCTCACAAGCTGGACATATGACTATTTTAAATTTCACACAGTGGTGTCTCTGCCTCTCCCCATCTCCCTTGGATGGACTCCAGCTGACAAGCATCCTTGTCACTAATGTGGGGTACCAGCTCTGATGCAGGAGGTCCAAGTTTTAAACATTTTAAGTTCCAGGTGTTAAAAGTGACACTCATAATAAAAATAGGGCTTTATGGCTTCTGTCCTATAATTAGTACATCTGCTTAAAACTAGAACCTTTATTTTTAGGCATAGATGTAAAATAATTTAATCTAATTTAAATTATTGAAAGATTCTACTTAGTATACATGAAGGAATGAGTTTTACACCTGCTTTGTAGAAAATCTGATAATCTTTAAGAGGTGTTGAAGGATCTGGAGTTCTAGCAGAGTGAAGCACTTAAGCACCTATTTTATTTTTAATCATACAAACAATGCAAAAATTACTGATGTTAAGGATGGATTTTTCATAAACAAGAAGCATGGCAGTACAAACACATACTCATGAAAAAAAATTATGACATGTTTAATATTAGCCTTACTGAAATCAGTGAAATTATGAAATAGATTGTTATAGGTTTTATGGTTAAAATCAATCAGATGAAACTCAATTAAAATTATTATGCAACTAAGTTTTAAAACTAATATAACTCACTAAAAGTACCGGGATATATTTTATGTTTTCAATAGTTTTTATTAGTTTTTCCCTTAAAATATTTATGTCATTGTTCTAGCTTTGAACATGAATAATTTTTCTGATATGAAGTTGTTACTTTAAGTTTGGACTAAAAAGGAAAACAAAAATCTTCCAAAATACTCAATGTGAGAAATATGTGTCTATCTTTGGAGAGCAAGTTGGCTGCAAAGAGTTTGCTTTAGATCAATGATAAAGAAAATTGCAGGGAGCACTGGGGAATATTATAACTTTGTAGAAATATATGTAAATATCTCTCTGAACAAAGAGGAAAAGGTAAGATTTGATCTTTAAAGAACTGAAAATATGTTATTAAAAAATTCTTAGCAAATGCTTTAGCTCTCTTCTCCTAATCAAGTATTTTGTCTTTAAATGGCCTGACAGCATCTGCATTTAATAAAAATCAAATAAAATGTTTCCTTAGAAACAGATGGCACTGGTTTTAATTTTTTGTGGCCAATTCAGGTATTATGAGAATGAGTTATGATGTAATTCATCTTTGCATGCAAAGTATCTTCTAACAAAAATGTTGAATAAATGCCCACTTTGGGTTACCTGTTTCATCTAGACCAGGTCCCCTCACCTGACAAAACATAAAAAAGCAGATGCCTTCATCTCTGTGGCTGCTTGATATTCAGGCCAGGATTTCCTTCCTTCCCTGCCTAGGTGCTGAGGTGCCTTAGCAGTTTCAGGGGTTAAAAGCTGTAACCACTGGTGCGTATATATGAGGCTGTATTCCTAGAACACGGCTTGTAGCCTGACTCAAGCTATTACAGTCTAACAACAGGGACCAATAGAAAGGGAAGAAGATCCAAGAAAGCTGAGGTAAGCCCAAACTCTGAAAAAATGTCAAACTAGAAGCAATAGCTAATAAGGTGTGTATGGAAATACATCTGGGAATACTAGTATGTACTCCCAATTTTATACTCTGCTAATTCTTAGGAGGACAGGAAACAAACACAGTGGTTAGCAGCCAAAAGTGGTGAATTTACAGTGATTTCTAACTGGCTTCAGATAGCTCGAGGAACTTGACTAACAAGGTAAATTGCTTTATATTTCTTTTCTTAAGTGTTATTAAGGTTATTCATATTTACAGAGTAAGAAGTTTGCAAATTCACTGTGTGAAATAGAAATGTTATTCTTTAGAAATACTTTATTTGTCCCTATGTTTGGAATGCTTCCAGATGGCAGTTTGTGGGGCTGGAAAAGCTATAGGATACTGCACTTGTTACTGCTAATAATAATGTTGAAAACTATTAAATTACTATATATCATATGCAGCAACTGGACTGAGCTCTTAACTTTACTGATGCATTAATCCTATGAGAGAATTTACTTTTTATTTAAATACTTTTTTGCCAAAGCCATCCTCCTGAATTTGACCAGAAATTTCAGCTCTGGCTTTTTCCTCTACATTGCAAAATGTTTGTTAATCTTCATGAGGCAGTAAGCAAGATAACAGTTTTTAAGGCACTGTTTTTGTGCTACATAAATATTTCCTTTCTGAGTAAATTATTAGTGATAATTTTGTTCATAATTTAATCATGGAAGAGGTTAAAAAAGGCAAATAATTAATTGGGAAAAATAGTTAAAAGATTCATAAGTACATATGAATACTTTAGTTTACTTTTTGTGGATGTAATTTGGTTAGGACTTATTCTTTGTGTCATTTAGAACAGTCATTTGTTTTGTCTGTTTGCTTTAGGGAAGGAAATTTGTAACTTTGGATATGAGAGAGTGAGTGAGGCAGGGAATGGATTAGTCAAACATACTCGCTCCAAGCTTTTAAGAACATGCCCAACAAACAGCTGTTAAAACAATATTTGGTCTTCCATTTTTCTATGAAGACAAAAGACCCTGGAAAATCTGATCCAGATGCTATTATATTTTAAGAGAGCAAAACCAGAAAAGAGGGTATGATGAATTTTAAAAGAAGGAATACGGAGTACTACAGTAGTATTTATATCATTAAGGTAGTTATATGTTTTCTGAAGATTAACCATTATATAATGTAAATTCTTGGTCTGTACAGGAAAGCTTACACAAATTTAAAGGAGGCACTGATTTAGTCTCTAAAAATGATCCATATTTTCATACTCTTTGAAATTATACTTTCATGAGCATCAGTTAAACTGGTAGCCAATGTGGAGTCTAAGCTGAATCAGGGATATGTTTATCAACATATAGCACAGAATTGTTTATACCTTTTGTATTGCTTTTCAGCTTTTGCTTAATAGGACATGGATAATACCCTAGAGAATAAAATTTGGCTGTTTATAAAGGAAATATTGTTTTTTATCCAAAATTTTTGTTTTGTTAATCCAGTATGCTGCTAGGGAGTTTTATTGAGAAACAGCTAACTGTTTTTTCCCCTTCCAAGGAAAACACCATGATTATAAAAGTCTATACAAGCCTTTTGCTCTTATTCTTCATCAATTCTGTGTGGACTCGAACTGTGAGACAAGTTTATGATGATCTGGATCCTGACCATTGGTCTCGCTATACTTCTGAGTGTCCACAGGAGTGCTTCTGTCCTCCTAATTTCCCCAATGCATTATACTGTGATAATAAAGGACTTAAAGAAATACCTCCAATTCCAGCAAGAATTTGGTACCTTTATCTTCAAAACAATCAAATTGAAACACTTTCAGAGAAGCCTTTTGTGAATGCCTCTCACCTGAGATGGATAAATCTGAACAGGAATAAGATCACAAACAGTGGAATTGAGAGTGGTGTGCTGAGCAAGATGAAGAGACTGCTTTACTTATTCCTTGAAGATAATGAATTGGAAGAGGTGCCTGCCCCATTACCAGTGGGTTTGGAACAGCTAAGACTAGCTAGAAACAAAATTTCCAGAATCCCAGAAGGAGTCTTCAGCCATTTGGAAAACCTTACTATGTTAGACCTTCACCAGAACAGTTTGTTGGACAGCGCTCTTCAAAGCGACACCTTCCAAGGACTCAACAACCTTATGCAACTCAATATAGCCAAAAATTCACTCAAGAAAATGCCTTTAAGCATTCCAGCTAATACACTGCAACTGTTTTTGGACAACAACTCCATTGAAGTTATACCAGAAAACTACTTCAGTGCAATACCCAAAGTGACTTTCCTAAGGCTGAACTACAATAAATTATCTGATGAGGGTATCCCCTCAAATGGGTTTAACGTTTCATCTATTCTAGACCTACAGCTGTCTCACAATCAGCTCACTAAAATTCCACCAATCAATGCTCACCTTGAGCACCTTCATCTTGATCACAACAAAATCAAAAGTAAGTGTGCATTACCAGTGTGGGGCCCTTTGAAAACATATCTCTTTTAAATGTCTACTTAACTATAAAAATGCTCTTCGAGATAAAGTGATTAAAATCATAGAATCATTGAATAATTTGGGAAGGAAAGGACCTCTAGAGGTCATTTATCCCAACCTTTCTGCAATAAGCAGGGACATTTGATGAGGTTTCTCAGAGCCCTGTCCAGACTGACCTTGAAATTTGCCAGGTATGGGGCATCCACCACCTCTCTAAGCAAACTATTTTTGAGTTTTACTGATTTCACAGCACATTTGTTCTACTAAGACTTATGTCCTCAAAAGTTTTCCATTTTTTACCCAAGGCAACAGAAGCCTGTTGGTTTTAATAGTTTCACTTTTAGGACTTTTTCCAAATTCATCCAACTGTAGAGGGGGTGTGGTCATTAGGGACATTACATACTCTATATAATGGAAGTATCTACTCAGTAAGTACTTCATTTCGTGACAAAAGTCAAAATATTCACCACTACACAGAAGGAAGCCAAGTTTCTATACTTATCTTCCCATCATAGTGATTTAATTGAATACATGGTCTCTTACCGCTTTTTCTTCCACTTAAGTTCAAAAAGAAACTAAAAATAATGGATTGGCTTTTGCACAAAACACAGACCAAAGAAAGGAAGATACTTATTGATAATTTAAATTTATTCATTGCATTTGGCAAAATAAAAGTGTGAAATCATGTAAATAAAAAAAAATTGCATAACTAGCACATATTTGAGTGACCTACAGGAATTCTAATGTTAATTAGAGTTAAAGCATATGATAGATGTTTCTGAACATATTTAATTGTCCCCTGATTACTAAGGGATTTATTTTAAATGCTTCTCTGCAAGGCCTCAGGTGCAGGCTTTATTCTATCTCTTGAAGTGGACACAAAATTGAAATCAATGCAATGTAGCCTGTCCAGGTTAAGAACAGTTTTGTGTCTAGGTAGTATTTAAAGAGCTGTCCAGTTCTCTTCTTTTCCAATACTAGTTTGACAAAGCTTAAGACCATGAAAATTGACGTTTGTGGTGTGTGCAAAAGCAAGTCTCATGATGACACACGACCTGTGAAACTGAATCAGGATAGTTTTCCACAAGCTTTCCACTTTTCAAAAATCATTGTCAACTTAAGCACAAAACTGACTTTAAGAAAAAAATTCTTAGTGACTGAATACAAAATATTTGCAATGTGAAACCTTAAATAAAAATCAGGTATTATGTAAGGATATTTTACCACATAGCATAATTTTTCAAGACGTATGGGATAATGACATAATCTTCATTAGACATCGCTCTAACAGATAATATCTTAAAGGGCCTTTAAGGAAATTGCAAACAAGGAATGTAATTCCATCAGACCAGAGTAACAAGAACTGACCTTAATTCTGCAGATTGGTTTTGTCTTAAACCCAGGTCAGTCACTATTTTAAGATAATCAGTGTAAAAGGTTTAAAGGAAAATACCTGTAAAGACTTGATCTGGTTTCTTCACAAAAGACTCCTGCTGAAGGTTTACTTTTATGTGTGCAGTACAAGCCCTTTTTATAATTTTAATTGTCAGATATTCCTTCACAACTGCAAATCACTGCTTTATTTTCTACTGATGAATTGTTGTTACACTGTTGTCATTGCAAGAGTCCAGACATCAGCATTTCTATGTAAATACATTTTGCATATGCTGTATTGTATGTTATTTTGTAATATCAATTCTTCATATAAGTGCACAGCCTCATTTCTCCTGAGACTATTTATGAAGATATAAGGCTTTCTTCTGAAGCCCAGGAAACCAACAATAGCCTCATCATTTTTCTCAGTGGAACAAGAGTTTCACCTGCAGTGCTTTCCCTGAGGATCTCAACACACAGAGGAAAAAACTATTCTAATTGTGGAAGTAAAATCAACTTAAAACCAAAACTAATTATAGCTCCAACAAACTTGTAACACATTTGTTCCATGGCATTTAAAATTACACATGACTACATATTTACCTGGGAGATACACTTATGAGGCTATGGGTAGTTGTTAAATAGTGGAAAAGAGAATGTTAAAGTAAGCAAAGAGAAGATACAAAGTGATGTAACAAGTGAGCAAGGGTACCTTTTGGTGGTATTATCACAGTGTTATCAAAGGACAAATGAAAGGGGGAAAACAATGAGTTCCCCTGGAAGAGCACCAGGAAGCTGAGATAGATACTGTGAACTAATGTTATTCCACATGTAGAGAAAAGGATAAATCCTTGGGCGATGTATCTAAATTTTGTTTCTAAATTGCAAGTTTTACTGGAAAAGAAACTGGATCTCCTTCAGTTCTTTGGCAGAGATTCAGTATTAGCCATTAATGAGAACCTCCTTGGTAGTTTTCCTTCATAGCAGCTCTAGGTATCATGTTTAAATATTAAAGAACATGACAATTCTGTTGACAAGTAGTGGAATTAATCATCTTGGAATAAACTATCCTAGATTTTTAATCTAATTTGTGGTAGTCATACAGACTTCCTGCTCCATGGAAAGGGAGATACCACTGCACAGGGAAATTCATCCCATCGTAAGGAGCTGTCAGTCCCTTTTGGAAATAGTCTTCTCTTTCCAAAGTTTATAAAGAGAGTCTAAATGGTTTAATTTGGCTGACACTTCTATATGGATTAATTTAGGCAAGGTGAATTGTACCTCTAGAAGGAAAGACCTGTTCCTCCTACCTAAACAAAATTGAGTAGCATATCCATGAAGAGTAGTGAAAGAGAGAAAAAGAGAGATGCTTTTACTCCCCTGATAGTTTGGGTTGGGTTTACTGTTTATGGGAAGAGTACAATAAAAGTCAAACCAATTTCTATCAAACATCATTAGGAAATAACTTCTTCCTAGGTGGCCTGTGGTTAGATAACTGCTGCCTCACTTCAAGGCTGGAGTAATTAACCCAGTGAAAATAAGTGCAGTGAGATAGTTTCTAGGCCAGAGAAGACAGAGATTTAGGATACACTTGAAGCCATCTTGCCTCTATGAACTGTAGTGCTGACCAAACAAAACACATATTTTCTGCTAGATAGTGTTGATTCACCTAAAACATTTAATAATTGCTTTCCTAATGAAAATTCTTAAGCTTTCTGTGTTGTAAATTCACATAAAAATAAGTTGTAGTTTGTTTCTTCCAAGAATACCAAAAGCTTATCCAACATTAATCAAATTTCACAAGATAAACACATTTTGATGTCACGGATATAACAAAAGCTTCAGGCCTTGGCAAACTGGATGTATTTATCTAGTTTCCATGACAAAGATAAAGACCACTTCCATGATGTCGCAAACATCTGGGAAGTTTTTCAAAATAGAGTGGAGGGGGAAAAAAAAGAAGTTATGAGGGGAAAAAAGTAAGTTATGTTGTTATTTTTACTTCATAACATTTCTCTGATTTGGGGCATTGTATTTAGAAGATTTGTGCATGCTATCATTACAAAATATAAAGGGAGATTTTTTTTTCCTATCTCTTTCTAGTAAAAAAACTTGTTTAAAAAAATCTGTTACAGACACATTCTCCATTCACTTTTTTCAGTTAGTCTGGGGCCAAGATCCTCAAGTGGTCAGATCAATAAAAAAATTAAAATTTGGTCGAAGGAATTTGACATCTTTGATAAACAAACACCACTTCAGTGTTTTTTAGAGGCTGTTTTGAGGCTGAAATAGGGCAGCAGCTGCCTGACTATTTAACAACTGAAGACAAAATTTAAAAAGCATTTTAGCCAAGTAGCAATGTGGAAGTAACCTAGAGGAGACAAGAAGCCCAAAATATTCAACACTTATGAATATGGGTAATGACTGAAGCCATAGTTTCAAATTTTATCTGTACAGAAACAAATTATGTGTGATGCATATAGACTTTTGGGGATTTGTTAGCTTTTAGATTAGGAAGAAAAATATCCCATTGCATAAGTTGTATTCTTGCAATTAAAACAAACTCTACTTAATAATGTGAGAGAACAGAAAAATAAAGATTAAAAATTAAAAACACTATACAAAAATTTCTCTGATTCAACATTGCTATTGCTTTGAATTCAAGATCTTCATTAGGGAATATTATCAGCCAAAAATTAATGTATTTTTATTGAAACAAGAGGTTTAAAACCCCTCAGAAGTAATCTTGTCCTGCTCACTCAGAGTGTGAAGAGCTGTTTCTCAGTGCTTACCATGTAGTTGTCTAACTAAATATCCTCTTTGTCCAAGGATAAATTACATATCTAATGGCCTTTTTTTATAATTGCAGCACCATAAATGTGTGATTCACTGATTCAGATCACATTATATGAAGATGCTTGTTTTCAATCAACAAAGTATTTAAGTGGTAACAAAAGCAACAGTCTCCTATGCTAACATCAGTGGAAGTTCACTTTATGTCCTAAAGCGAATTTTATCTGCATGAACTTTGCCTGTGGAAATAACCTAACATGTTGATCTACATTTTCAGGTGTCAATGGGACTCAAATATGCCCAGTTTCCATTGCCCTAGAAGAAGATTATGGTTATTATGGCAATGTCCCTCGCCTCCGATACCTTCGTCTGGATGGAAACGAAATTCAACCTCCAATCCCATTGGACATCATGATTTGTTTCCGACTGCTTCAAGCTGTTGTCATATAAAGATATTGCAGTTTCACTCTTGTACTGTGAGAGTGCTAAGATACAAGTTTTGCTGGAATGAAACTTGTTCTAACTCATAAATCAAGAAGTAACAACTTTATTTGACTTTAATCTTTTTCTTTGCTTGTGTCTTTTCTATGACTGAAAAAAGTTGTTCTATCAGAAGGGATTTTGTAAGGACCTGAAACATGTGCTTAACACCTTATCCCATAAATTCATAATGTGAATATATTGAAAATCATTAGTGTATGATCCCAAATATTCCAAAGAAAATTCTTGCCTACTCCATCTTTCCTGTCAAATGTGACAATGTCCCTGCTAACATCATTCCTATAGAGAACTACATGTCCTTACTTTGTTATACAGTAACTAACACAATGAATTTGGGTGCACTTGGCCAAATGTATATGCTAATAAAATCATGAACTGCATGATTACTAGCCATCAGAACTGCCACTGACATTTCAGATAGTGACTCGTGGTGAACAACCACTTAACATGCAAATAACACATAAACTGCTGTCATCCTTGGAAGACTAATACTTTTAAGACAAAAAGTACATGAGGCTTAGCATCCAAAGCAGTATACTGAATATATATCATTGTAAGGATTCATTCAGTGAATTTCAGAACTGGAATAAACTGATCCCACTCAAATCCAGGGACAAGAGATATGAGATGTAACCTTGTTTTCTTAAAGTCTCGTTTTTTTTCTGTTTTATTCCATTTCTAGTTTTGACACCATTTCTCTCTGCAACTTTGGGATGGTCATTCAATATTTGGTTAATTTTAGTTTGAAGAGAGATACAACCAAGAAAAGTTATGACTACATATTTCACAGACTAAGTACTTCATAGAAATTCAAATGGTTAGTTAATATAATGGTGATGAAGAGAAAATTAGGAAGTCAAGAGAAACATCCCCTCCCAATTATTTACTGAACTAGGAAAGCACTTGCATAGGAATTGCATTGTTTAAGCAAATACAATTAACTCAGAGCAGTATTCAGCTGCTAACTGATAATAATAATAACCATCTGCTAACTCACATACATGCATACAATAATACTAGATTTTAGAGAAGTCTAGATTATTAGGACACAATAGAATAACAATTCACTAACAAGGGATATATCAGAAGGAAAATTTTATGAAATAGGATTGATTTTACCAAATCTAGTTAACTTTTTTCTATTTTATAATAGAATTTCAGTAAATGACTTGAATATTAGAGTCAACTTTTCACTGAAAGAGTATGGCATTCTTATGCCTGCTAGCCAGCACAACAGAGTATCCATCAGTCACAGTTTAGTTTTCTTGCATTTCTAGATTGAAGCAATTAGTTGCTCATTTATGTCTTGCATCTATTGCTAACATTTTAAGGCTGGCCTCAATAGCAAGCATTTACAGACTATGCACGTGCTATAACTTTTGCTTTTCAGATTAGGTATTTTCTTAAAAGTAGATTTTTAAAAGTATTGAGAATTGTAATTTCTGACAATCAATCCTTTTTTATCTGAAAAACAGGAATTATTCCACTCCTGAGAAAAACTTGTGGAAACAACGTAGCATAGAAACCTAGCATAGGAATAACCCCTCAGAAATCTGATTACTAAACCATTCATTTTTGCTATTCTTTTTATGTGATTGCTGAGAAACTCCTGCCCTTCTAACAAAAACATTTTCTGTACCTCTGTGTTCACCTTATATGAAAAAATAGAGATTTAAAAAGTCTTTACAATATGTATGCATGTTTAGCTATGTTCTTTACTCAATAAAAGCACAGTAATTTATTTTTGGAAAAAGAAATATGAGACAATACTACTAATTAAATTATAACAGTAATTATGTTCTTGTACTTGGAAATTAATTTCTACTTTAAACAAAGATCAAATACACGTATTCCAAAGTGAATATTCACAGGCACATATGAATTAATTTATATTATTTACATTTTTTATCAGACAGCAAAACATCTTGAAGATTCAGTAAACAAAATTACCTTTTTAGTACCATATACACATTGAAGAAAAGACTAAACCTCCCAGACTAAACCTTCCCCAAAGAGATGTCAAGCTTACATATGACAAAGATTGATATATATAAAATCATAAAGGGATACTGGAGCATCAAGGTATTCCATTTGCTGGACAGGGGAATTATGTGATGGAATCAAGAGCACAAGGTCTGATGAAATAATTTTTAATATTTATTTTCACCAGCTGTACTGCAATTTTTCCAATGCAGTGTAATGTGAAAATCCTTATAAACTGGTCCTTCAAACAGTCAGTACTATCCTATGCAACCATTCTAGCACACATGCAGATTGATGCTCAATATTTATTTCTGTCAAATCCCAGTTAGTCTGAATGAAGTGAAAATTCATGATACATCCTAGGACAGACTTTTATTGGGCTGAAGAGTTGCTGCTGTCATGTACTCTGTATTCTACACCTTTGATGCAATGCACTGACTCCACATCTGGGAACCATTTAATAAAGAGAAAATCTAAGTATTCTCGTTTAGGCCATTTTTTTCCATCTTGATGCTCTCCCCCAGAACCAGCTCTAAGAAACAGAATAAAAACCAGTTATGTTGCTGCAGCGACCTTCACAAAATAAATCAATAGTTATTGGGGGTTAAGCTTCTTTACTGCATGTACATGGCCATTTGCAACAGTTTTAATGTTCTTAAATGTCCTGGGAAAGTTGCTGAAATTTCCTTTCCTACTACAATGCCAGGCCTATTATTGTGTGGCCTATAATTGCATTATTGTGTGGTACTAAACAATGCAGGCTTTTAGCCACTACACAGTCAGTCCATTCATTGTGCCAGAAGACTTTAAAGGAATATGTAAAACACATTGTCTTTTTCCCAAAGTTAGGAGCTTCTGATACAATGTAAAAAGCATCACTGTGCTTGAAAGTCTGGTGTTCATTCTTCCTGATCCAAGATTTTTCTAAGACTTCCCACTAGTATTTCCTGGTTCAGACAAAAATTGTGTTCTTTTCCTCTGAAAGAAGGGAGAAACACACCTCTCAGCTGTCCTGTCTGAAAGTGCAGTTGGCTTCACAGAACGGTCATTTCTTTCCCTTACTTGTCAGAACACATTGCAAACAGTTTTGAATGGAATACCATGTACCGAAACAAAGGCAAGTATGAGAAGGTGAGAACAGGTCACCATAAGCATACTGCAGCAATGGTCAAACACTAATCCAACCACAAACATCTAGTGCTTTTAGCAAAAATCCATGCTACATATGAGGTAATTTTGAAGTTAGGGCTGTTAATACAGATGTGCTATCACCTCAGCCCAGGTACAGACAGTTGCCCTGTAAAGAAAAGTACTAAAGCAAAATGAGAAACTCAAGAACTGAAAAATACCCAGATGTTTCTGACATGTCTGCCAGCATGATTGGAGGCTGGAATGCTGGTTCTATCAAAAGGCTGTGGGGTTTTATAACACAGCTGCCTCTGCAGGAGGAAAAGTCCTTTTTAGATGCTGCCAGCATAGTTAAAATGTTAACCACATGTGTCATTCTCCCTGCTCTATACAGTTCTCTGGCATTTTCTGTTTCTTTCTCCAGAGTCAAGTGTGCTACCAGTATTCAACATTTTGAGGGAAAATCACCACCATAACAATCATGGATAGATGCCAGTGACCACAGCAGCTTGTGTGACATCTGAAGGAAAGAACACACACAGTGATGTAAAAATTCAGAAGACACCTAGAAAACTAATTTACATGTTTGCAGCTGCTAACTCCAGCACATATCCTGTGTCATTCAAGGGATTTTCAGTCACCCTTGCTGCACCCAAATGGTTTCCAATGTTTGCTACAAGTAGATGCTGTTCACTTTTCCAGCCTAGAAAAAGTATTTGCTGATATCAAATTGCACTTATTTTCATTACCTACCTGGAATCAGGTTACTGTAACATCTACATTTTTGTGTTGGTTGTTAAACAGCTAATATCCCTTTTCTGCCAAGCATAGCTGAGAATCTTTGGCACTGTTAAAGTCAGCAAGTTAATATCTTTCTCTTGACTGAAAATCTCCTCCATATAATTGCATTTTTTACCCAGAATTGCTTACCCATTTAAATATGACAAGAGGCTCTATAGGGCAGCACACTGTCTTTGTAGTGATACTCAGGAATAGCAATAACCACCTCAGGTCAAGTGTATGAATCAATATCCATAATTCTGCCCTAGCTAACTATCTCACCCATCAGTGGAAGCGATAAGGTTTCTAAGCCCTGTGCTAGCTCTAGCAGTGCTAGTTCCAGCAAATCTACATTTCATTGAATTCAAAACATTTGCCAAAACAGTTTTTCTTATGCTCCCTGCACTGTTGACAACAGTCTGCATATTCTTCTAATTGGTTTTGTCTTGATTTCTGTAGCTGAATGAGCCCAGAGGATGGCCACTAAGTTGATTAGAAGGCTGGAACACCTCTCCTGTGAAGACAAAGAAAGTTTTGGCTGTTTACCCTGGAGAAGAGGAGTTGTAGGTGCCCTCTGCTTGGAAGTGTTCAAGGGCAGGTTGGATGAGGCTCTGCACAACCTGGTGTACTGGAGGGTTCCATGCCCATGACAGAGCTCTTGGAACTAGATGATCCTAAAGATCTGTTCCAGTCTAAATCACATTCTACAACCATCTAAAATTAATTTTACATCCACTTGACCAAACTATCTGACTATCAGCTTGATTCAGTTTTGTTTCTTCAGTGTTTTTTTGCTTATGCAGTTTTATGCATGTAGTGTTAATGTCTACCCTGATGTCCTGCCCTTTCCTGGTAGTTCAGCTCCATCTGGAATTACCCAGGGAAAGGGTTGCCCTGACTGCACACAGGAGCTGAACAGAATCTAAGGGAGCTGAACAGCCCCACTGCTCACAGCTCTCACACCTCCTCTGATGTCTGCATGCAGACCCTGGCTGGTGCTGTCTTGTAGGCAGGGTACATCTGGAAATCTCTTTTCTGAAGCTTTCTCTCCCCTCTCCCAGTCTTTTTTGTAGGAGAATTTATGAAGAAACTAGAATCACATCTTCCACAAAGAAAAGCTGTTCTTAATTAGGGGCTGGGACAGTGAAAATGGCATATGGGCTCAGCAGCTCTCAGTGAAGCTATGTTTTTTTCAATAATTTTTTAATCATTAAAATGGTCTGTCACCATTGTTATGAAATATAAGTGGATTCAGAAAAAAATTAAAATAGTTTCAGCCAGAGGAAAGCAAAGGAAAAAAAAAAAAGTGTTCATGCTTCTTACTTAATATTTTTGTTGCTAAAATGTTCATGTAGCATGATATGCCCTTCAGCAGTGAATGAAATCCTTGAATTTGTCTGAAATCTTGCTCCCACTGGTAGTAAGCTTTTTTTGAGTACAGTAATCTCCTTGTGATTCTCTACTTTGCTACAGGACTTGAAATAATCACTGATTCTCTCTCCTGGCAGTGAGGATAGGCTTCATGGTATTATAGGATCTAGGCTCAAAACCCTGTCTGAATTGGAAGCAGATTGAATTGAGTGTAGATTTTTTTCTCTCTGAGGAGGCTATTCTCAGCACCAGACTAGAGGTTCACACTGTTTTGTGAATCCTAAGATTTATTTATTGTGATGACTGGAACTGCTTCCAATGAAGAAGACTGATAGCAAGCTTTCTCAACTAGCTTAACAGCAGAAGAGAAGTGAGTTACAATTAAAATGTCTTTGAAAAATTTGCCAGGAACAAGGTCCCCAAATTCCCTGCCTCTGAACTGCTGACTAAACTGGAAAGAGAAAGCTGTCTATGAAGGTTTTCCCTGAAAGTCCCTGGAAGGACTTTCTCTGAAGGTCTGGATCTTTAAAAAGTTAGTTATTTATGTGTTTATTTTGGTTTGGTGCAAGTTCTTTAGCCTTAAATTTAAAATATCACATATCACCATGGTGTGAGTTTTATTTTTCATTTTTATATCAAAAGGAAGACTAAAATAATTAATTCCTCCTCAAACAAATAAAAATATGTTTACAGTGGACTAACCATCAAATAAACAAACAATCAGAAAAGCAAATTTTCTGTTCTCAAGACAAAATATTTATGCTTTTCTCTTTTTCTTCATTGTTCCTTATTTACATCTGCAGTCTGTCTGGGATCAATGTAGCAGATTTATTAGGTATTGAGGAACACTGAGAACAATTTCAGCTGCAGTATTAGTCATGCTTCTGATTTTCCTCAAAGCGTTAGTAAGACTTGTGTCTGTATTTTCCTACTTTCGAAAACCCTGCACTACAGCCTCCTTTTTTTCATTCAGGGAAAAAGGTGGTCCCAGGGATTCAAGGCTTCCTGTGGTGCCTGCTTTACCCACATGTAGATATCCTCTGCTTACCTCCTGATATGCATGTGGTTTAAATTCCTGCTGTTTAATACTAGCTCCACACTGGGATTTTTTCCCAATGCTAGTACTGTAAGGCACAGAGCAGAATAAGTCCTATTGCTAGTGGGCTGCTTCTGCCATGGGTCATCTGGGCTTGGTGAGGGAATGACAGCTTGTCTGTCTTGTGTCTGGGAAGCTGAAGCAAACGACCAGCACCTCAGCTTGTGAAAGCACGGATTTATGTGATAGGAATCAATGCAAAGATGGGTTCAACAACTCAGTGAAATCTATTTCATCATGAACATGCAAAGCAGAAAATCATCCAGAGCAAGACAGACGGAGATGAAGATGCAACTGGGGCAAACTTAAAAGGCAAGCTTAAAAGTATGTGCAAGTACTTGTACAGGTCTTTGGAAGCCTATCATGATGCTTGGGCAGTTTGCTGCTAAAGCATAAACCCAGAGGGACTTCAGAGAGAAGAAAGAGAAAGAGTGGAAAGCTGCAATGCAGAAATGGAAACACTTTTATCTCCTCTAACTGCCTCTTTTGATTGCACTGGCTGAGTTAACATGAGCAGAGTTTTCTGGTAGTGTGTCCTTACACAGAACCTTTATCTCTCATTTACCTTCTCACAGGTAAACAATAGGCTGTCAACAGGGTTAGTTTGAAATATTTTTTTCTTATACTGATCATTATGATTGGGTCTAAACAGTCATCAGGGAGCATTTCTAGATATCTAGAAACTGTTTAGAACAAACCAGTTTGGGCACAGCCCAGTAGTCATATGTGTTGCTGAAAGTTCATGAAAACATTTAACTTGTTTAAAAAAACCCAAGAAATGAAAAAGAGCACCTCTCGTTCGAAAGTTGTTATTGTTTACAGGGAGAATCTACTTAGTACTCCTACAGTTTGCATTAAGTTTTCACTATTTCAGAAACTATTTTCAGAGGAATTCATGTCCCTTATTTAAAAGAAAATAAGATTAGAACAAGCATATCTTGTCATTAGTAGACAATTTGAAAAGTTTTAGAGAAACCTTTTCATTTGATCTGCTAGGAGACATGTTTTATATGGAATATTTGTCTCCCATTGAAGTGTAAATATTTAATATTTCTAAATTGTCCTGCTCTTTGTGTGTGTAATGACACACAAAAATTTTAGGAGTCTTTTCAAATTCAACAAAATGCCTTATGTACTGGGAATCACTGGAGCTGTTGACTCCAGTTAACTTCCTTGCTGGGAATATAAATTCCTATTCTTTAAAGAGACTAAACCCTCAGACTGACACCTTTATACCTGACTAAAGATGAAATGAATATTCTTAACCCTTGTCCTTTCTACAGCTCAGAAAAAAAAAAAAAAACTGAAATAAAATTAGATAGCTTGTACTGCCCTGGACCAAGATGAGGTGAGACTTCCTCCTTGCATTACAAAATCACTAAGCTATTTTATCAGTTGTATAACCAGGAGCAGATGCAAACTATGATGAAAAGGAAGTGATGTGATATGAACAAATCAGAAATCAGTTAACAGATCACAGTCAAAATAGCTGTGGATGGCATTCTTTACTTTGAAAGCTATATTAACTTTAGCCCTATAGAAGGCCTTTTTCCACTTTTAAAACAGTGCCCTTTCACAATATTGTAATTGTAGGAAAACAGCCTTTTTAGAGAGAAATCTTAGAGATTTAAAAAATATGTTCAGGAGCCTTAGTTGTTACCACTTTTACTCAGTACTTCCAGATACAGGAAAAGGCTCTTATTGTGGCCAGTATCTGAACAAGGAAGATAACAACTTTATCTTTCATTTCTCATGTAACCAATATAACCATACTTTGATAAAGAAGAAGAAAAAAAAGTCAAATACTAGAAGAGAGAAAATAAAAGCCATGAAAAAGATGACTAGGAATGAAAGAGGAAAAGCTTGTGATGAGGGGATAAAAGAGGAAGAAGGAAAAACATTTGGAAAATAAGACAGCCTGAGAGAGGCCTTCCTTACTGGGCATCCCTTTGCACGACAGTAAAAGAATCATGCAGATCATGCATTGCTGTATTTTGTGTACTGTTCCATGTTTTGTTTCATGCCTTTTAGAATGAATTCTGAAGGAAATATGGTTATATGCCACAACCATCAATTTCATTAGTTGGAAACCACAAGAAGAGGAATTGTCAGCTGGCAAATCAACTCTGGCAGCTTCTCAGGCTGTTTTCATCCTGTAAACTGTATGCCTCTCCATGTTTTATCAGCTTATATTTTTAGTTTTATCAGCTGGCATATCAGACACTGGCTGATGTAAGATCCAAAGTCTACTAATTTTCAGAGGCATGTTTATTTTTTGGGTCTTACAGAAGTGCTATGGCCACCTAAATTCTTTCAGGGGCTTAATCATAGCTCAGATTATGTAGCTCAGTATTACAAGATCAAAAATAGAGTTTTGCTTCTTGCTGGACTCCACCTCGCATCATGCAATGAAAAGTCCCATTTTTGTCTAGGAACACTGGGAAAAAATTGTCCATGCTAAAGGAGAATAGTCAATATTTGATGGTTATAGAAAAAATATTTAAAGAAATTCCAAGAACTTTCCAAACACTGCTTAATATAAAATCTTTGGCCATCTAAACGAGATGACTTTGTAAAGTCATCTTACTCCTGATGGGAAAATAACTGGATACTTAATGTTGATTGATATGGACCAAATTTAAATTTAAATTAATATTTTAGAATTTCAGAAATCCAACATGTAATAATTATTTTTTTTCAATGAAGAACAAGTTACCTTTCAAGATAAAAATTTTTTAGGGTTTCGTTTTGGTTTGGTTTAGTTTGGTCTGGTTTGGGTTTCTTTTAAGGCAGATAAACATCTGATCTTACATCCTCTGAGGTTCCAGGAATGTAAAAGTGAATTTCTTGTTATACAGACAGATTGGGTTGCATTGGTCCCAAATGGATTCTGGTCAGCAATTTGACAGTGAGAACAGCAGCACTGTTTTGAAATGGCCATGACAGCAGTAGCAACAAAATTCAGCTGTTCCTTCATTTGAGGCAATGAAGTCAGTGAAGCAGCCGTTTCCAGACAGGGAGGATGACCTTATGGGTTCCCATTAAAAAACTAAAGGAAAAGGAAGAACTAAAAGGTAAACTGTGAATTTCCCTAAGCCCTTTGCTATCTCGATCATATATAGAACCGTAAAAAAAGATATTAATTTTGAAAGTGAATTTCAAATGAAAGGGAAAGTTGAGAAGAAAATACTCAACAGCCCTCTTACCAAACCCCTGTACCCACAAAACTGCCTCTTGGCTCAACCTTAACACAGCATATTTTTATTTCAATACACAATCTAATTAGTGAAAAAAAATGTTGGTTTGGATTATTCATTCCCTCTCCACAGTGACTCATCTTCTTGCCAGAATTCCACAGTGGCAAGGTTGTTCTTTGTGTCTTTGTTGTTCTTTGCTCCCAATTGAGTGATACATATGCTTGTTTCAGTATGGCTTTTTCCAACTAAATATGTGTAGTACACAAAAGAAATGTACTGCATGCATGTAAAAGACACAGAAGAGAGAAGAGGCACAAGAGTGAATACTATAATATATACTATAAAATGAAGATTTTCATGAAACTGGTTTTAGTTAGAGGAAAATGAAGCTTTTAACAATAATCCATGCTTCAAGCTATTCTGGAAATAATCCAAGAGAAATGAAATGAGAAAGAGGTACATGAAAGCTTCTGGGTTTGAAAAAGTAACAGCTGTGTCTAGAGAACCTGGACAAGAGGGATTCTTATTCAAATATGTCTGTTTTAATAGTATTTCTAATTCAAGCATACATCTCAGTCCATAAAAACAAAGAAAAAAAAACAGGGTAAGCACACAGGACAAACACCATATGATCTTCAACAAACAGCCTTATAATCAAACACTGTGTAATTATTTCAAGAATTGACTGCCAAAAATATATTGTGATTCCATGAAATGTACCCTTAAGGATTTGTGAAAAAGAATAGATATTCTAGGATCTGTGTCCATTTATCCCCTTTTGTTCCACATGAAAGAAATTATATTAAATCAACAGAATATCTGGAAAGAATTAAATCATCATCTCTCACTGGCAAACCTAAAGGAAAAATTCACAAGAAAGCACAGTTTTATATAATAAAAGTTCTCATGTTTCATGGAGTAAAAGGGAAAACACTAACTGCCAAAGGGAAAGTTTTTGTTGCCTTTGGTTATTCTTTTCAGACTATATATTATGGAGTTCTCCTCTGCTCCCTTTATTATCTTTATTCAATTATATAAAATTCCAGACATAATGAAATGAAACCATTTCAAATTCTCTTGCATTAAGTCCTTCAGGAACAGATTTTTCTCTGTAGCAGCTGATACAGTGACAGTCACTGGGACTACAGAGTAGCAACCAAAGCTGACTGGTCCCCTGAGCAGGATTCTTTTTAATGATAGAAATGTCTGACTTACTCACTGCCCTTGGATTCTATTTTAAGTAGCACATGGGCCAAAATCTGCCTTTGTTAATAGGGTTTCAGAGGTGTAAATTAAAGCAATGGCTTTTGCCAGCAGACTGAGCTCATCACAGGCTCCAAGTGATTTACCTCAGAGATGGCTTTACTTCAGTAATGTAGTTTTACAAGTCACATTGCACTATTCTTTAATTAGTTTTGGCCCATCATGTTTATGTAGTAGCTGTCATTAAACCACCATAAAATGTTCAGGGCTCAGTTTTCATTAATCTGCACTCTGACAGGAAAATCTGATTTTTTTAATAGCTGCAGCTGTGTCCCTCATAATTTACTAAGGCAAAGAAAATCTGTGAATACTAGAAATTACAAACAAGATGAAAACTTACATCTCTGCGTAACAGAGATAAACTGAAATGTCTGTTTTCCTTCCAGGAAACAATTACATGAAAAAGTGTTGGTTCTGCATCTTATTTATGGGTTAAACAGTAACATCAGTAAAGGGTATCCTCTTACTTCTCAGGTCATTCTTCAGTAGCTCTTAGTCCTACCCTCAAACTCTTCCTCCCCTTGCTGATCTCCCTTTGCTCATTTTCCTTGGACAAGTTTAATGATTCGCATGACCTGATTTTTATCCTCTGTGGTAGGAAACCCCCAGTCTCCTGCTGACAACTGTATTAAAAAAACTGGAATTTTAAATGGGCAAAATGGAGCGTACTCTTTTTCTTCTGTAATTCTTCACAATGCCATCTAGGTGTCTTCCTTACTGATACTAATATCTCACCTATTCTTCTCTTGGATACCAAATTCTATGGTCTGAATTTTTTCACTACATGCTATATTATTTTGTATACCTGAACTGTTATTTCTATGCATGGTTCTTGTCAGTATTTTCACAAAGCTCCATTATTAAAATATCTTCCTTCTGATCTTCAGTACAGCAATTCTTTTTTGTTTTCCTTCTTTCCTTGTACATTTCAATGTACATCTGTCATTCAGATACATTTCAAACATTATAAACACCCAGTTCCAAATGCTCCTCCTTGCCTGCCATTTTGACTCTGTCAGGCTATTGCTAAATATTCCCACTTACTGCTTTTCCCCAGATGCTAAAAGAACCCTTCTGATCTTTATGTACAGCTCTTTCATTTAGAGCAAAATTCTCCAATACTTGTTATCACATAATCTAAAGAATGCACTTCTGTGATTTTACGCTAAAATGACCAAAGACTATTCACCATCACACGCAATTCCTCTACTGCTCTTACAGTTAGGAAAATTTGACATTTCCACCTGTGTCACTGTGAGCCTCACCAGAAAGACACACTGGAGCCGGAGTTTGGGTATCTCAGAGCAGCAGGGGAGAAATCCCCCTGCTTTGTTTATTACTTCCTATTATATACGTCTAGCAGGGTGACCATGGATTGGAGAGAGGGCATTCCCACCTCTCACTCACACTGGTCAAGGAGGATGTCATTCAACCTCCCCCTCTCTTGGAGAAGGAATTCAGAACAATGGCAATATTTACAAAACACAATCTCCTGTTTACATGAACGAGCGTGAGAAAGTGAACACTTCTTTAGTATGAACGCTCAGCAAACTAGAAAGATCTCATGGTAACACACCTGAATTTATGTATGGTTGACAGACGGTCCTTTGCCTTGGTGCCAGCAGATAATTTTTTTGCCAGTTACTCACAGTGGACCAACCCACTACCAAAAGAATCAGCAAAATAACTGTGGACATCTGGGCAAACAACACTATAATAACTGCACTGCTCATCAAAGAACAGAAACAAAAAAAAGCACCATTTATACAATGAAATTTAATACTGTTTCCCCTGTGCCTAGATGCAGAATTTTTCTCTGCACAGATTTGGAATTATTCCCCTAGTCTAAAGTTGGGTGGATCCAGATTAATCTGCCTTTCCAGATTAATTTTAGGAAACTTGCACTGAAGCTGAAACTTCCCCATGAATGATTCCTTCACACATTCATCAGGAAACCTTTGTGTGAAAACAGGACATAGGCAACCTCGAGCTAGCACTGAAACACACTACTTTTGCAGTTACCTGGAAACATAACACTTTTCCCTTCTGTGTATCATCCATTCCTTGTGTATTTTCCCAACACTTGCTTAGATCAAATGCTCAGGTTTTGCTCTGTTTGTCTCTTGGGGATGATAGTGAAATTTCACTCAGTGAACAATTTACCTACATTTTAGCTGTATTTTAGCTGTATTGACCGTGGTGGATAAAAGGCCTTTCATTACCCTGTTCTGATCCTGTTTCTGTTAACAGCAACACTGAGATGACGGAGTTTGCAGAGCAGAGACCATGTGGTAACAATGCAGGTAATGAGCTGAGTAAATACTGATTTTAAGCAATGAGGGTCTATGACACATTGTGCAGGCAATGAAACATAAAAAAGTAGTGGCATCATCCTAAAAGACAATGCCACTAATCAAAAGTTTAAAGGACATTTGATCTCTATCTTGAGATCTTTTGAAGCTATCAGGATATCTGTGTGTGTGTGTATGTGTGTGTGTGTGTATAAATTAGAAAAACACTTTGGAAAATGCAATCTATATCTCAAATAGAGCTGAAAAGCAATGTTTTAAATCCTCAGTTCAACCACACACATAAGCACAGAGTGTTAACTTAAGTATTTTTCTTGGATACCTGCATTTTAAAAATATGACTGTCTGACCTGTAAAATAGCAGAGAAATTCACATGCTGATCATTAACAAATGATAGTTTCCTTCATTGTCATGCTCATAGCAACCTGCACTTTTGCTGAACTGCTGTGTTGATATTTTCTCCAAACTTCTTAAAGACTTCTTTCAAACATTTAATTTTTATAAATGAAGGTCTGATTTAAACCATCTTAAATTCTCGTCACAGCCACATTATTTTATCAGCAATAAATAAATCCATAGTCATTCTAAAAGCTAAAGCTAATTAGTAGTTTTCCTTAGAGCCTATAAGAAAACCAAGATTCTCACATTCTTTGTACATTAGTGTCTCAAAGGACATGTTCCCACATCTACTCAGAAAAGAAACAGTTTAAAGCGGAATTCAAACCAAATAAACAGAGCTATTGGCTGAAGGGTGGTGTGTCTCTTATTTACAGTGCCAGAGGTCCCGGAGTCAGGCTGTGGTTAGCCCAGAGCAGCAGTGTCTGTCTCACTCTGTGCCACTGGCTCACTCACTCCTGCCCCGTGTTCCCTGAGCACAGCACCCACCTCCCACCCACCCATTGCGTGCCACCATCCCTTCTCTGCCTTCAGCTGGGGAAGCTGAAGCAACCAAAAGCTGGATAGAGACTGAAATTCTGTGTTGTCATCATGGCTGGATCAACTAACAGGAGCCACACTCAATCATTCATTCCATAAGAGATTAAGAGAATAATATATTTCCCGTATACTAGATCAGAGCAATGTAAATTAAGGTTGGTAGAACTTCCCTTGAGATCAAAGCCCTCAGAGCAACTACCTTGGCTTCTGCTAGAGGAAACAATCAAAAGGAGACAATGAATGTATGGCGTTGAAGGGTGCAACTGATATTTTGAGAACATGAATACTAACTTCATACCAGACACAGTCTGAGCAAAGTCCTAAAATGACTGATTTATACACTGCACTAATAATTCCCAGATTGTATTCTAAAGTCTGGAGGAATTATAACTTTTTTGGATCACTGTGTGTGAGAATTGCTTGCTAGAGAGATGTACTGTTATAAAATTTAAGATACTACAAGTTATTAATATCTACAAATTTTGTAACAAATTCCATAAAAGCAGAGAATACCTTTATGTTGCAAATGTAGAATTAGTTGAAGGCAGTCAAATGCAAAGGATCATGCCAAGTTCTTTACAAACATTTTTTAATGTTTTGGAAATACATATGGAGGGTATAAACCACTGCTATATATGTAATACAAAATGCAAACCTAGGAGCACACATACAATTTCAAACTTCATAGGAAACTGGGAAATGTTTATGCTAATGAAAAAACAAACTTTAATTCATTACATCAATTTGAAATTTTCCAGAATATTGAGGACACTGTGCTACAAAACCCCTGTCATATTCACTATCCATGAAATTAGTGTAATATAATAGTGTTCATAGTTCCATTTGAATAAATGGGTATGTCAACATAGAACACAAAGCTTGTGCTCTACTGAATTCCAAACCCTCGTGTTATTGAACTTTGTTTCTGGTTTATTTTTCAATCCCAAGCAAAATATCATTCATCTTTTAGTGATAAATATGATAACCCAGCTCTGAACTGTACTTGTTTAGCTAAGCAAAAACACACTGAAATTTTCCATCTCTGGGGCCAGGAACTGCATTTTCCTGAAAGGGTCTAACACCACCAGTCTGCAGGCTGGGCTGGAATAGTAGACAATAGCTCTGGATGCTAATAAAAACCATTTTGCAACACCACATGCTTGCATACTCAGCAGTGCTATCTTTTATTCAACCATGATTAAAGAAAGAACAGCAACTTCTTTCCCTGCTCCTTCTCAAAACGGATGTAAATTATACCTCTCAAACAGCAAATTGCAAATTTGGTTTTAGAAGAATGACAGTCAGTCTAATGTGAGTGGAATAGAACCCAAGTATGTGAGCTTGAATCTCTGACTGCTGCCTTTGGCCTCACTGGGAATTCCTGAAACTGCCCTTATTAATGAGCTCTGGTATAACCTGCACAGATCTGTGTGCACATGTACCCAACAGAGCAACCCAGGTGTGTTGTAACCCAAGTTGTTTCAAAAGTATGAAGGGAGTAGTAACAAGGTAGGAAAAATTGACCCATTAAGATTTCCCCAGAAAAATCTTCAGAAAAAAATCCTTCTCTCATATACATATTTGCATAGAACAGGGAAATTTTTTATCTTAGGCACCAACATCAATTTAGATATTTCAATATTACCTCTCAATTGTTTGAAAACCAAAATTACTAAATATCTTTCAAAAATATATTTTCTCTTGATACTTTTTAATGAAATAAAAAGAAGTGCAAGGAAGATAGTTTATTATAAAGGGTATTTCAGATCTATTTTAGCAGAGTTTGAATAATTGGACTTCTCTGATTTCCAAAGTGCTTTTCTAGGCCAACAATATGGTTTATCCTTATACAGTATATTGTAACAATCCAACAGGTTTTTCATTTGCTTCAAAATTTATAACATACAGAAGAGTGAATAGGATGCTATGATGGATTTAACTTGTGGGCTTATTATACAAACAAATGGCAGAGATGTAAAACTGGCAATGTATTTAAGGAGGATCTTTGAACTTTACATCAAGCCTGGCTGAAGGTGATTAAAAGTAGTAACTTTTGGATCTTGCTCACAGTTTGCAACAAAGTTTAGTAATTTCAGAAGCAGATATTGAAGGCCCTAATCACCCTTTCTGAACAAAAAGTGCTAGCCATGCATTCCTGTTGCTATACTATGAATTGTTTAATTCTACAGTAAACGTTCATGGTCTCAGTTGAAATGAATGCTTTTTCTTCCCAACTAAGAAATTCCAAGTATACTGATTGCAATGGTGTATCAGAGACTACAGAGATATGGTCTTTCCATATGCAAGGAAACCATACTCTGAATGCTCATTTAGAAATTCATCAGTCTGGTAGACCAGACTGCATGAAAATATTCTGAGATTTTACTGTTAGTAAGCAGTATTAGATGGATCTAGCATATATCTGACAAATTTTAAATTGACATGTTATTTTTTCCTGAAATATTGTAAAAACCCTGACCAACAGCAATAAAAACAACAGCAAACAAACAAACAAAAAAACCCCACCAAAACCCAACCCAAACGCCCCCCAAATCCAAAACCAAACAGCTGGACAGACATTACAAAAAAAGAAACAATATATATTTGAAGGACAGGGAGAAAACTGTATGCTATCTGCCTGCATCAACCATGGAAGTAAGAGGTGACAATTAAAGTAACCATAGAGGAAAAGAATAACAGGCTTTAAGAGTATGTGAATTGAAATCTGCCATCAAAGCAAAAAATCAGGCAAACATGAGAAGTAAGACTCTTGAGCAGATCTGTATGTAAAGAGCAGTTATTTCTGTGACTCATTAAAATCTTCTTTTTATTGCTTGCATTCACTGTTTATGCAGAAATAATTAAATCTAAACAAGACTTTGCTAGCTAAAACAGTTGTAGCTATCTCACATTTTCTGTTTAACTCTCTTTTCCCTGCTGTTTATGCTAATTTACACAGGGGATGGAACAGTTGGAACACTCTAAATCCTTCTTTTATGCTTCTCTTAACTTTGATGAGCAAAATGGAAATGCTAATCCCTTCTGCAGACACATGATTTCCTTCCTTTCTCCTTCTCTCTGAAATATTTGTTTTTCTGTTATCCAGCCTTTGTTCCCTAGTCCCAGCATGGTTCATATGATGCTCTCCTTTTCCCAGGGCCCTAGGGTGAACAAAATTCCACAATCCAGCAATTCATGAAATGCAAGTGATACTGAGACAGGCAAGAGTTCAATCAAAACAGATTCCTACCTCTCCATCCTCTTATGCCTGTGGAACAAACAAACAAACAAACATACATGTTTGGTATCACAGAAGGAATCAGTTTAAAATACTGGCCTGAATTTTAGCCCTGAAACTGATTGTAGTAACTTCAATGGTTCCAGCATTTCATATCATGCTTTTCCTTTGTTCAATATAATTCATGTATTTAAGACTGGAAAATGAATGGTAAATAAAGATTCAGGAAATAATAAAGTCACAGACCAAAGGCAAGGTGAGAAAAACTTTTATTTGGACATGAAGCAGATGCACTGGTACATCATGTAGCATCCATGAAAATGGAGGATTTTCATATTAAATGACTGGGACAAGTAGGATGTAAAAGATGGTTGATCCAGGTGCAAAAAGGGAGTGCTCTTTGCTATGCATTGTAGTAAAATTCTTCATTCAGTGAGCATGATGTGTAATACTAAATACTACTTTTATTTAGAAAACTAAAACAAATAAATTTGAATTATGCAAGGATACATATGTGTAGGTAAAAGGATATTGTTTGAAAAGTCATATTTTAAATCCCAGTATATTTAAAGTTCACAATAATGTCTTTCCAAAGAATTTAGAGTACTTGTAGAAGGAGTTACATCTGCTTTGCAGTCATTTGTCTACAGTAAACTCAAAGAAAACAAACATTCATTTGCCTCCTCATACTAACTTTAATAAGCTCATGAGGCATAACATATTTTGAGAAATAAATATTCATGGACCTCCCACTTCTGACCAAAACACAATTGTCTCTGTCACACAGTATAAGTGACCTCATTTTGTTCATCTGACAGATGAATTTCTGGTCACAGAATATGAAATAGTTGGAGGAAACTGAATGTGACTTTTTTAGAGATTGTGTAACCCAACAGTTGAAGGTACTGTCACCATTACTGGAACACTCATGTATTACCTCCTCCTTATGTAGGACTGGTCGCTGGCCCCAGGAAAAAGTGATCTTTTATTTTGTTACTATCGTTCTAGATGAGAATACATCAACATGTTAATTTACTTTGCTTTATTACTCTTACACTATAGCTTCAGACCAAAAGAATCTTTTAGCCAGGTACCAAGGTGAAACAATAAAATGAACAAGTTATTTTAGGATTTCCCTATTACTCCTTTCAAAGCTGGACATATCTTGCTCTTGTTGAAAATCAGTACTAGAATTTTCCACAGCTGACACAGTAGGCTGAAGACCTGTGCTTCTGTTCAGACTAGCAGGCCCAGAAGTTGACATGAGGAAAAGATGGTACAATACTCAAGTTCTTTCTGGGAGTCAGGCAGGATTTTTCACTTCATGGCAAAAGTAGCATTTTTTTCCACACATTTTTTCTTATTGTAAGTTCCTGGGGATGAATCTGTGAGGACTGAAAGAAAGGAAAGCAAAGAAAAAATTATAGTGAGTGAATGTTGACAGTCTGGATCAAAGGCTCAGTGCTTTATAATCAAAGTTTTTGAAAAACAAGAATAGGACAACCCTGAGGCTCTGGCACAGAGTTCAAGAACACACTTAGGAGTCATTGCACCTCCAAGGACTGGGAGAACTGAAATGGAAACAAAGCCCTTTCAAAAAAAAAAAAACAGGGGAATAAATTAATTCATTTACTACTGCCAGAAATTATGCAGTAGGGATACATTCTGACTAGGAACATGTTAGGCAATGGTCACAGCTGGGTATGCTTCCAGTTTAAGCAGTGCCCCAAAAACCACTGAAGGCGATGGAACTCCCTATTAACTTCAGTGAGCTTTTAATCAAGCCCAAGTGAGTCAGACAACAAGATTTTAAGACAGCTGAGGAAGTTCACAAGACAGTAACTTAGATTGCACAAGGCCAGAGGATCTGGAAAAACCCCAAGTGTTGGTAAAGGGACTGATTAGAGGACATGAAAAGCTCTCTCCCAAATGTTCTTTTGTCAGGAATTTCATTATCTTGTGTGATAACAGGATTCAGAAAATGCAAGCAGTGATCTGAATCAGTTTCTAACTCAAGTACAAATTTTCTGTGAGCTTTTTTAAATGCTTGGGGTTTTGCTCAGCAGTACCACAAGGCTTCTAAGTAGTCTTCCTTTTTTTTATCTTTTTTTTTTGTTGTTGTTGTTGGGTCTCTTGGGTTTCTATCTGGTCTAGGATTGCTAGTGTTAGGACTTCTGTCATCCAAGCTCAAATTGCCAAACATTAATTTCAGCATCAACTAAGGCATGTCCCCTACAGATACACCACTCAATCTCCGAATTCTTGTTCTTAAAGCATAAACCAAAACAAACAAAACTGTTTTCTTATTTGTGTGCTATGCAAATCAGCATGCTTGTAAAACTCTTTATATAAAATACATTCTTTTTCAGATAAACTTTTTCCCTAGCTCAAGCAAAAAAATAGAAATCAAATATTTGTAAGTTAACATTTGCCTTCAATTAATTTTACTTGCTTAGTGTTTCTGGAAAACAAGGCTAGCAAAGCATCTTGTATTCTGACAAGAATACAGTATAACACTAAAATCAAAGTTAAGATCCAGACACAAAGTGGTTTGACCCTTTTGGTCACACAAAATGAAAAAAAGCAAACCTACAGACCAAAAGATACAAAGGTTTCAGGCCCTAGGTCTCAGTATGCCTAAATCTACTTAGTTGTGTAAGAATGAAGAAAAGTATTAACAAATATATGAAAAACTTATTACAGATAGGAATTTTCCTTCAATAAAGAATAAAAATTTGGGATCTTTTGCACAAGTGAAAGCAATGAATATTGGACCTACTTGGAGAGGATATATTTTGTAAATGAAGGAGACACATTGGAGGTGAGGCTTTAGCAGAATAAATCTTAAATTACAAGCACAGCCGCAAATACTATACTTAAAAGTGAAATAATGTTAACTACTTGCAGAATGAGCAGCATAACAATTATCAGTAACACTAGGAAGGTGAATGACAAATTTTTGCTGCAGAAGGTACAGATATTTGCTTTGTTGTCAGGAAGGAGCATACACAGGCATTGCAAGCATCTGGATCACTAAACTAAGGAGTAAATTGAGGCTATAGATCTGAAGAAAGAGAAGAGCAACAGGAGACTGATTCTTCATGAAAGAAGATGCTTTTGCAATGGGAAAGAAAGTGAAAAAATAAATTAAAAATACCTGATTTAATAATTCAAGACCCCTATTTTCATGGAAGCAATTCATGGTAAACTGTCATCCAAGAGTGGTCATAACACTATAAGCCACTGCTTGACTCAGTTGCCAAAATAGCACATGATACCTTGACGCATTTGGTATGTCCCTTAACACCCTAAGCTCTACCTATCTGCTAACAGAGCTATTGCTCTGCCCTTTGACCGATGGGCCAAACCTTGCCAAACATCTTGGATTCTTGCCACAAGGCATGTGGCTTAAAATTCTTGATATGCTCTCAGTCCCTCATGTAAATTTGGTCCACTAGGATGGTCTTATTGGAAAAAAAAAATAAAATTACTGTGGAAGTCACATAAAGCAAGGGGAATAAAGATTCCTTAGCACACTGGAGCCTTATACATGAATCTTACATCCCTCCAGAGATACAGGAGAGGTTCTGTTGTTAATATTGGATGTTGACATGTCATAACAAAGAAAACACAATCAATTAGAAAAAGAGATAGTTTAACATGTTAATATAGTAAAACGTTTTTCTAGTGTAATAGAGCACATTATACTACAGCATATGCCCATCATTTGCAGCATATGAAAGAGGTTCATATCTATTAAGAAAGTGGCATTTTCTCTCAGAAGGAATACACTGGAAAGATTATCTCTCGTGAGCATTGCTTCATAAGTACAGAAAAGTAAAGGGGAGAAAAAGTACCTCTGAATACATACCAGATAATATCTGCAGTAGCAGGAAATTCATTAAACATTATCATGTATAATAATTCACAAATTAGAGATGTTATATATGGGAAACATATTATTATATAACCCGATTTCCTTCAACCTTGATTTTGGACACTGACAAATTTGTATTTATCGGTCACCAAGTAACACAAAAAAGTTGATTCCAGAATACAACTGAGAGTTATTTGTATATTGGTAGGACCAGCAAGAAATTTGAGAGGAAGGGGTGAAAAGTGCGGCATGAAATTAAGGCCATTTCCTTACAACAAAGCTTTGTTTGACCTTCCAAAAATTCAGTTCAGCAAAATCGTATATAAAGATATTTGAAGTCAGAGAAACTTCCTGGGCTGAGGTCTTCAGCTGAGGGTAGAAGCTTTACTACCTCCCACAGCCCCAGAATGCCACTGCCATTGGTCAGGGTCTAATAGCACTGGCTCTACATTCTGAGTAACCCCATCCCATTTGAGACAGTGGAAGCTAAAGGTAAGTTTTGGCACTTCTCTCTTAGTTGGATTTTTAACACTGGAAATACTAGTATTTGTTTTATTTTATCATGCTTAATACTGATTCAAAGCTCATAGATTGTGGAGAGTATTTATTTTTCCCTGGATACGTCTTAGTTCCTGCCTGTGAGAGGTGTACATAATCTTCATCAAAATATTTGATCTTACAGCTACTGCAGATGCCAATATTTCTACAGTGCGTTCCAATATATTACACAAAAGGGAAATAGAGACATGCAAATCCTGCAAATCAGTGCAGATACTATAGCCATGGGCAAACGTTTTTCTTTTCCGCAGATATTTGCTGGTTTTGCCTCTATATATGCAAAAATTAATACTTACCAACCCTTTAAAAATATTTTATTTTTAGGAGTTGTGACATGAAAACAATTTTGCATAGTGAGCAATATTTTATTTAAGAAATGTTTATTCAGAGGAAAAATTACACTGTATATGTTAGTATTACATTTTGGGTTGATAGATAACACCTTTTACAGCTGAATCATCTGGGATAAACGACATGGAAAGGAAAAGCAAGACCAAAATGAATTCTGTCAAAAATAGGCAGCAGAAAACATAAAGACAGAGAAACCCCCGCTAATTCTAGCATACTTGCTTATTTCACAGATTGATTGCATTTTTATTTTATTTTACTTTATTTAATTTTTTATAAAACAGAATACTTTTAGTGATATTGAAACCTAATACTGAAAGGTGAAATTCATCTAAGCTTTCTCAAAGAGAAGACCCAGTCACTCTAGCTTCTTCCAGCAGCAGCTGAAGTCTTTCTGAATAAAGAAAATGAGAGAAAAATGAACGCCTTGTGTTACTGACCATCCCCAGAGGAATTTCATATCCTCATGCCTAAACCAGCTTTATAAAGACCTCTTTTCATGAAGCTAAAATTCAGCTGGTTGCCCAAAACTTACATTAAAAAAAAAACTCATGTATTCCTTATACTTTATTATAAGTAGCTACAATTTTAAAATTAAATATTTAAGAGTGTGTATCATGGCATAACATGACTACAGTTTATTAGACATGCATTGCTCATTATCACTGTGCTTTTGGTGAAGCTAATGTGAACTGTAGACAAATAAAGGTGTAAGTAAAGATTGCTGAATAGAGCCTTGTGTCAGGAATCTTATATGGTAATAGTGAATGCATCACTTACAAGGAAAAGGCAATGCATAAACACTAGTGCTTAAGCCTAGCATGAATTTTCTACCATTTTACTAAATTCGAGAACTTTAAATAGGTGATAATTCAATTTTATAGATCTTTAAACGGGTGATAATTCAGTTTCACAATTCTATTTTCCAAGGATAACAGGTGAATACACCACACTGCATTTTTTCACTACTTTAAAAACAGTGTTGTTTGAATGCTGAAGGAATTCAGAGTCCTGGCTCTACTGTCCACAGGGCTATGAAGGACACTTTTTTTTTTTATTTTGTGCCCAAGACCTTTATAAAAGTATAGTCTAAATGTGCTACAACAATTAAAATTATGTTCTGACAAAACAAGTAGAGAATGGAAAGTGCTTTGATTATACTTATCCAGAGATAACAGAGTTTCTAATGTTTTCTAATAGGTTGGTGTGGGGGGAGTTTGTTGGTGTGGGTTTTTTTTTGTTTGTTTGGTTGGTTCTTTGTTTTTCTTTTTGTTTGTTTGATTGATTCCTTTTAGTTTTTTAATAATGGAGGAGAGATATACTATTCCATTGTTATACATTCCAGAAGATTATTTATTGTTATACAGACAAGTAACATAATAATTTACCTTTTCTGTAGTTTCTCAAAAGTTCATATAAGTGCAATGAAAGTTCACATAAGTGCAATGAAGTTCATATCTAGGTGCAATGAAAATAGGTTAGATGAAGTTAGATGAAAGGGGAAAATATCATTCAGACTCTTTCTCATTGAAGTCAGTTTATTTTTAAATAAAATTCAACAGGTCTTTTCTAATTTACATGACTGTGAGTGTGGACAAAGCAGTCCTTAGAATTCTCATATCCGGGGACTCCACATGAATATAACCACTGAGTTACTATAAATAAATATGAAATATTAATCAGAAATATTGTGGGTTTTATATATAAGTACTGTATTGTGACATTATATTGTCAGTATAAACACAGATTCTTCGTCAATACCAGCGTACCTACAATCTGTGCATTTTCTTCTTTTTCAGAAAATAAAACAGAATGCAGACCTTTGTTAATGTTTTTCTGGGGTTTTTTATCTTTGAGTCTGTTGGAGCTGCCCCTATCAGTGATACCATAATTTATGGTTCTGAGTTCTATGACGTACCACTTGGAGAGCTTCCTCATCCATTTGCCTATGATGAAAACAAGCAGTCTGACCAAGTAGAGGTAATTAGAACTTAATTTATTCTGTCTTTCCAAAGTGCATAAATGCAGTAGTTTGCAGAGATCAATTTTTCTTTGCTGTGAAAATCTTTATCAGACAAATCTACTCAAGTGGTTTCAATTGCCTTTGCTGTTCATTCACTTTTTCCCTAACCTGCAAACATAGCCAAAATATATTCTGACTGGGGTTTTATTTGTGGCAATCTTTAAGAGTAGGTGAAAGGTACCATGCTTTCCTCAGCTCTCCATGCAATTCCACAAATTCTGGTGGAGGTCATCCTTCTGACTTATCTGTCTGGGTGATGCAGGGAAGCAGCTGAGGCAGGATTTTCAGCATTTCCCATTAAAGGAGGCTGTAAAATGCCGTTTCCTTAGGTTTATGCTCCGTACAAGTATTTCAAGCTATAAATGCTAGTGTTATTGCTGTTAGGAAAGTGGCAGAAGGAAGAAAAAAAAAAAAAAAAGGAAAGCATTTGAATTTAAACACAGGAAAGTAAGAAAAAATACTTAATAAAGCTGTTGAAATTCTGATTCAGTATGAGCTGGTAAGATATGTCACCTGTAGAAGCAAGGGACTCCACTTGTTGACTTAAATGCTTCCTTCCTCTTCTACAGTCCTTTATTTCTTTACAATTACTAAAAGGTTACAGTAATTTTATTTTCACCCTGTTGATTCGGCACAACTTCCCTCAAAGTAATATAAGCACTCTGTGATTCAGGATTGTGTGTGATAGAAGTTGAGTCCAAAATATAACATTTAAATAATGTGTTATTTTCATTTTTATACATAATATTTTAGTACTTTTTTTCACATAATGCATAATTCATGAAAATGCAATCCTTTCAAAGATTCATGATTACAGCAGGAGGGACAGGAGCTAGTCTTTCATCAGTGTGAGATAGAAATTGTATAACAGCTTTGAAATCAAACGACAGAGACAATTTAACAATATCTGTATTCCAAAACAGAAGAACTGTAGAGATAAAAATAATCTTAAATTTAGCACTAAGATCAGAACCTTATAATTTGTAGGAAATAAATTATCAATGTTCAATTTCAAGAGGGATTGAGAAGGCCTTTGCTGTAAGGAACTTACCTTGCCTTTGGGTTGTTTCCCTTGTGCCACTCGTGCTCCACTTCATCCTGCTTGAGCTTGCTTTCCTGATAAAGTCACTACCAATTTTAGTTGCTGTGCTCTATTTCACATTGATTAATAAAACATAATTTCTGTCTCTCTTTGCTCTTAGAAATGAAGCCTTTATCATTTCTAAAGAAATTACTTCCTTCCCAGAAATGGTAGAATTTATTTTGGATGTGCCTCATCACTGAATTTTTCTCATTCAAACAGATTTTTTAGTAATGCATTAAATGGTAGGTAGGATTCTCCACTGCTGTGCTCTCTCCGTGAGGTCCTATAACACCAAAACACGAAGTGGCCCTTCCCAAGTTTCTTAATGAAGGATAGAGATAAAGGAAGGCTTTGGTGTTCTTTTCCAGCTGAAAGGAAATTCAGGGTAACTGATGCTGCACCCCATAAGAAAAGATACAAGATCCCAACACAGGTTGTTTTCTTTTTAGAAGGCATTGAATAGGCAGAGTCAGGATAAACTGGTAAGCTTCTTTTCCAGAGCAGGATTATTTTCCATTGCTGAGCTCTTCAGATAGCCTTTTTAAAATTCATCAGGTGAAGTTCATCCATCACACCAGCTGAACAGAGTTTTTCTTTGCATATGGATGGACCTCCCTGTGAGAGCTTTTTCTTCGTAGATGTTTAGCCAATTTTTTTTTTCTTACATTCCTAATACCATGTACCACCTAAGAGAATCCTAAGAATTCATAGTTCCCCATATCCCAGGAGATATGAGTGGTCAGTGCTGTAGAAATCAAGAAAATGTTATAGATATTTCAGTGTATTATTTGATAGGCATGTCAGTCTTGCAAGTTATATTTTAATCACTGAATATAATTGATATAACTCAAGTTTTAAGCAGAATACATTTGGTTTCTTGATTATGGTTGTGACTTTAATGCTTAAAATCCTGTTGTCATAATGATGTGAACAACACAAGTGGGTCTATGTGTAAAATTCAATATTTATTCAAGGTCACAGGTTAGTTTTTATTATGCATAGTTTACATGATGAGCAATACCACAGAGACCCAGACAAACAGCAGGCCTTCAACAGATCTAGCCTGTGTGCAGTAACTCTTTAAGACTTGAATTTCCCTTTAGAGAGCTCTGAATCATGTCTTCAGAGTTCTGAAACAGTGGAGGTAAGAGTCAAATCGCTTTTTCTGTTGTTGCTGTCTTCAATATAAGATTTTAAAATTCAATTATGTGCATATAGTAGTCATTCTGTTTAACTGATTTTTAGACTTATTGGCAAAATGCAAACTTTACCAAGGTTGTGTATCCAACTGATTTGCAGAAGGTCCAGGAGACTGACCAGTTCTAGTACTTCAGAGGCATTTAGTGTGCCACTCCTGTTAATTTCAATGTGAATTAATCTGCTTCGCACCTCTAGGAGTTAAACTAAAGCACCTCTGTCAGCATATCCTTTTCCAGACCATTAGGTACTGTTATCACACATTTGATGTATAATCACCAAAGTGAAGAAAGACCTAAAGATAATTAGAAAGGGATTCTTTCCACTCATTCTATCTGGATAAAATTAGACTTGGCATCCCAAGACCATGCTCCAAGACAAGCATGAATCTTGGGATATCTGTTGAGGTGGATTGACCTTAGCTGGCTGCATGTGATTCTCAAGATGCTTTCTCACTCACCCTTCTCAGAGAGACAGGGGAACAAATTAAGGTTAAAAACTTGTGAGCTGACATATAGGAATTTAAATGAAGAAAAACAAAGATTGCATGCAGAAGCAAAGGGAAACAAAAGATTTATTCTCCATTTCCCATGAGGTGATGGCCAAAGACTTCCAGGGAAGTGGACTTGAGTATGTGTAGCAGGTGCTCCTGATGACAAACACCTTAACAATAGGCCCATCCCCCATGCCCTCACTGCCCCCTTTGTCTCAGCTCTTATTGCTGACCAGATGCCATATCAAATATCCCTTTGCTCCCATTGGGTCCCCTGTCCTGGTTGTATTCCCTCCTGAGATCTTGACCACCCCTGCCCTACTGGTGAGAGGGAAATGTTGGAGAGACAGCCTTGGTGCTGTGCCAGCTCTGCATTCGTGCACTATCAACACCTCTTCAGCTGCACACACAAAGCACAACACTCAAGGATGCCATGGGGAAAGCCAATTCGATCCCAGCCTGATCCCATACACCTACCTTCCTCAAATAACTTTTGATGAACCATAGACATCTGTTTCAGACTTAGTATGAGAATTTCATGTTAATACAGTTAACTGAGAGTGACTGAGTCCAAGTTTGTAACTTTGCTACTTCTCGTACTCTGGAAGTATTGTTTCTTGAATGTTTCTGAAAACATTTCTAGATAATGGCTCTTGACATTCTTCCATTTGAAGTCTATTTCTGTCATAGATTCTAGAATAATCTTAAATGGAGAAAGGTTACTTAATATATACTTGGAATACTTTTTTTAATGGAAATATTTGCATGGGGAAAGTAATTGTAGCTGTGAATTACTTGTGAATTACTTGTATTGAATCCTCAATCAAAACTATGCACTGTCACATGTTAGGTGACATTATAGATTATAAATCTGTGATTTCCAAGATCATGAGTTAGTGAGACACAGAAGACCTAGCTAATGCTTTGCATCCAAATGGAAATCATAACTGGACAAACTTTAAGTAATGTATCACTCAGAAATAAAATGTGCATCAAGACATTAAGATAGCAGTACAACTCTTTCATAGATAATGGTAAAAAAAAAAGCAGTGTAAAAGAAAAGCCTATTATCAAGGAAAGAACTCCAAGGTCCTCAAGGAGAAAGATACAGCAAAGAAATATCACCATAAGTGTACAAGCTTTGTATTGGATTTATATTCTGACAGTAACAACAGCATAAACATGAGCGGACATATCTTCCCTTTTCTTTACACATTAGTATTTTGAATTAATATTTATGTCATGATAAGGTCCAGAGGCCACAGTCAAGACTAGGTCTCCCAGCAGCTCTGAAAACATACACAAAGAGAGATTTTCTTCTTTTGAATTAATAGAATCAAACCAGACTCTCAAAGGAATTCTTGTGTGAGCTTCTCACTTTCTCCCCTCTTTGAAACCAAAACTTTGTTTAGAAAATGTCCGAGAAAAACTGATTGTGGAGAGAGATTCTTATGTATATCAGCTACTAATGCCTAATAAAATGGCACTGCAATTTTATCACAGTGTCTGTTAAACATAATCAGTCAATTTTTCTTTAGGTAGGAAAAACTAAGTTAGAAAAATAAGCAAAAATATAGGAGCATATCAGAAAAATATTTTCATTGCTAAGATAGGTTATCAGTGAGGCTGAAAAGCAAAGGAGCGATTAATTAAGAATGGTTTGCCTAGCACCGAAAAGGCAGAAAAGCAAGGGAGTTAAATACAGATGGGTCTGGATCTGTTTATACAAAAGAGGTGAGCTGTAAAGTATGCTTCACAAAATATTTAGAAAGAAATACAGTGAAAGTCTAATATTTGATGCATTTTGATTAGCATTAGTTCATAGCTTGTTGAATTTGAATCAAACTAATAATAGGACATTTCAGTGCCTGCACAAAGCTCAGAGCTTGAGTTTCACACATGCATTTGCACATATGTATGTGCATACACACAAACTGTCTCTCCTGTTGGCATAACACATAGGAAGAGGAGCCACACGAACAAGAACTCACTCTTACTATTCTGCGGAGTTGAGAGAAGCTTACACGGCTGTTCCTATCTTTGTTGAAGGTATCTGATTAGATAAGAGACTTCAAAGTGGAAATACAACTTTTCAGAACATAATATACTTTTTCAAAGCATCATATACCTTTTTAAGAAACCCTATTAAATGGTACAAGTAAGGTACAAGTGACATAGCCACATAGTTGATAAGAAAATCAAACTTATCATTTGAAGTTTTATCCCCAAACAGGAATTTTTCTCATTTTTCAGAAAGGTTTTGACTACTGCTCTTGTTATTCACTTGTTTGCAGTGACTAACAATTCTATTTCTTTTTAAGATAGAATAATAGGAGAAAACAAGTCTTTAAATGCAAATTTCAAGAACAAGTATAGGCCAGTTTTGGAAAGGAAAACAAACCTCCCTTCCCATGGCAAGGGGGTTGGAAATAGATGATTTTTATATTCTCATCTAACCCAAACCATTCTATGATTGTATGAATAACTTCTACCATAACTAGACATTTTGTAAGCCTTTGGGAGTTTCACAACAGCTATGAGAGAGACCAGTTCCTTTCTGTGAGTCATTGTGTGGAACAACTGCCCCTTCAAGGCTAAAATGCCTCTATTAAAGTTTTGAATTTTTATTTGTGTAATAAATGTATTGTTTGCAGTAAAACACTTCACATTCTCCTGTGGATTTAAACTTATCACATGTAATACATCAGCTTTGATCCTAAAAGATGTAGATATAAAATTCACACGTAAAAAAGACATATGAAGTAAACTTCTGAACCTTTCCTAGTCTTTTGTTTGTCCCGTCTCCTTCACTGTGAATGGTGAGGTACAGACACCTAAAGAACACATTCTAAAAGGAATTTCTGTAGCCAATGTCTGGGGCTGCTTTTCAGAAGTTTTGTCTCATTCTGTATTGACTATGAAGCTATGCTAATATAAACTAAGTCCCCAGCCTATGGATGACAAGTTACAAGTTGTATTTTACCAATTGCATTTTATCACTTACGGATGTGTTCTGATTTCTGCATTCTTGACTTTTGTAACTTCCTGGTACGAAAGTGCCTCTGAATTGGCCAACCACACTAAGAACACCCATTAGAAAATTGAGTCACACTGGATAAATACTGGATGGGGAAAAAAGTAGGTACTCCATGCAATCTTAGGAATGCTATCAATTATCCTTTGGCATGCTCTGGGACTAATCTGCACTGCAATTCTCTAAATCTCTTGACTGATTCCAAAGAGAGAGTAGGGTAACTATTAACCACATAGATGTCTAAAGATAGGTGATGTGATAACCCTTCAGTTTTTTCTTATGTCATATATTACAACTGTCTTGGAAGGCAGATTATTACTTGAAGACTTGTAGCTATTGGCAAAGAGAAACATACTTTACTGTATTTCTCTACAATATTCTTCCTTTCCCTACAATATTCTTCCTGCTTTGTGATTTTTCAGAGTATTTCTTAAAGTATCAAATGAAATTCAAGTCCACTCCCTGACTAATTCCAGGTTGCTCAAAAAAACCCTATGGAAAATAATGCCATTAAGTGATATACAATAATTTATGTTTCAATTTTATTTTATTTTTTTTAAGTCCAGTTGCCCTAAATAAACAAACATCTGGAAGATGAGGGATTTTTCTGTGCAGTATATAGTCCAAGAAACATCTTTTTCTTTTTACAATCTCGCATGATTTATCAAACTTATAAAAGATACAAAGCTGCATGGATCAGATGGCCAATAATGGGAAACAGACTTTTACCTTTAGGTCATTGGTTAAAGTGCAAGTTATGTACAGCAAGAAAATATTGCTCATGCTCTGAGTCTGGTATGTAAATCACATATTAAAGTGAACTCCTGCTCTGTTACAGGTATAAAAATTGCAACATCATTAAGCCAACGTCAGTAATTTTTGTTTTCTTATGACACTCACAACTGCAGGAGACTGAATAGATAATGCTAACTACTAGGAACAGTTTTCCTAAACCCCAGACTTAGTGCATTTGCAGGGAAACTTTCAACTATGTATCTACAAATCTAGGTAACATCCTACAGTAAGAGATATCAGTGTAGAAATGGAAGTGTTAGAGGTTAACACCTCTGCTTTGCTACCCAACAGCTACAGTGACTAATCAACTAAGAACCCTCAGAAAACTAATCATAAATCCCTAGATAGTAATTTCCATAAAATACGTCCCAAATATGCAGGGAGGTGGCAGTAAGCATAAATAGCCCAAATCCCATAACAAGTGAAAAGAAAATTATCTTTGGTGTGAAAGCTATTTACAATGTCTGTCTTGAAAATACTCTTTGCCAGAATATTACATTCAGTAGAACAAAAATTGCATATAAATACATTGACAGATCTTAAAATCTCTGGATTTAATTTCAAAGTTCAGAAGAGGGATTCTTATCTGATTTCCACAAATCTGGTGAAGAAGTAGACAGCATGTGCAAGAACTTTAGTGCAGCATTAACCTGGGTCAGTGAAGGTCTGGAATGTATCTCTCCCTCTAGGCTTCCTCCATTCGGAGAACAGCTGTCCCATTTCCTTTGTTCCCAAAGCCTTCTTTTGATTTGTCCCCAATTCCATTCCTGGTTAAGCTGTCTACTGTCAGTGCTGCAGATGGTAACATTGTGTATTTGTCTGCACAAAATGACAAGGTACATCCTTACTCTTGCTTACATCAACTCGAGTTACTCAGTTCAGCTGAAGGTCATCTTGCTCATTTGATTATCTTGCATTTTGTGAGGTTATGACCTTGGTGACTGTATTGGGGCATTTTTATCCATAAACTCTAATTAGTAAGAGTATCTGCGGCTTACAGATACAACTAAAGAATATACAGAAGACCTAAAACATTCTTAGAATCCGAGCCTGTGTGGTTCAGGGTGCTTATTGGTTTTTTATTGCTTTCATGTTCTCTGTCTTCAGTGAAAATAACTGATATAAAATATTTGAACCTATTGCCATTATATAACCTAAACCAAGGTTTAGGGACACTTAATACTATCCCAGGTTGTTCAAAGCCCCATTCAACCTTGCCTTGAGCAAGGGAATCCATAATTTCTCTGGGTAATGATTTCCAATGTCTCAGCACCATCACAGTAAAGAATGTGATAATATATGAAAGTTTCGGCTTCAAGCCGTCCCCCCTTGTCCTATCACTATATGTCCTTCTAAAATGTCTCTCTCCAGCTTTCTTGTAGGTCCCCTTTAGGTACTTAAAAGCTTAGAGACTTAACTTAAAAGAAAAGGTCTTCCTAGAGCCTTCTTTTATTTGGACTGAACAACCCAATGCTCTCAGTCTATCTTCATCTTCTTGGCCCTCCTCTGGACTTGCTCCCACAGGCCCACATCCTCCTTGTTCTGCAGACTCCAGAGCTGGATGCAGCACTGCAGATGAGGTCTCACAAGAACAGAGTGGAAGGGCAGAATCATATTCCTTGAGCTTCTGGTTATTTATGAGATATATATATACAGTTACAAAGATCCAAATAGGGATCAAATACAGCAAAGCTTTTCCTGTGCTTGGAATCCAGATGTCAGGTGGTTTAGTTCCTTTAACTTCTACAGTCTACATACAAAATCAATTTTTTAAAAATCTAACTATTTGGCCAGTTGGATGCAATTACTCTTCACCTGTCTTTTACAATTCCAATTTATGAACACCACTGTGATTGATTTCAACAACTGGTACTTCATGGAGACAGCAAAGAAAGGAGTAGCTGTGGGATGGTATCAAAAAAGGAGATGCTTGGTCAGTTGAAAGACTCAGGATTCAACAGTTTTGAGGTCATGTTGTGCTAGAAATCTGCAGTGGATGAAAACAGAACAAGAATTTTGGGCTTTGGTGGCTTTGCACTTGGGATAATGATACTGTGACAACATTCCTATGTTTGGCTGTGCCTTAGGGAAAGAAAAGAGTGTTAACTGCAACACAGGGGTGCAACTCCCACAGGGTTAAATGCATTGCCTACATTTTTAGCAGCACCTCAAATGTGCAAAACTCTATAATGACACTAGTTAATAGTTTTGGATTTAAAGAATAAAGAGTGCACTTTCAAGAGGGGCTCTGGCTCTGTTGAACAGTATTATTACATGTGGGGAAATGAAGATACAATAGGAAGGTAACTTGTAAAGATCACATAACAATGTCTAAAAAAAAGGCTTCTAGTTCCATGCAAGGATCTTCCAAATTTTGTAAGTATTTTAAACCCAAGGTTTTAGCCAATCTTTTTATCTATATTAATTTTTTCATACTACATGACTACTAATTAATATAGTTAACCAGAGTCTTTAACGTATTAGAAAGTTGTATATGAAGTTGGAGTTCACAATTATTTAGTAATATTTTCAAATCACATTCAGAATTATTTAGTAATATTTTTAAATCATGTTAGTGTTCTCAGCAGAGTCTACACAACTATATTGTATTTGGATTTATGATGGTACAATTAACAATTTTATGGTAAATTACTTGCATCTGTTAGGTATTTCACAGCAAATTTTCATTTTTCACACACAGTTTATCAATTTTTATCACAAATCTAATTTATCTTTAAATAAATATGGAAAAATAATTTTGCTAGTATATATTCTCAGTAATGACGTATATGCATGTGTGTATACATAAAAAAAATTCAAAACACTGAGATAAAAAGTGAATAAATATGTTGTATGTTCATGTATTGTTTACATATAATGAGAATTCATTATAGCTCTTGGATAAAATGCAGCTCAAACACTAAACTTCAGAAAATATGTGACCTCTAGTGGGAGAATATGAATAACTGGAAGAGAAACAGTTTCGAAGGGAAGTAAACAGTAACATTTCCTTTTAATCTTCCCTAGATAGACATTGGGACAGAACTACCTTCTGTAATTCAAGAGAGTTATTCTTCTGCACCATTGACAGAGGACACTGAGGATGAAGCATCAACGCCCAAATTAATTGACGGGTCCTCAGCACAGGGGTCAGGGGTTCTTGGACCCCAGACTCAAGATGGTTAGTAGGAAAGTGAATGTTTTTTTGTATGCAGCTTTGATTTTTGAGTGAGCCCATTTTCTTTTCTTTTTTTTTTTTTTTACTAAAAATGAAGTACATAATTTCTGTGTGTCTCTTACTGAAGACAGATACAACATACCTATCTTGAATGCTCCAAAGTCAGATAGCTTCTTAGTCGAGAGGTTTCCATACTATTTAGCTGTGAAAACAACTGTGCCAGTGAGGATTTACACCTTGAAAATTTGCTGATGGTTGGCAATGCTACCAGTATTTGTTTTTCTGTCTTATATTTCAATATAATTATCAACTGTCTTTACTTATAATGATTTGCTATGTTTTTATAAATGTATTCATACAAAGTATAATTAAAATGTTGAAGAACTTTTGACCATGAAAACTATAAACTGAAAAACTTAACGAAAGGGAGCTACTTAAGACATTTTAGTGCAAATGATTTTCAGTTCTTCTGACTATCTATAGTGAAATAAGAACTTTATAAATCTTACAAGGGAATTAAAATTGAAAAACATAATCTGTCCCTCTCCCATGCAAATTTTGCACTGCTAATTTTTGGCAATTGTCAGAAGCTCCTCTGAATTATAGTAGGTAAAGCTCACTAGAGTTATCCATAGCTGTGAGGGATCTTTGTGTTGTATGGTGATCAACATACACTAACAGGAAAATCCTTCTTTTTACTATGTTCAACACCACAGCTGAGTGCCAAAGAAGAAAAATGAAATGAAAAAAACAAAAACAAAACAAACAAACAAACAAAAAAAAAAAAAAAAAAAAAAAAAAAAAAAAAAAAAAAAAAAAAAAAAAAAAAAAAAAAAAAAAAAAAAAAAAAAAAAAAAAAAAAAACCCAAAGCCACAAATCCAAACATAAACCCCAGAGTTACTGCTAGCAAAATTGTGTATTCAGTGAAGTTAATAATTCATAGTGTTAGTTTTGGTACATATCACAAGTGAGCTTGACCAGGCGAAAATATACACTGTCAAAACAAATAAAATGGAATGAGAACTTCCCAGGAGGCTCCAGAATAAAAAGGAAAAAAATGGTTTTTTTCCCAATTTTGAAAATTACAAGATGTTACAATAAGTCCTGTAAAATTATATATGATGAATTCTGTATCTGTCAATATTTTCGAGTATTGAATGCAAATCAAGTAGTGCATCAACTAAAGAAATGCTCAAGACAGTAATATATCAAATCAGATTTCTCTTGTGTCTTCCTTTTTTTAGCAACACATTTTCCTGTCAGATATTGTTGCTATTGGCATGGTACTGAATAGAAGACTACAAGGCTCACTAACATTAAGCTGAGCTCATCTTTCTTGTTGATATCTTTTTGAATCCTTCCCCTGCCTCTGTTTTTTTTCAGTGTCCACCAGACATAGGTGAAAAATACCACTCATCCAAGATCAAAAATAGGACAGGGTGAAACCCTTTCCCCACACTATGGTACTATATTGCAAAATTATGAAAAAATATCAGCAATATTTAACTCTATATTTATTTAGGCCTAGATTTGCTGGAAGAGTTCAAGGTGTGAATACTTATTTTCCCTATGTCAGATCTCTTCTGTGCAACCAATATAATCTGCCCTGTGGAAAAATTTAAGCATGAAAAGCATGAAAAAATCCTTATCTCTCCAGAAATTTTGTTCCTGGATGTCCCAGTAGGGATCATCACATAAATAAAAAAGAGTACTCTGGTTAGTGATTCTTTAATCTTGCCTCAAAAGTCACCTCAGTGATCTAGAGGTAGCTGGGGCAGATTAAGAAGACACATCTCTCATGTAGCCACATCTGGAGGAAAAACTCATTTGCAAGAAAAACATTTTCCTATCCCGGAATTATCCTACTATTCTATAAGTAACAAGAGCAAACAACCCCATCTGCTACAAAGAGGAGGAAAACATGAAACAGAAAAGTATTTCTATGGGATTAAAAGCTGATAAACAGATATGCTGATATATACTCATAATCAAGGAACAGATGTATGAAAAAGTCAGTGTCACAAATGTTACAATCTTGTTATTAAAATTTTTAGAGGGATGCTGCTGCCTGAATTAAGATACAAAGACTGAATGCCAGAGTCAATAGGATGGATTTTTTTTAATAGTAAATGTGAGGGAGAGAGAGAGAGGTAGAAAGAATTATAAAAAGGGAGGGGGAGGAGAGAAAGAGTGTGACAGAGAGACAGATTAAATAGAAATCATCATTCATTAGCTATTATTCCTTCCTCCTAGATGGAACTATACACCGGCTAGCTTAAGGGGAAATCAACTTATGGCTGGTTGCTGTCACCAAATATTCTATTATAGTCTGCGAAACAGTATATTAGAACATATTAATTTTTCTTCTAGACACAGGGAGAAAAATAAATTCATTTTAAAAATAATTTAATCACTTCACTGTTGCAATTATATGATTTGGTGATCAAAGCAGGATGAGAAGTGAACTTTACCATAGACATAGTCTGATCATTAGGTGCCTATGTGAGCATTTCATTGTAGTAATTTATGCATGATTTTTATACATGTCTTTTCTAACAAAGTGTTTTCTTTTAAATTCCTTGATAGGTCTTCCCACTTGCCTCTTGTGTACTTGCCTAGGGACCACAGTCTATTGTGACGATCGTGAGCTTGATGCTGTTCCACCATTGCCTAAGAAAACCATGTATTTCTATTCACGCTTTAACAGAATCAGGAAGATCAGCAGAAATGACTTTGCTAACTTAAGTATGAATAGGAGAATTATTGAAATTAGATTTAATTTTGGTTATTATTGGCTCATAACAACCAAAAATATAGTGATATATTTTTATAATATGTTTGATTATGGTAAATTTCACATATAAAGGTACATGCATTTTTCTACTCTGGAGCATAAATGTCTATACATTAGACGAATATTCTCTGTCAAACTTTTGAATTATTACAAATAACAGTGATCATTGCTCTTTTTGCTGTTACTTGAAGTCATTTTAGAAAAGTAACAAAACCCCCCAAATATTCAATTTATTTTTTTCCTCAATTGGAAAAAGTGCTCGAGTGTATTTTATAATGAAGTCAATATATCAAATTTCTTACATACAAGTGTTTAAATATAGGAATGTGAAACAAGGTAGTAAAAAATACATTTATTTCCCTTTAAGTGTCATTTTTCCAAAAGATAATAATTTATAAAGTTCTCAAAACACACCAAAATCTTAAAACTCAACTTTGAAGTTTTTTGTTGAAAGATGTATAAAGAATGACACAGACTGGGTTTTTTTAAATGTTCAGAAACACATTTTTATAAGTCTATTGTATCTTATTTCTCTGCCAGACCATTTAAAGAGGATTGATTTGACTGCAAACTTCATATCAGATATCCACAAGGATGCTTTCCGAAGATTGCCCCAACTTCAGGAGCTGGTGCTCCGTGACAATAGGATAAGGCAACTCCCTGAGTTACCATCTACCTTAATGTTCATTGATGTTAGTAAGAACAGGCTTGGTCGCAGAGGGATACCAAATGAGGCATTTAAAGTAAGTTTGGGTGTGATGGGAAAACCTTTTATTCCTCTCTCTGGAGGATGTGGTTAGAAGTGCAGCCTATGCTCATACGAGAGATGCTCCAGTTCCCTGATCATCTTTGTAGCCCTCAAATGGATCTGCTCAAGGAGCTCCATGTCTCTCTCTTGTCCTGAGGAGCCCAGGATTGGACACAGCACTCCAGATGTGCCTCACCATGGCTACGTAGAGGGGCAGGATCACCTTTCTTGACCTGCTGGGAATGCTTTTCCTAATGCACCCCAGGACTCCATTGGCCTACTTGGCCACAAGGGCACTGGTGGCTCATGGACAGCTTGCAGACATTGACCACTCCTCCAGCTTTGTGCTATCAGTGTACTTGATACAGATGCTGGGGAGGCATCTGTCCCTCCACCCAAGTCATTGATGAACATGTTAAAGAATACTGGGCCCAGCACTGAACCCTGAGGGACAACCTTAGTAGCAGAACTCCCCCTAGATTGTGCCGTTGATTATGTCTTTCAGTGATCTGCCATTCAGTCACTTCTCAATCCACCTCACTCTCCAGTCTTCCAGTCCACATTTCCCAAGTTTGCTAAGAGTATACTATGAGAGAAAACATGAAAAGCCTTGCTGAAGTCAGGGTAGCAAATACTGAGTGCTCTCTCCTCATCCATTCTGATACTTTTTTAATTTTAGAATGCAGTCAGGTTGGTCATGCGTGGTTTACCTTTAGTGAATCCATGCTGAGTACTCCTGATCACCTTCTTGTCATCCCTGGGGATTGAGATGACCTCTGGAATGCAGCACTCCATCACCTTTCCAGGGACTGAGGTGAAGCTGACTGGATGGTAGTTTGCTAGATCCTCCTGGCCCTTTTTGTAGTTAGGGGTGACACTGGCTTACCTCCAGTCTTCAAGCACTTCTACTGATCTCTGTGACCTTTCAAAGATCACTGTGTGCCAGACCTCTCAGCACTCATTCCTCCAACAAATCAAGGGACAAAATTATTTACCTTTTGAAATGGAATGAGAAATGTATTTTTCTCAAGCATACTCAGGCATACATACTCAGGCATTTCTTATACAGTTATACTTTGCTTCAACACAATACACTTCTGCAAAATTGAGTAGCCTTGTCACAAAAGAAAGGAAAAATTACCATTAAAATTGCATCTTTAATAATTTTGTAGATATTTGAAAAACATTTTCCCCTTTCATTTTAATCCAAACACCTTACCCTTATCAGCAACATTATCAGTCTATGCAAATCAGAGTTGATTACTGTCTTTGAATTATGTCTTTTCACCATATTAGGTGGAAACAAAATATTTTGATATGCAGTGGTGTTCATTGCAGTGATAGATTTCAAACTTACTTGCCAGAGATTTTCAAATATGTCTGTCATTTCCCCCTGTTTTATCCATCTTCCTTCAGAATCTGGATGAACTGCACCATCTTTATATCACTGACAATAACTTGGATCACATTCCATTGCCGCTCCCTGAAAGCCTTCAAGCTCTTCATCTTCAGGTAGGCTACAAAAGAAATGGCTCCTTATATTATGCTCAAATAGTATGGGCAAACATCTGTCTTGCAATGTTTCTTCTTTTTATCCAAAACTGTTCTTACTTGCCTAAACAAGCTATGGGAAACAAAAAATTAGCTAGTGATTGCAGTCTTTCAAAGAAGTAAAATTTAGCTCAGCTAATTTTCAGAATCTGTAATACAATATTTTTCAAAAATAAAATTCTAGAATTACTCTTATCTAATAGGTTTTTTTCTGAATTCTTCCTTTTAAACTTTTCCAACTCTGCTTCTTTCCCTTTATCTGGTCTTGTACCAATTTACAGTTTTGTTTATCAGACGTTTTTATTTATTACATCATACAGAAAAACCTTTTGGTAAGTAACATAATGTACCTCAGATCATTTAACCTCTATCTTTCAGTAAGAAAATTTATTGGATCTCTCTGCCTGCTAGCTGACTTGTTTTTTACATATTTGTGCCTGTAAATTAAATATTCAGTGCTATGTGCTACAGAAAACATTAGTGAGCTGGACTTTTTCCACACCAATTTTTGACTAGCAAAGGAATGGAGAAGGGAAGAATTTGCAGACAGTCCTCATTTTAGGTGATGAAATTTTTAGTCCCAGTTTCCTGACTATGCTGTATTCCAGCAATACATTGTTGAGAAAGGTTTGCTTCAAAAATGAAAGCTCAGTGAATATAAGGCATGTAAGAGCAATTTAAATCAAAGGAATAAAATCAAAAGCATTCAGTTTTCCCAGATGTTAATGGATGAGAGTTAAACTAATGTGAGAGGGCCTGGGGGAAAGAAAATTTCACATATCAAATTTCAGAGTTGTACCTTTGCATGTTGAGGCATATTAAGATGTCAGGATGATAATTATGTTTCTATGATTTTTGGACTGGTCTACCATGGAACAAATTTGTCACAATAAGGCTCTTCAATCTGGAAATAAAAATGCTCTATACTTCTACCAGGCTCCTCCTTCAAAGCCTGTCTCTGCTACATGGTTTGAGTTATTTTTCAAGCTTTACACTGGCCAAGAAATTTTGCCCTGATTGGAAGATTTCTCTGTTGGTGACTTACTGCCACAATCTTGGCCCTTGAGTTCAAGCAAGTATCTCTCTAGACACTGAAGATACATCCATAAATGGTGTTTCAGAGTAAAAAATTACTTTCAGGTAACTGTTCTGATAGCTTCTTTTTTGTTTACTTGTTTTCTTTCAGAACAACAACATTCAAGAGATGCATGAAGATACTTTCTGCAAAATGAGAGATTTTACTTATGTGCGTAGGGCTCTTGAAGACATCAGACTGGATGGTAATCCCATCAACCTGAGCAAAACACCTTATGCATACATGTGTCTACCCCGTTTGCCAGTTGGTAACCTCATCTAAGCTTTGACAGCAGCCAAGACTGTCATGTGCTGTAAGAATCTCTGAAGACAAATCATTAACTCACTGCTACAATAATCTAGATGATTTTTTACAAATATCATTGATTTGGGAAATATTTCTGTTAATATTGGAATTGATGACTGAGATACTGAGAAGAGTATGAAATGCTAAAAGACAAATTCATTCATTATCTATCCAGCTGCAAGTTATTTAGCAGTATCAAGAAAAATACTTTACTACAAAAACAATGCAAATATCAAATTTCTGGTGAATTCAGATCTAATGTATGAATTCTAAAGTTAAATAGTTTTACATATAAATTCTAATTATTGCATGGTAAATAAAGAAATAAAAATAAAATATGTGTACACAATTGATTATTTATTGGGTTTTATCTTAATTAAATATTATTCTCTCAATATATAGCTCAAATCTCAAGTATCAGATTTCTCTCCCATAACATATCTGTATTTTTGCAACAATAATTTGTCTTTGTAATGGTGATGAGACCCAAAGCTGTTTTCTGTATCTTTGATAAAGTTGCCTGACAGATTATGGGGTAATAAAAAACCCTCATAGTATAGCCTATTTGAGAAATAGATTTTATTCTGCATAGGAAATGGAAAAAAAAAAAAACCACAACAATCCAAAACACTATCTCCCTTTTTAATATTTACATAGACAAAATTTTGTAGTTCAATAACTAAGGACCAGGATTCAGAGACCAAAGTCACAAATCACCTTGTGGAACTCAATTTCCAATTATTTGATTCACAAACAAACAAACAAACAAACAAACAACAAACAAAAAACAAACAAAAAAACCCACCTCTACTTTACTATTTAACAGGCTTTCCAGATAAAGATTAGAAATTTTCCCCTTGGGATAGTTTGAATAACTCTCCTCCTTTAGTGGAGGAGCTTTAATACATTTTTCTAGAGAGAAAGCCCCCAGGAAAGATCCATTAGATACAATATAGGTACCGGCTCTTTCTGTTCTATGGTGACAAGCAGCAATAACTTCAGTGATAAAGGTTTCATGAAAGACTTTGGCAAAGAAAAAAAACCCCTTCAAACATAACAAATCAACCTAGACAATCTGGATTTGTTCAATATCTACGTTCCTTTCATCTAGCTGAACATATACGCTCATTTAAAATGAAAATTATAAATTTATGTTGGGCCAGACAATGGAAACTGTACAGAGAGCTCACTCTTCACCCTCACTGCCAATTTCTAGAAGTGAACACACTGAGAACATCAGATAGACTAAAGCTGGCATGGTTGGAGCTGGGAGGAAGGAGGCGAGGTGAGGTAATGGCAGGATATGGACTGACAGAATGAAGCAAGAGAGAAAGTAAACAGTGTGTACTGAGCAGAGACAGATCATTCTTGTTCTCTCCTGTCTTGCTCAAAGGCAGAGGGAGACCAGCAAAATTCCAAAAGTCTTAGACCCAAGCTGTATTTAATTTTATTGTCAAGCAATTCTATCCCTTCCTTTCCATCCAACTGCTACCTCTCATGCCATCATGAGCTCATTATGTTCCCAGAAGAACACATGCTCTGGGAAAGATAAATATTCCCAGGCTGAGGGAGAGGTGAGGGAGAGCACTAAAGCCTCTTCCACAGTTCCGGCAGTAGGTTGAATCTGCCCTGAGCTCTTGTACAGAGGTCAAACTCCACACCATAGGGATGTATTTGCTGCCCATACCACATCCATTTCAGGAAAGATGCAATTCTGTTGGAGATGGAATATGGCACACCTCAATTTTACAAAGGAATATGGATGTTTAGATGTCTGGTCTCCAGGCATATTTTATAGTGCAAACCTGCAATGTCGAGATTGTTTTGCAAGATAAACTCAGATCAAGGAGCAAGAAAAGGGTATACTGTAAATAACAAACAACTAATGTGCTCCAGAAGTCAAGAAATACTAAATGGAATATAATCTCTCTAAACTTTGCCTTGTAAGAAACCTCCAAAATCACAGACCAGAGCTCCCTCTCTTGTGTAGTGGCCACCTGTACTAACCTAATGCAGACCTTATTCCATTGTAGAAATCTGCCAGGGAGTTCACAGGTTTTGTGCATATATTTTCCTTTTTTCTCTGTGTGTGTTTGTGCTTTCTCTTACCACACTAGACTGTTATCAGGGGTAATACAGTTGCTGCTCTTCCCACTTCAGATAACCATTCAGAGGTTAGCAGCAGCAATGCCAAGTTTATATGGTTAAATCATGTATGGGCCAATCTGCTACAGCTTTCTACCATTCCTGCCCAGACACATACCAAAGTCATGGAAGTGAACAGAGCCCTGTCTCTTCAGGGGTAATTTCTGCCACTTGGCCTCTGCTGGGAATACAAAAACTCCTATTAGTGAATCACAAAAGTAAAACCAGTGCTGATTTCAAAAGAAAAGATTGCTACTACATTTCATATATTTTATCTTCAGTGCAGTAGTTGTCTGCTTGATATCTTTTAAGAGTGTCTATCAAAGGAGAAATTAAGAACTTGTAAATAATTTTTTGGCCTGGGGAACTGAACACTGCAGGGAGAACATAAGGTGCCTGAAACAGTGGAGCTATCTTGCCCTTAAGATCTTGGTAAATCTTGTTAACTTAGGTTTTTTGGAGTGATGCAGCTATTTCTGCTACTGGGTTCTGGAGCTGGGAAGCATGCAGGGTTACCTCAGCAGTACCATGCATTGACCAGAACAAATATTCCTTCAGCCACAGAGTCGACTTGGAGACCCATGAGAATCTCAAACACGTCATTATTTTAATTTACAAGGAGCTGATGTCTAGTTTCTATGAAAGATCTCACCTGAAAGTAAATCCATGAAGACATGTTCTGCAGAAAGGCTGAAGCTATTAGTGTTCAACAAGGAGATAAGTAATGACATTAATGAGACATTAATGACATTAATTAATGACATGTGAGGATTAAGCTACCTGTTTAAAAGACTTTTCCTTTATGCTATAAACATAAAGTGTCAATGAAGTTTAAAAGAAATTGTATTTTCTTAGTCAATATGGCTCTCCAGCAAGCACTTTTGATATCTTACTCAAAACTGATCACAGGCAAGGGAACATTATTAGCTAAATGGCTTGCTAGAGAAATCTTTGATTTGAGCAGATGCCCAAAATGTTACAATCAGAACCTGTTGTAGTTAATATTATAAGCCAGAAAGCTTTCCAAAAGTCATCGAGGTTAATGAAAACATAGATCACAAACTGTACCTGTACCATCTAGAGTCACCTTGATCAAGAAAAGGCTGCTAACTTTCCATTTTTTTTCCTTCCCTGACTTTTATTTTTTCTCTTTTTTTTT
>VXBR01005094.1:296684-354101 GCA_013400215.1 Cisticola juncidis
TCTTTTTTTTTTTTTTTTTTTTAATTTCTCAGTGAAGCTGGGCTCAGAGCTTTCAATATTCATACACAAAGACTGCTGCTATCTCTAGAAAAAAAAAGCCATAGGCTGATTTTTCTTCAGTATGGCACAGTGTCAGCTAATAATTTCATGGACCACTACTGCCATCGTGTGTTGATAAATAGTGACACTTTAAATCATATCAAAACCTGACACTAAGGGTAGATGAGACTTGTTTTTACTTGTTTGGTAACTTCACCCTATGCACATGTTATTTTCTTTCATCTTTAAAGAAAGCTGAAAGAATGGAAAACACTTTGATGATAAAAACAAAGGAAGATTATGTGAATGTTCTGTTGTTTTTTTTGAGGGGGTTGTTTGATTGGCTTCAGTATTTTGTTTGGGGTATTTAAATCAACCTAGAAAATTTAAAAAAAAAAAGGGAAATCTTTTTGTACAGCATATTGCAAACAAGTATTTTATATTTCTTTAATTCTAATATTTTTCTTGCTTTGCATTTAAATAAGTAGACTATAAATGCCATCAGAATAATTTTTGTTGCAGGGTATGATACCATACAGATGCTCTAATCATTAACTACAAAAATTCAGAGTCCTTGATGATATCTTTCAGCAAAAGATAAACACAGTTTGTGGTCTAAAAGTGGATATACATCACTTACTATGAAACCATTAGCCTTGTTCTGACAGTATCAGTGGGTGGATGGGAGCCTAAAACAATAAATACCCACCTATTCCTAGCAACACAATATGTGCACACTTCCAAAGACAAACACAGCACCAAAAATCCCATCCTTGTCTTTATGTGGTGAGAATGAGGACACACTTCTCTTCAACCTAGCTGTCATCCATAAAGCTCTTTCTCTCACCATAACAGACATACCTTAAAAAAAAAAAAGAATTTTTTTTAAAATTTTATTTAGTCCCATCCCTGGCAGTGTTCAAGGCCAGGTTGGGGCTTTTGAGAAGCCTGTTCTAGTGGGAGATGTACCTGGCCATGGCAGGGAGATTGGAACTAGATAATCTGTAAAATCCATTCCAGGCCAGACCATTCTGTGATTCTGTGATTCTGTGATTCTGTGATTTATTAGTTTTTTATTCTTTATCAGAAAAAGCCAACAAGAGGGATGCTCCAAATAGTACCTGGTGTTATGTAAAATACTGTGTATAGAAAATTAATCTATAAGAGAAGCCTGGTATCTATCTTTCCATCTTCCACACTGAAAATGTAGGAATTAATTTCAATAGTTGTCATAAAGGGTTAGATGCAGAATTTTGAGCCAGAAGGGCTAGAAAGGCTTTTTGAAGTCCCCGACTTTCTGTGCCAGCTCGTGACAGCTACTTAGTCTCTCCACACTTTTCTTCACCAGGTGCCCAGGATAACTTTCCCTCAGTCCCACAAGGTGTTTGGAGGGAAGCACAGAGCAGGCCTGGCGATGGTGTGAGGGCTGGCAATGGTATCAGGGGAAGAGATGGGGTTTGTTCCAGCTGCGGCCTGCCCTGGGCCTGCAGGCCTGCATGGCAGGGAGCGCCCTGCTGACTGATGGACTGTGTCCTTGTCACCAGCTCCGTGTCACCGCCGAGCACCGCTGCCTCCTCCAGGCAGCGCGGCAAGGCAGTCTGACACCGAGTGCCCGCACGAAGAGCCTCGGCAGGACGGCAGGGTGTCATGGAGACGGCAGGGTACCAGGCTGCCTCCCGGGCCTGCCAGGTAAACACCCCTCACACGGCCATTGCTGCCGGGCCGGGCCACAGCTGGAGGGAAAACCAAGCCCTGCACAGTTCCCCGAGCCGTGCCCTGCTGCTGGCTGCCGTCATGGCCGGGCAGCACAAGAAGGCACAGCAAGGGCAGCACAGGGACAAGAGACCAAGGCAGTACCAGCAAGTACAGGCAAAAGACATGCTCATCATGCTCCTGTGTAGCAGCAGGGCTGGCAGACGCAGGAAACAACAGCAGCAATGGAAGCACAGGGGTGGAAGGCACGTTAACGGAGACGATCAACGAAGGCAACAGAAGAGACAGAAGGGCCTCATGGAGCAGGACCCCAGTGCATCTTCCTCAGATGGCTGTGGGACACAGGGTGACAAGCACAGCAGGTCTGTGCATGGACCGCAGCAGAAGCAGCCTGGGAAGGCACAGCTGCAGGGTCACGACTGCTGCAGGAACCGGGAGCAACAACCACTACAGTGCCCTGAGGCCCTCCACCAAGAACAGGCAGGGGAGCAGAGTGGCAGTGATCAAACGAGAGAACTGCTCTGGAATGCAAAGAAGCGCTGCTGGATCACAACCTCGCATTTGCCAGCAGCAATATGGCAAGAGGCAAGAATGCGGCTCCGACCCATGAACCTGGCAGGGTACCGCCTGCCAGGGATGTGCACCCCCCACAACACCAACCAGTACTTCATGGGCCCCCGCGAGTACTTGAAGATAGACAAAAATGAAGAGGCAGTGGAGGCATCTGGAGAAGCTAGTGACTGCAGCACTGAAGATGAGGATTTCCCTCTGATGGCCGCTTTCCCTTCCAAAGATCAGTAGGCTGAAGGCGCATCAGCAGAAGAGGAAGAGGAGAGCACACAGCCTGCCTGCCAAGACTGCAAGTACCAAGACTGTATCTTGTGTGAAACCCTAACTGGAGTGACAGCACAAGGAAAGTGTCTGACTTGTAAAATCATCAGCTATTAAGAGTAAGGAACCGCTTGATATTTAGCTCCCTAAATAAATATATATATATGTACTTCTAACCCTGCTGCCTATTGTCTGATGATTCACATACACTAAGAGAGGCCTCCTGGCAGAATATAAATCAGAAAAAGGTTAGCACTTTTTGGCACTGTGTGCCAAAGTGGTCAAAACTGATACCCCAGACATTCATTTTTAGAGACTCAGTTCCCCTCATGCACATATATCTCATTTAGGAAGGTTTTTAAGTACATTATTATGTTATATAGAAAAGAGAAAACCTAACTAGATGATTGAATTTTTAAAAATACCAATATTTCAGCAAACATTAGGCTTTTTTGAGCATTAGGAAAGAAAAATAGTACTTGTTAGATAAATATACTTTTTGATATTAACAGACACTACAACTTGTTTATCAGTGACTGAAATGTGCATTTGCATATATACAAGTAAGCAAATAAAATGCATCACAAAAATAGGAGAAAAAGAAAAAAAAAATCCCATTTTGATCATAGATCATGCACCTTGACCCGCCATGAATGCTCATATGGTTTTCCTTTTAGATGTCAAGGAGAGGCAAAGGCTTGGTGATATGCTGTAATTTTGCTTTTTAAGGTGGCTGAAATTATAGCCATGGAAACCATCACAAATATACTGATATTCCCAACAGGCTGCCTGAGAGAGAATGATGCTGATGTGGGCTAGGGATTTAAAATGGGGAGAAGGAAAATTCTTAGTGGGAATGGCTGTGGATCTGATCCTTATATTTAAGGATAAAATGAGGTGCCATAAGTATTTTCTAACTTTGCTCTAAGCTGAGAGAAGATTTAAAACTCAGTTTATTATACAATTATTCAATTTTTCATGTTTCTAGTGAAACAAAATGCTAAAAAGTATAAATAAAATCAATACTAAATACAATGTTGCTGTAGATGTTCATAGGCTTTCTGTGTAAATATATAAAAGTATATATTTGTATATATAAATATACATATTTAAATTTCTTGAATAATTCATAAAATTAAGTGCCTAGATCTGTGAATCTATTTTTCTTCTTTGGGCTTTTTTTCTACAACAGTCCTAAATTATCTTCCTGAAGTTCACCCTTAAATATCATAATGCTTAATACTTTTTGGTCTTCCTCCTTCACACTCTTCTTCACTGCTATTTGATGGAAACCCTCTTAAACCATTAGAACTTGAGCAGGATGCAAATCTCTTGTTTGGCAGAAAACCTTAGCTCTGATATCCTGATATAGCCCACAAGATGATGTCATGGACTATAATAGGACAAGGTGGTGTTGAGAGAAAGAGCAAGAGAGAGTCAGTAAAGCAAGAAAAGCTTTGATATGCCGTAAACAAATGAGCAGAAATTTATGGCAGACTTATCAAACCTTTGCTTAATTGAAACCCCTTACTAAGTTTATTCATCAATCAGTGTCATTTTCTACCTTTTTACTGTCTGTAAAAATTACTTCAAATTCACTAATCATTAAGAAAATTTGAATAAATGTAAGGCTTATACTGTCACTATAGTATCTCTTTTTGGTATATTTTTGTCTTTTAAAGACAATAAAAACCTTCATAAAGCTTTGGCTTATCAAAAGAGATCTTGATACACTGCAGCACTGGGCAATCATTAATGGGATGAAATTTAACAAGTAAAAATGCCATATTCTGCACCTAGGAAGAGTAATGCTGGACACAAGTATAAATTAAGAGAAGAGTGGGTGTAAAGCAGCCCTGCAAGAAAGGATATTTGGGTGTTAGTGAGCAACAGTCTTGACAAAGTTCAGCAGTGAGTGAGCCCTGTCAGCCTAGAGGGCCAAACACATGGGGTGCATCAAACACTGCATGACCAGCTGGGAGAAAGAGCGGATTGTCCCACTGTACTCAGTGTGGGCTTCCCTGGAGCACTGTGTGCAGTCCTGGGCCCCACAGTTTGAGAAGGCTGTGGAGCTCCTTGAATGCATCCAGAGGCAGGCAATGAAGCTGAGGAAAAGACTGGAAGGCTGAGAACTAAACTGGGCTTGTTTAATTCAGAGAAGAGACTAAGAGGCCATCTCATTGCTTTCTACAGCAGGCCAATGACAGGGAAGTGAAGGGGGAGGTGCCTGCCCCATTTCCAAGGTATCCAGTGACAGGATGCATGGGAAGAATTTGAATCTGTGCCAGAAAGGTTTAGCCTGGACATTAAGAAGCATTTCTTTACTGAAAGGGCTGTCAAACACTAAAAGAGGCTTCCTAGAAAGGTGGTCAAGGCTTCAGGTTTTTCAGTGTTTGAAAGCCATTTGGACAACGGCCTTAACCACATGCCTTAACCTTTGGTCAGCCCTGGAATGGTCAGGCAGGTGGACTAGATGATCATTGCAGGTCCCTTCCAGCTGAAAATATTCTATTCTAATTCTATTCTATTCTTTTCTATTCTATTCTGTTCTGTTCTGTTCTGTTCTGTTCCGTTCCGTTCCGTTCTGTTCCGTTCCATTCTATTCATGTTGAAAGAACTGCAGTATCACAAGAACAAAAAACAGAGCTTCCCCAAAGGCATTTCAAATGTAGCTCTCAAGTGGTTTGCATCCTAATTCAGAGTGCTTCTATTAAAATTTTTTTACTGTTTTTTCAATTCAGTAATTAATATAAACATCTTTATTTTCTGAATATAAATCCTCCTTCTATCCCCTTCAGGGGTCTAGACTAGCTCAGCCCAGGAGGAATATATCAAGAGACAGGAATAGGATCCAAAAGAGAGGCTCTCACCCATAGCTGCAGTCAGATGTTTATTCCAGATGTTCTCCAGGGGGAAAGAGGGAAAGAGGGCGTTCACAGAAGGACAGGGCCTTTTCTCTGATCCTGCCGGGGTGCGGCAAGTTGGCACACAGCCAATGGGGTCAGAAAGGGAAGGAAGGGTCAACTACATGTCATCGGCTCTTAGGGATTCTCTGGGGTGGGAGAAACCATTTCCCCAGGGGAATGTAACAATTTTCTTTTATTAATAAGAAAGATTTGTCCAATTTATTTAATTTTGTTTTGTAATGGCTGAATTTATATTTGAAGCAACAACAATTAGCATTCAAAATTCAGAAAAAAACCCCTTGGCTTCTTAACTGAAGAGTTCTTTGGTCATTGCAATGTCAAGGCCCTATAAAGCTGGAATTGCTTATTCCCTTTCTCTGTTTTGTTATCACACGAGAAAAGATGACACTTTAATGCACCACAGTCATTACAAAATATTTATCATTTTGATACACAGTTGAATGTGTTAAAATTATTACAGAATGTTTTCTCCATTCACAGTACACAAGTTGTATGTCATCTTTTTAAGTTCAGTGGCAGACCCCTGATGCTGTACTGCTCACAGGAGATTGTTTTAAAAGACTCTTTGTTCAGTTATAAGGTTGAAATGCCTTTCTTCAACATTAATTCTGCTATTATTTATGTATATTTAAAAAATAGTATTTTAGAAGTACTTGTAATCTGGCAATAAAACTGTTCAAATGATTTTTTTAAATCTATTTCATCTGATAGAATTGGGGAAAAAACAGCTCTAGGTACTGCTCAATAATGGCAGAGAATGGCTTAAATATTGAATTTCTGTCTAAAATATTTCTAAGGAAAACCAGCTTATTGCACTTTTAAAAGTTTCATCTTCTGACAAAAATCCCCACAGTTGTTAGAGGAGAGCTGTTCAGGAGTAATATTTTATCTCAGGAGCATAAGGAAAAATGTGGGTGGTTTCAATTTACTGCTGTGAATTGGAGAAATAAAAAAGAAAGTAGAAAATGTTCTTTTACTAATAAAGAGTCTGGGCAAATTCAGTTAAAGTGATTGATTATCTATAATGGTACCCCAAGAGGGTATGAGTTACAAATATGAATCTCTAGTAAAAAAGCAGTATCTGAGAGAAAAGAGCTTCTTCCCCCCTTCCCCCTCCCTTTTTTTTAATGCAAGCTAATATAAGAAATAGTTTGCTCTGAAGTGCTCTCACAGCTGAGAGGATGAAACAACCCTAACTTTATGGCAACATTTTGAATTCATCTTTTTGATCAAACTACAATTTAAATTTAAGTTCCCCAGACAACCAGTATCTAATAATTTCAAGTGGTATACATACTTTCACATCACCAGAAGGCCTCCCAAATAAAACTCCTTAATATCTCCCTAAACATACACTTCCAAAAACATTAATTTTTGATAGGTATTTCTGATGACATCTATTGGTACATAAAGATCAGTTTGGTGTTCACACTAAAAAAAGCTCATTACACAAAAATCTAAATCTCTGATATTTTTACCGTACATAATTAAATATATACTCAATTTAGTAAATGAGCCTGACAGAGAATTCCATAAATGGCAGTCCACAGACCTGGCAATATCTCTCTATTGAACAGTAATGAAGAAACAAGACTACTTTTAACACTCCTTATATCCTGGCAGGGGTACCTGACAAGAGAGACCCATTCTTCATTTACCAAATGCGATATTGACAGAACAAGTTACGCCTTTCTGCTCCTTCTCCCCGGGAATAGATGGTACAAGCAGCACAGCAAGGTGGTGTCTCCTCCTTTACATGGTCTTATGTGCCAGAGGCAAGAGATCAGACTGATCAGTGTTTTATTTTAGGTGTTACTGCAAAGTGTGGGCAAATAAAAGCTGAGAAGAACCTTGCAGCTACTAGTTTAGCATTTTGCTAAAGAGAAGAAAAAGCTGCCGGAGATCTTATGGATGTGTATGAACATCCAAGGAGGACAGTACAGTAGACAGAGTTGGAGATTCCTCTTAGTGGTGCCCAAGTGGTAACCCGAAGCGAGGGGCACAAAATGAAATACAAACAATTTCATGCAAGTATGAGAAATACTGAGCACCTCAGGAGGGTGGTCAAACACTGATTCAGATTGCCCAGAGAAGCTGTGGATCTCCCTCTCTGAATCTTCAAGATCTGTTCTGGACAACCTGTTCTACCAGACCTTGCTCTGAGCATAAGGGTTTGGTTCCACAATCTCCAAACAGATCTCAGCCATTGTGCAATTCTGTAAGCACTTTACCTTGGCTGTATTTTTTTTCCCTTTAGCAACACAGATTAGTTGCTAAGCACTACTTAGTGATTCCACTAAAAAGCTGCTCCACACCATTAATGAGAGTGTAGTAATTCTCTCTTGCATTTACCTTCCTTACCTTCAGGAATGAACTTTTCAAAAAACAATAAAATTCCTACAGGAATTTAAACTCCCTCCCCAGCTTAAATGGAGGTATGGCTTAAAAGATACATCTGAAATGTAAACATTAAACAAATTATGCCACACAGGTTTAAGAAATTGCAACATTAAGGATATGCTTAAAATAAATCCAAACAATGTAACTTTGGTTTCAGTTAAGGTTTTTTTGCAAATGAGATATCCACATGATTTATGTTTTATTACATATTGATATCATTACAAAAACACATAAATGCAACATCTTTCAAAATCCATGAAATCTAATCTGGGACTGCAAAGCCCCAGACTGATTATCATTCTGTCTGACTGCTGTTATTGCTATACCAGAACAGTGATTTGGGCACCTTGCTTTGATAAATGTTTAGGAGATAAGTATCCAGTATTTGAAAATTATATAGTTGTTTACAAAGATTGCAAAAAAAATTACTTTCAGATCCCAGCCTTCCCCATCCAGGAGATTTTCATCCATGGTGAGCACTTTTTCTAAAGCCAGCTTTCTTCCAAACTTTTCTATTTAGACTCCTTACACAGTCATCTTCTCTAATATTCCCAGACTGAGCTGTTCAATGTTTTCTCTGTTCCCACCTCACTACCTCCAGAAGCCTTTGTCTACATGAGAAAAGTAAAATGCACAAGGCACTGTTGGGCAGATGTGTATACCTGCACATGGAGCTTGGCATCTTTTTGACCTGAATGAACTAATACTTTTCTATGCGATACCTGCTGGCAGCAAGGGCTGAAGAGCACTCAAAGCCAGCAGTCTGGATGAGGCCATCTTATTTTTGTGTGGGAAGGACAAAGCTAGATAGAAATGAGTTATCCTGTGTCAGAAGGCCCCAAATCCAAATGCAGTTTCAGAGACTTTGTTGCTATCTGTATGTCTTTCCTTTCTCTTGTTTGAATCAACTTTTCTCTCCTCCTGGTTTGAACTTTCTTGTTGATAGCAGCACAGCAGCAAGCTTCCTATTCTGAATTTAACCCACATCCTCAACTCAGCCTGCAGAAGATCAGAGCTGCCCAAACCCTTTTGTAGCCCTTTCAACCCTGCCCTGGAATAAGAGCTGGTACATGTTTCTGTGTGGATAGCACTCATGTACTCAGAGCAAGTGGAATCTTCAGCCAAACTCTAAAACCTTTTCAAACCTCCTATAGTCACAACTAAACTGCACTTTTTAAAAGGTTCATAAATGGAAGAAAAAATACTGAGGTACTTTTCATTTGCAACAGAAGAGGTATGCACTAAAATAAAAGTCATACATCAGTTCGACATTGATTCTTGCCTTTTAGAGGAAGTGCAGGTGGCTGAAAAAGGAACAAAAAAAAATTTAATAGGGACGTGACACTTCTTCATATTCTCAGAAAGAGCTAAAATAAATTTGATTATAAGTTTCCCAAAATTTAAAACTGAAGAATATATCTAACATGGAAAATTTCAGTCCATGCTCAAACACCTGAAGACAGGATACTTTAGTGACAGTTACAACTGATAATGGGCAATGGTTAAAATTACAAACTAGTTAACTACTGATAAAAACTGCACATATAATTGTTCCCTATGAAATTACACCTGAATAAAAACATATTTTGAAAACTCAACAGGATACCTGATGGAATAAACAACTTCAGTCTGTGCCAAACCCTCCATACCTAAGCCTGTGCTGGGAGTCATCCCACCTCTTTAGACATCTAAAAAATCAGTTGTCCCCTCCAGGACTTTAAGAACATGGTCCAGACACGAATGAAAACAAACATTATCTTCAGCCCTGAAAGTATAAGATAGGTACTTTAGGTCACACTGACAAGAGACCTAAAGAGTCCATGCCTCATCTGCAGCATGGCTGGCTTTAGCCTCAGGAGTAAAAGGCAGTTTCTGAGGCACTATGAAGTTCAAATTACTGGAACATTTGGGCAAACTAAAACATGCATTAAGGAAATATTAGCAGGATACACTATTTGCCTATCCACTACTTCAGATGACAGAAAATTTTTGTAATCTAGGTAGGAACAAGCTGTCCAGAACCATGAGATTTAAATTTTTTGGTCAAAGGACTACACAGGTTGTGATACCCAGCAATGACAAATTTCAGATCCCAGTATTGTGCCTTCTCTTCAAAACAGTGGCTTAAATTATCTACTATTATCTTTCAAAATCCTTTTGATGGGAAACATTTGGATAGAAATCCTTGAGTAGTTACACAACCCAACAAGACAGAGTGCATTAACCAAATTAAATGCGGTGGCGTTGGAAGAGAGGTTATTGTGGTGCTGTGTTGTTAGTTTTCGGTGTTTTTCTTTTATTCCTTCTGTATATGAGTAATTTCCATCCCCTACAGTTTGTTCTTGCATTTCAGAACGCCTTTCTCCTGGTTGCAGTGCAGAGCCTGTCGAGGCGGGGCTGCTCCCGGCCGGCGGCGCTGCGCGCCCGGGAACGCGGGGAGACGGAGGCGGCGCGGGGAAGGGGAAGGGGAAGGCGATGGCTCCTGCTCCTTCTGCTGGCTCCTGCTCCTGCTGCCGGCTCGGAGCAGCTCCTCTCTCTCTGCCTCTGCCGCGGGGCTGCCCGGCAGCGGCACCGCTCCGCAGCACTCCGGAGCTGCCAGACAGAGCAGCAGCGGCGTTTCGTCACGGTCACTGTAACGCGTATTTGTCACCATGAAAGTGGCAGGCCCTCTGCAGCAAAAAGGTTTCATTTGTGATTGTAGCTTTTTGTCAGATCCGAGCTTTCATTCCTGCCACTGAAAGCCATCTCTGTTCAGCAGAGCTTTTAGCGCCCAGCCACTGCTGCCTGAAAGGAACAGATTAAACGCAAAATATCCTTTCAATTTCCCTAACACATGATACCTGGACCCTAAGACATTACATTATTTGGCAGGGAAGGGACAGTCATTTTAGGACAAGTCTTAAATAGCCTTAATGGTTAAGAAACAAAATAGTTCAAGAAAACATGAATAATCTGCCCTCAGCTATGTAAACCCTGAATTTCAATCTCCACTAAATTCCTGGCATTCTGAATGGTTATAAGTGAGTTGCCAAACAAATTTAAACTTTAATTTTTCTGCATACAAAACAGCAGTCTGTTACTTGAGGCTGCTGGATGTGCCAACATGTTTAATCCATTCATAAACTGTTTAGAAAACTCTGGATGCACACTGCAAAAGAAATAAAAATATCTGTGTATCCAGGGGTCATCCTAGTTCTTGTCTCATGTGGGGATAATTTTAAACTGTTACTGAGAAGCAAGAACTGAAAAGCAAGAGAAAAGGCCAGTTTCAGCCCCAAAGAGGATTGAGGGTTGAGAGTGGGAAGAGAAAAATTTGAAGCCAGTAAAATTCCTGGGAAGTGAAAAGCATTAACTGCCTGGATCTCACTGCTGGTGGGAGTAGTACAAGTTTTCCATCTGCTCATCTCTAGTATGCAGAGCTAGTCAGAGAGCCCAGCAGAGCATCTTCCTGCTTGAAAACACAGTTTGTAAAAATCAAAGCATAGTTCAGGTTCACAATGAAAAATTGTCACTGTTTAGAAAAGAACAATGGTGACAGAGGGGGAGATTCTGCTAAAAGCAAAATGGAACATGTTATGGTTTTGTTTCAAAGAAATTTTTCCTTTCTATTAACATGAGTTTTAAGAAACTGAATTATTGATAAATGATAACACCAGGACCAAGTTATATCATATGCCCCAAAATATTGCTAAAAATTACCATTATATTCTGCTGCCATGTTATCTGGATATGCCACAAAGGGTGCATAAGAGCTACTTGAGAAAAGTTTTGGAGGCTTAAAAAAAAAGTCCACACATTGATTTTTAATGTCATTATCTCTATGGAATAGAGCTTGAAACCATGAAATCATCCTGAATTCATTAAGTACAGTGATTATTTTATGCACACAGCATGAAAAAAAGAGAGAGATTTGTTTAGAAAAGTGCCAGTAGCTGGTGAAATATGCCACTGAATTTGGCAGTTTGATGCAAAAACACAGTTTTACCATTCTAGGGCTGAATTTTCTCCTTTTTAGGCACAGTAAAATAAAGGATAGCAATACCTTGCTCTTAAATGTAGAAGAAAACCTACTTACAATAGATTATCTGAGGAGACAGAGGCAAATCAAAATAATACAGTAACATTCAGAAAAAGGGGGTGCTTGGCCAGAAAATGTCTGAGATCACAGAAGAGTCATGAGGGCTTCATGCACTATCAGAGAAAAACAATAAGCTGATCTCCAAAAGGCTTTGTCTTCATAATATTGCTTCTTTCATAGGTAACCAAGTTTATGAAGACTTTCTAAAGGCTAGCAAATTGTCCTGTTTGCTGTAGGTTTGTGGCATAATGGAAGGTGCAACAAAATTATTCTATCAAGGGAAGGAAGACCCTCTAGCTGCCGGGGGAACTAAACTGCCTGGCTATAATTTATCTTCTCTCCCTGTCCTCAGCACCCAGCCCATGATAGCAGGCAGCTGAGTAGTTTGCTAGATAAATTACAAAAATACAAAACACATCAAGCCATAATTTTCAGACTATAATAGTAAGAGTGCAATTTAAATCGGTGGAACTCTGTCACTTTATACAGATATACGTCATCCATATTATTTAAAATGCATGCAGATTTGTCTTGATCTTTCCACCAGCTTATTCTGCTGTCTTGCTTAATTATCAAAGTGATGTCTTGCCCCTGGAGAGAAAGTAATTTGATATGTTTTTCTAGTTGCTGCAGTAGCTGAGTCATAATACATGGTTTGTGAAATTACATCCTTTCTTTGGTGATGGCAATAAGATAGAGGGAGACACATGAATTAGTATATACGTAGGAGAGTTTCAGAGAAAAGAAAGATTTTGGCAAGGTAAACTTTACTTTTAATCCACAGAAGTGTCTCTACTTTAGTAAAGAGGACTAAAAACCCACTGGCAAACTAATGGTTTTGGCAGAACATTTCTCCTGGAACCATGCTTTGGTGTGAATTGTCTCTAAAAAAACCCCTTAGATAATGTATGAAAGTAGCTTGAAAGAACTTCTTGTACATTTTTACATCCCTAAGCACATTTTTAAAAACCTAGGACTTTTTAAAGAAGAAGATGGCTAATTGAACAGACATGTCCAGAAATTACATAACGGATGTAGTGTACTGGAAAACAAATCTTCACAGGGAATTTTTTTCCTGTCTTTTTAGCAATTAATCTCAATAAATGCCTATACTGATTAAGATAGCTATCTTGGCCAAATAATTAATTAAGGACGTAATCAAACAGAAGGCACAGAGTCCTGTGACTGAAGGGCTTTTTAATGCTGCACATGTTCCTACCAGTCAGCATTTCCTTTGAAAGGTTGGAACAGCCTTGTTTGCTCTTCAGTGACAGATTAAGCACAGATGGCAATTCAACAGTCTTGTCTGCACACGTTGGCCCATAGAACGTGACCTGCATCTGTTTTAGGCAAGAGACTAATGTGTTTGCTCAAGACACCAGCAGGCATTGCTGAGTAATCCTTGGATTCACACAACAGCCTCTTTTCTTGCCTCCGAGACTTCTCCAATGTGGAAGAGCAGGTGTTCATATGTGCTTGCTCTAGGTTGAATGATGGCTTTCTGGAACATGGTTGAAATTTCTATTTTGAGAGATTTTTCTGTGGAGAATTTTAAAATTAACATAATATATTTTAGAGAAAGGTTAGTGGATGCTATGACACAAAAATTTTGTTCTTAATATGTAATCATATTAATCATGGCAGCAAGCTGTGATTCAAATGTGCATTTTGAATAAAAAATCAAAATATTTGTTGCAAGTCTAAGGATATTTACTCTGTATGTGTACAGCATTTATTTGCAAACCAGCATTTTTGTGAAGTAAACACAAAATCTACATATAGCAAGTTTGCCATTAAATAACCAAACAAAACCCCTTTAAAGTTTCCCTATTGTATAAATTTCTATGCAATACTGGATAAAACTTAGCACATATTATGTCATTTGTTCAGAAAACTGGTAAGATATAGTTAATGTGGAAAATAAGGACTTTGTGGATTTTTTGGAAAGAACTCCAAGGTACTATCACTTCTGTCACAGAGATGTCAGATAAGGCTGTGATCCTAATGGCCAATATTGGCTTCATTTTTTTTTTTTTAACCTTAATGAAATCTTTACCTTGTGTGTAAGATTTAAACAATGACTATTAAAAAAAAAAAGTCCTGTCACATTTTGAGGAGTTGCTCAAACTTCACATTAGTGGAATTTCTATCTGGTTGTCACAGGTACTTTTTTCAAAAAAAGTTTTATTTGTCCTTTTTTCCACTGTCCTTTTTTCCACTAATATTGCGTTAGACCAGGATATGATCATTAATTGGGGGTTATAGCAGAAAGGACTGCATCATAGCAATAAGGAGAAATAAGGAGAAACTAGGGACAATTGTAAATTTTAGACATTTTTGTTAGATTATTTATATTGCTTTCAAGGAAAAGAAATTTCATTATTTTCTCACAATTCATTTAGCACAACTTTCAATTCAGCAGTTAATTTTAATACTAATATACTTACTTTTTAAAATCCATTCTTAAAACTCTTTAAACTCACAAATATAATTAAGTTGAAGTTCAGTCTTAAGAAACGTATAATTTAACAGGTTTTTCAACCCTTCCAGCTCTTTTTGCAATATTTTTTCACTAGTTCTTCATGAGGAGGACAGATATAAATTCTATAATTTTAAAGAACTAAGAACAGGAGATTTTTTGAGTTAAACTATTAAATCATTTCTTGACGCAAAATTTCTGAAGCACATCCTTGCACTCCAATGAATGTCTTCAGTACACAAGACTCCTAAAAATAAGCTAAATAATATTTTTTGTCAATTTTCAGCAATAAAACCTTGCAATTTCATGAAAAACCAATATTTATTTTCTCCAGAGATGGTAGTTGAACTTCATAATATTATTTCTTCTGAAATCAATCTCTGGAGCCAAATGGCAAGACCAAATCAATATGACTAAAGAAAATCCCTGATGAGTTTTTCTATTTTCCTTGGAAGGTATTTTTGGGGAAAAAAATTATAAGAGTCTGTCATTCATTTTTTACATTTAACTTGCTCTTCAATAAAAAGTGTCAGGAAATTAAAACTTGGAAGTTTTAGATCACATCATTGATTAACATATTTTGAAAGAAATACAAGTAAAAAATCACTGAAAGTGTTTGCAGTGTCCCTGTCTTAATGAATCAAGCAATCTTCACCTAATAAAGGCTGTTACTTGGAGCAGTTGGAACAGATGGTTAGAATTTTAAATTTTTTTTTCCATGAAGGCAAAAATAGAGAATAAGTCAGGTCACATGCAAATCTTTTTCCCTTTCAAGTGTGAGATTTTGTGAAACCTGGAAAACACAGGAGACCAGTGGAAAACTAGGAAATGTGGGCTAATTCTTCACTGAGTTGGGGACCTGGTTACACAGGATACAGGGCGTGGAAAAGATGGAAATACCAAATACCTTCTTTGTCTCATGTTTTATTAGCAAGACTGGCCTTCAGCAATTCCTGGAGGAAAAGTTAGAGCTGGACCCTTAAGTGGAAGAGGATCAGGCCAAGGAATAGTCAAGAAACTTGGAATTGATCATGGTGGCTGAGAGAAGTGCCTGGAGATTGGAGGAAAGCAAATGTCCCCAGTGTCTTCCAGAAGGGCAAGAGATAGGACCTGAGGAACTACAGGCTGGTCAGCTTTCATCCCTAGGAAATTAATTCCAGAAACTATTTCCAGGCATATTAAGAATGAGAAGATCACAAAAAGTAGTTAGTGTGGCTTCAGCAAAGTGAAGTCATGGATGGATGAGCACACAGTGAGGTAGATTGAAAACTGCATGAATGTCTGGCCCCAGAGGTGATGGACAGTGGCATAAAGTCTATCTGGAGGCCAGTGACTTGTGGTATACCCCAAGGATCAATACTGGAGCAATTTCTGTTTAATATTCTTCATTAATTATCTGCATAATGGGGCGGAGTGCAACTTTTCAAATGCCAAATTGAGAGGAAAGGCTGTTACACCAGAGGGTTGGGCTGTCATCTGGAGAAACCATGACAGACTGGTGAAATGGGCTGCCAAGAGCTTCATGAAGTTCAGCAAAGGGACCTGTGAAGGCCTGCACCCAGGAAAGAACCAGCCCAGGTACCCAAATGTGCCGTGAGCCCCACTGCAGGAGAGTAGCTTGTCAGAAAATGACCTGAGGGTCCTGGTGGACTCCACATGGAATGTGAGCCAGCCATCCTTCCTCTTTATTTAGTGTTGTGAGGCCATCTCAAAAATATAGGCACCAAGATCCCCTCCAGCTTCATCCATTCTGTTACCCTGATTTTGTGACAGACATTCTCTCTGCTTAGCATTCACTCCTTGCTCAAATTCCTGCAGAAGTGCAAACATACACTTAAAATACACAGGAGAGAAAAAGAAAATCCAGGTACGGAATGTTGACAGATACCAACTAAACACACAAACTGAAAGTGCAGCAAGTTTTAACTCCTTTACTTCAGGAGAACAGAAATAGACATTGCTAAGTATGTTATCTTTCCAACTAAAAACAACTTGAAAAATACAGTATTAAAAAAACTTTTAAAAATATGATCCAAACCAATCAAATGAGGATGCATATGAGGATAAAAAAAGTAATCAATGTAAAAGATTTTATAGATTAAATTCCTGAAAAAACTGGATATTTTAAAAGGAAGATTCAATTCAAAGTTATGCACATATTAGACAACTTCTGTTTCTCATCATTCCAGAGCTATGGAGAGAAGTGGATCATAGCAGTGCTATCCTGACTTTGCTGAAGTAACTGAAAAATGTATATTTTCTAATATCTTTCCTACAAAACTCTGTTCTCTGTGTAGTTTTGATCCTCATCTGCAGCATTCTCCTATAATATTTGATCTTGCATGTCTAGATAGGGTCGCAATATTGCTCATTTTCTCTAAAGAGATATCTGAAATATCTATTGGTGTGCTTGTCTTATTGCATCCAAATACATCTTCAGCCACAGGATAGGAGCACTCAGGATTTTATACATTTCTATAAACATGTTGCTAGAGAAACATAAAACCCGTTTCTCTTGTAGTAAACCAAAGAGTACCAAGTTATATTTCCAGGCCCTGAACCAATCAGCATAGACACACTAAATTGTTAGACTAGGTGCCATGGTGATCTGGCCCAAGTCAGCCATCCCTGCTCCAAACACCTCCTGAGTGCTGCTCAGGGTTAGCACAGGTTGAAGATTACTCTCATTAGGCAGCTACAAGGCTGCTCTGGTCAGAAGAGTTTAATACGATAGATGATGGTCCCCAATACACTGAGCTCCTTAGTCTAGGTGGTTCCTAATGTCTATAGTCTTTTGTAAGCTGTAGTCTGAAAGCCTCATACACAGCCTGAAACCCAGTCAATCCTCAAGCCCTTTGTCAATTATTTTTCTCCTCTCTGGGTCACAGAAAAAACTGAATTAGGCAAATTGTATGACAACCAGAAATTACCAAATTCAAGCTCAGAGAGATTATCACAAGAATTTCATGCAACCTTTTACTTACCCCTCCTTAAAAGAACTAAAGACTTTTTGCATGACTCTCAATCACCATTCAGTTTCAAGATTAATAACTATGTGAAACAATATAGCTAAAATATAAAGACACCTAAATTTTATGTTCACACTCTTATCTAAGATCACAATAGAATGTAGACTTCCCTGGTGTAATGATAGCCTACACACCTTGCTCAATATAGGTCTGAAATTCTACTTGGAGATCCCTGCATTAGATGCCATAATCTACACTCTGAATCTGATTTCTTCCTCTATCACTACAAATCCAAACGAAATTCTAAAACTAATTTAGGGTTGCTCTGTTGTTTATTTTTGCCTTTTGATACAATGGAGATATAACCACTTTTATGTATTAACTAAAATATCTAAATGGCATCTGAGCAACCACTAAAAAGTGTATTTATGAATGAAGGCTCACTAAAGGACACTAAAAATAAAGGTCTTGACTTTAATATGGCAATCAGTGATGATTGTCATCTTCCATTTCAAATTCTAGTTACTTTAATGTTTTATTTTGGTTTTGGTTTCTTTTCAAAGATACTCTGTCAACATTTTTGGAGCATCTCAATTGATCTTGCTGATACAGATCAAGTCTGACAAAATAATTGATTTTTGGTCTCATCACTGAAATATTTTCCTCCTTTTTCTTGTTACTCTAAAGTATTGATCTGTGACATAGATAGGGCTTCAGACACATGCCTTAGAAACAGTGAATATTAGTAATTCATTAGTTCCACTATATCTTCAGAGAGATTTGAAGTGTCTTGACAGATATCACATGATATTGTGCCATAGATTTTTCTTACAGCACCTCCCTGCATTAAAGAATTCAAAGATTTATTAACTGCCACTGGAACTCAACCCAGTGCAGCTTGACAAACAGTAGCAAGGACAGTGAATTGGACTATATATACCTTAATTATAGAAAAATAGTTACTTTTTCTTTGACAAGATGCTTTCAAATTCTTGCAAAATAGCAAATAAAGTGTGTGTATGCTAAGAAAGGAAAATGAGCAATGAAATGTCTGTAAAAACATCCATCTCAATAGCTCTTCTTCTGCAACAAGATTCATAAGGTTTTTTTGAAGAGAAATCCTATAAAGCTGTCATAAAAAAATATAAATGCTACAGAAGAGGTGCGTCACATATATAGATTTGATGGTTTGATAGTCCTGAAATTGAAGAATTAATGTTAACACAAGAAAAGGCAGCATGCTGCTTTTATTACCAAAACAAAATAATTACTCTTGACAAGGTTTAATTTGATAAATATTATGTATACTATAAAACCTAGAAGTACAATTGACTACTTTAATGTCATTCCTTTTCCTTTAGAATCAATTTCATTCAGCTTTGATATGAAGATTTTTCTTAAAACAAATTTATTTTTCAGGCTTGTCAATGAAATGGTTTTAAGACTGACAGGAGACAGATGAAGAGAAGACAGGCATCTACAATACTTCACTGTAATTAAATGTAATGTAATTAAATCTATGATTGTAAATAGTAAAAGCATTTACATGAGACTCTTTTTAGATGTTTCTTTTTAGAGTTCACAGCAATTGATTGAGCTTTTAAGCCTGTCAAGAAAGAAAGGTATTTATCTAAGTTGGCCCAGGAATCATAGCCTGAGCTCTTAGTCAACAGAATTGAAAATTTCCATGTACCATTTTCAAAGCAGTGTCACCAGTGTAATCTCTTCCAGCCCTCAGTTACAGAGCTGCCTCCTTCACTGTCTCTGCACACAAATTGGAATTCTCTGCTCTAGCACATCTGCCACATACTCCTTTGGTGGTTAGAAGATTAGACTTTTCAGAAAACTGCTGAAAATGAAATAATTTTTAATATTGCACTGTTGAGGTGAAGTAAGACTGTAGCAACTTCAGCCCCAAGCCTACAGATACAAAATCTAAATTCTGATTTATTTTTTTACAGATTTCTCCAGAAGGTCTGTGAAAAGTGGAAAACAGCATCGTCCTTAGTCCATGCAAAAGAGGAAGACCCTTAGTTGGCTCTGTTCTGTGCTACTAATGATTAAAAAGAAAGAAAAACTGAAGAGTTCATCATTTTTACTAGCACAAAATGTGACTGTCAGCAATTTAAGACACATTTTGTGACCTACAGAGCATCCCTGCCCCATCCTTTGCAGACTGTGATATCCTATGTTGCTTGACTGAGAGCAGTCATGCCTCACCACATTTCCTGGCAATATTTAGGAACGGGGTTTAAATGTAATAAATGTCAAACAGTTTTCTTCAGAGGATAATGAATTTGATCCTTGCTATTTTGAGGAATGCTTGTTGTCACCTTGATATGTATCATAATTACAGAAAGAAAATTAAGTGAAGGCAGAACTGATAGTTTGCTTAATACATAGACTTATACTTCCCATAAACCAAACAAGAGGAGACACTTTCAGCTTAGATATAGAGGGAGAAACTGAATAGCCTAGGAACTTTGAAGAATATCTCCTTTATGATCCCCTGTATTTTTAAACTAGCATGTACTTTCAGTAAACAGGCAGCAGTTCTCCAGCAGGACTGAGAAACCTCTTTGACAGACTCAAATTCTAACTTAGACTCCCAGTTCAGGGACATTGCCCTGACTTTCTAACCCATACTTTTATTGCTGTATAAAAGGCTGAGAATAGTTGATACTTGTAGTTGGTGAAAATGGTTTTTAAATGTTGTGTAGCCAAACTAAAATGATTTCTCTTAGTATCCAAAGTGTTTGACACTTTCAAAAACTCTTTTGACCCTTTGACTTATCTTTTCAATTGTAAATGAAAAAGCTTCATAACTGACTTTCCAAAAATAACAACTACAACAATGCTATAACATTTCCAAATTTTTCTACTGTCCAATTATTTTTTTAGCTGATCCAGAAAATAGAGAGATATTCACCATTTGAGAAGGCAACATTCTGCCTGACATAGACCTTATAGTTTTTACCCTGTCTGATGGAGATGATAGAACGATCTCCTTTTCCATACATTCCCCAAACTGAATGGAGATACGTAAAGAATTAAACTTTAGTGCCTGACAAATTTACTGTGGAATTAAAAAATGTGTTTTGTAGAAATATCACATACAAATGAGAACATAGCCTTTTAATTTTTTTCTAGTAATAGATGAAATAACACAGGGACATTTCAGTACACTTAGGTGGCACATGTTTGTTCAGAAGTACTCTAACTTGTCTGACTTCCTACTTTTAGCAGTAGGGGGTTTTTGTTCTAGGCTTTTTTTGTTAATAACTATGAAGTACAATACCACGTCTCCTGTCCACATTCTAGTCTAGTCTCTTGGAGATCCTGGTCCTTGGTCACTATAAAATTTAGCTAAAAAAGTGATTTTGAAGATCTGGAAGTTGATCTCATCTTTCCAATAATTTGTGTATGTCAAAAACTTTCTAAAGATTTTAATTTCTGGTGACTTCCTTGTAGTATCCGAAATGAGGATACCATGTTAGCTGTGGCTTCTAGCTAATAAGATGATTATTTTTATTATCTATAGTAATTAATTAGAATGGGTCAGGTACCTGAAGGCAATGAAAAAATAAATCAAAAGAACTGAGTTAATCAGGTTAAAATTTAAAATGTCTGCAGAAGATTTTTTCCAATATAGAATCTAGCTTTGAAGAAAGTAGCATCAAGTGGCATAGGTGAACTAAATACAACTTTTCAGAGAATTAAAAAAAAAATCAGTCTAAATCCTGGAATGCAAAAGAAAAATCTTGCAGCAATAATATGTGATACTTTTATTTATAAAGCTATATTTCCATTTCAATTCCTTCCTCAATGAAAAGTGTTTTTCCTGATCAGCACATGCATCTGAAATGAATGAAATCAATAGCAGACTTGCCAAGGCTCGGATTTCACTCTAAATGCTTTGCATGTAAGAAGATGACCTTTTCAAAATAGCAGTCTTGGCTACTGGGTCTGATGATCCTTAGATTTAGATTTAAATTTCTGCTTGCATACCAACAGAAAGAAAGGCAGATTCACAGGAAGAAAAGCTATGTAATTAGACTTTCAGTTTCTGTATTCCCACTGCATTTGAGAAATTACAAGGGGCTGACTCAGTATTATTATGAAGTGGGAAACCACTTGCCTTTTCAAAAACTATTTTTTTGTACAGGAGCAGTTCTATATGTTATTTTACAGTAATTTATTTATTAGAAATCATTCTTCATAGCTGCTCAAAGCAGAAGAGTAAAATAACTTGATAAATAGGTTTTTTGGTCTGTTTTCTCTCCTCCTGATTTTAAGGACTCAAGGTGCTCTATTTCTGTTCAAGGTTGGAGAGCCATGTGTAGTTTCATTATCGCTCCTCCATTAGAGGAGTTCCTTGTGGATCTTCCTTTCCCACAGTCCTAATTTCCTTTCAACCAACATACAAATATTTCAGGTTATCAGCATTTTAAACTATTCTAGATATCATGGAGGTGGAGGGGAAAAGGAATGCTGCTGTGCTGCAAGACAGTAGTTCCATAGCAGGAGAGCTTTTTATGGCACAAAAGGCTTGACCACCTCACAGTTAATATCCACACAAGACACTACTGACAGAGCAGGTATCCTGCCTGCCATAATTTCTGCTAATTCATTGTGACTCAGGAATTTCTAGTACCAATATACATGGTAAGAAGTTATATAGCTCTGAGATTCTTCTCTACAAGGAGACCACATCTTTTCTAAAAGTCTATCATGTCCTCTATTGCACTTTCTGCTACTGATTTTATTGTGAAAACCCTGTGTTAAATATGAACAAGTTTTGCTTTCCTTGGTTTGTTTTCTACTTTCCGTGACTGACAGTCTCTGTTTCTAAAGCTTTCCTTAATGTATACCACATAAGTCTCTTCTGAGGAACCAGCAGTTGCTTTTTTTACCTGGAATAGAGTTTTTGAACAGCTATTTCTAATAATCTGTTTGCTCACAGCAGAGGTTAATTAAACCCTTCATTTATACTTTCTGGATGGCTGCATAACTCAGGGATGTTTATACTCTATCACAAGTTCTATGTGTGCCTCATGAGTCCCTGTGGTTCTTTAATTTCCATGTAATAGGCATTCTCATAGATGTCTTGTCCATTCCTTAAGACGTGTTGTTCAAAAATCACTGTACTTCAGTCAGAAAAGCTAACATTTGGTGAACAGGACCTGTCTTTTTGATATATATAATTGGATACACCCAGGTTAAAAGGATAAGGAAAAGCCAGGCTAAGGTACAAGGCACATCAAATTTTGCACTTGTACACCACTGCCAGTGTGTCACATAATCACACCTAGTCAGTGATGTTTTGTGGTTTGTGTACTGTGGTCAGCCATGGTTTAGAGCTACTGTTGCAAACCAGTTGTGGGCATTGCTAGGAGTGGTGATCTAAGGAATGGATCATCTGTGGCCTTGCCATCATACTGCACTGTCTGCATGTGGGCTTTCTGAGAGACTGAAAATAGAACGTCATTAATTCAAAGCTCTAGTTAATTCAGAAAGAAGGACTGACATAAATTAGTCTTTTGATTTTTTTCCCATTGGAGAAAAAGCTCAAATTGTCTTTCTGTAGTCACACAAGTGAAATAGTTTCTAATTGATCCTCTGAGGCACTGACAGCACTTTCATCCAGTCAGAGAAATGGAAAGAAGAGTGTTGATTTTCTATAGAAAGACATGATTCAGCTTTCAAATGCATCACAGAACGGTATCAAAAGATGTTTGCAGACAGGCAGGGAGAGCACAAAGGTTTTGCCAGCTGCAATTAAAAGTTCACAGAAGGTTTGCTGGAACTAATACCTGAATACTGAGCAGACATGAATCAGAGCTGCAAGGTGCTTGACATTTTGATAGCATGTTTCACAGACCCTTAATGAATATATGAAGCTACAGAGCAAATGGTGGACTAATGAATACATAAAGCAACAAAGCAAAAAAACCAAATGTCATTAAAGAATAAAGTAACACAGCTGACAGGAGACAGCCATTGTGTATGCACAAATCCCTTCCAGATTATCTTTTGGGAATACACACAAAAGGGAACGACTCCACATTCATGGCTGGTGAAGGAAGTCAGAGAAGAAATGGAAAGGAAGAGTAAAGGAGAAGATTGCAGCGAGCTGTCATTACCAACTCTTAACTCAGGCCTCTAGGTAATATAATGGTGTAAACAGATCAATAATGACAGATTTCCCACAACTGTTGGAAACAGCAGATTAAATAACAGTGTCTGTCCATGGCTCAAAGCTAAAATGGAGCTCCTGTGCCATGTCATCACCAGCAGTTTCCAGAGCTTCAACTGAGGTTGAATGCAAGATGGGCTAGCAAATGGTAAGGTTCCTGAAAGTTCTAAGATTTTAAGATCTTTCTCTCTGCCAAACATTTGTTCATCTCTTAAAAAAAAAAAACAGTTAGAGAAAAAAAAAAGGACTGAACATAGTGGTAAGACTTTCTTTCAAATGGATCCTTCTCTATCAACCACTTCCCACCACCACCTCCCTGCAAAGATCACAAATTTTACAGAATCACAATGGAAGTGGAATTTTGATATCCCATAATATACAAAGCTACTGAATGCTAAAGGACATGTCACTTTCCTTTGCTGGCTCTTCAGATAATGAGGAGTGAGAGAATTATAGTTGACCTTGCAGTGATGTAATTTTTTCAGTGGCACCCACCTGTGGCAGTACATATTCCAGGAAGAGACTGGAGAGGTGGGAGTGTCATTCACCTAGAAGTAATATCTATATTCAGGATGAAATTCACCTCTTTGCCAGGAAATGCTAGAGGTATTTATAGAGAAATCTCATATATTGACCCCCAATCAAGTCCCTGAAAATGGTCAGCATGAGTTCTGGGCTTGCATGAAAATTGTCTGCCATCCTGACCTGCATGTTGGAATAAATAAAACTTGCAGTAATGTGCTCTGGTACATGTCATACAGTGTAGCTAGTGAGGCCCTGAAAGTAGATTATTTTTTCCTTTATTGCGTTCTGAAAGGTTTCCATGTTAACAGAACAATCAGCTTTCTTTTTAATCATAAATTGGCATTTCTAAGCTGTTCAGTGTGGGTGAGCACTGTCACTACTGTAGTTTTTTGCTGCAGGAGACTGTGGAATGAATAAATAAATACTTATTTCTAACATTCCCCTACTCCTTGAATGTAACATGTGTCACAGAATGAATCAGGCGAGTCAAGAACCGTTGCCTTCCTTTGACACATCTACAGCTCACACACTCTCAGTCATCAGCTAAATTAATTAGATATTGTTGTAGAGACTTTTTGATCACAGAATTCCAGTAGCAGAAATTTGTTTTAATAATAATAATAACAATAATGGCAAAAGTATGACCAACATCTACTGAACAAGAAAAAAGAACTGAGAAATAAAAATACTAACTGATGATCCATTGTGAGTGTTTCAAGTGTGAAGAGTTAAAGAGACATCTAACTAATACCAACAGACATATTCCATCACTGGTTTACAAAGTCTTCACCAGCATCATCAAAATATAATTCAGTGAGTGTGTTTTTAGTGTACAGGTTTGCTATAAAATCAAGTCAATAATCCTGAGAGATCAGTGTTATAAATAGTGCAAATCTTTTTTGAACAACATGAGAAGAAAAATAGATTTGATATCCTATGACAGGATAACATCACAGATCTGGAACTATCAGGTAAAATTACTGATTTTAGTATGTTGGAAGGAATGCACAGGGGATAAGGACACAAGGAGTAATAAGGAGTAGGGTGATGTGCCTTGAGTGAGCAGAGATGGTGTTACTTGGAGAGACAAGATCTGGCTGTGAGAAGACTGTAGGTCCTGGGATGAAAGTCAAAAACATATTCATTCACTGAATAAAGCATTTTTACCTAACACCTAACCATGGAGGAGAAGGCTCCTGAGGAGTGGATGGGAAGAGAACAGCAGCTTCTGGCTCTGTGCAGGAAGGTGAAGGAGATTTTTCACAGTGGTAGTATCTTTCATGCAGGCTTTGATTGGGCATCTTCAGTTCCTGTCTCTCCCTTACTGCACTTGCTGTTTCACTGCTTTGAGCCGAGGCAACTACTTATAAATCCACTTTCTGCCCTGCCTCCTTGCCTTCGCCTTGACTCCTGTCAACTCCTAGCAGGAAAACAAGAGCAGGAAACAAGAAATCTGGTGTAACTGAAACCTACAAGGATACAGTGGCAGGGAAGAGGGAATTTGAGCAGCAGCTGCCCATGGATTGTATGTCACTAGGGAGTGTGTGGGTAGCTGAAAAGCACTAAAGGATTCAAGAAGGTATGAGGACACCACAGATCCTTTGGGAGAAGGGAGTTAAACAAATGATACCAAGATGTATTAGGAACATTACCACTGGATTTTCTACAGTTCAAAAACACTTTCCATGTTATCACAGCTCCATTCCACAGTGTGCATCCCTGGATGCTCAGTTTGTTCACAGCCTTCACCAGGGAAGGAGGAGGCAATGTCTGACACACAAGTGCTGCTCTGGATGCCTCATCCCCTAGCAAAGAGTGCAGAAGGCTGTGCATATATACACCAAAGACACTGGTTCTCATGGTCTAGATAGAAAGGTGGACCTGGGTGAAAAGATTGTCTAAGCACAAGGTTGCACAATGCACAGCAAAGAGGTGTTTTGGATACCTGGGGAATGCTGGTATCATGTCGGTCACACCAGGCTTCCTGCCTTGCTGTCTGAGGTTGGAGCTTCAGACTCAACATTTAAACTGTATTTGTACAAATGACATTAGTTTTCATCTACCTGTGGGATCCAGGTTAAACTATGTGGGGAGAATATGTCCAAATTGGATATTTAGCAAGGAATTTCTCATGAGAAATTAAGTATGAATGGAGGGATACCTTTAATGAAACATCCTGACTTCGTTCCTATAAGTTTAGCATTGGATCACAGTTCATAGGACAAGGAAGCGTTTCCTTCCTTCTTTAGCTGTAGCATTGCTTGTTCTCGTTGCTCTCTATATTAAGAAAAATGTTTTAGAGCATTTTCTGTCACTCTACTCTCCTAGGTTAACAAAGAAAATTCCTAGCTCTATCTCTTCCTTTTTTAGCAATGGTTAGCTTTCCCACTGGAAATCACTAAAATTCAGTGTTTCTTATAGTAGAAAATATTTTGTCTTACAAGGGATAAATATGGACTTTGGTCCAGTGTCTCAAATGTTCTAGTCCACAAAAGATGGGTTTCATGATTTGACTGAAACATATTTTCAGTGAGTTCCACAGGATATTCTAAACTGTCTGTGGTATTTTTTGTTAGTTCATTGTCCTGGAGTTGTTTCACAGAAATCAGTGTAGCACATGTTCTTGTCATGGCAGAAGATCAAGTCATAACCACTCATCAAGTAGTTATTTCTGAGCTTTCTAAAATAAAATCAACTTTCTTTGTCAAAGTGATTTTAACTTTTTTCTTCCCACAAACAAGTGTCCTGTTTACAGCTAGGTAGAGTTAATTTCTTCTCAGTAGCTATTACAGTGCTGTATTTTGTATTCAGAATAAGAATGGTGTTGATACCACACTGATTTTTTTTTGTGGTTTTTGTTTGTTTGTTTGTTTGTTTGTTGTTGTTTTTGTTTTTGTTTTTATTAAGACTTGTTAATCTTAAGTCAAGGACTTTTTCTTTTTCTCATGCTCTGCTAATGAGGAGGTACACAAAAGAAACTGGGAGGGAACACGGCTGGGCAAAGGGATATTCCACACTGTAGAACATCATAAACTGAGAGGAATTAGCTGGAAGTGTGGTTGTTTTGGCTTCAGGCATGGGGGCCTGGTATTGCATTGTGCATCACTTGTTTGTTTCCTTTTTATTGTAATTACTTTTTTTAACCATTATTATGGTATTTTGCTTTATTTTCAATTATTAAACTGTTCTTGTCTCAATACAGGAATTTTACTTTGATCTGTCTCCCCACTCCTCCGGTGTGGGGGGGATGAGAGGGGAAGATTGAGTGAGCATCTGCATGATGCTGAATTTCCATCTGTGTTTAAAACACCACAACAAGACAACAATAAAACTCTACAAATTATTTTTTAAATTCAGCTTTGTCTTCTAAAATAATATTCCTCATGAAATATGTGCTTATCAGACAGTGTCAGTAAAAATTTATAATAGCAAAAAAATCTTCTTTATCTCCTCTGCCTTATTTTCATCACATTTAGGCTCTCTGCATGCACTTTTACTTTTCCTTCAGTTATCTCAGAATCTACTCTTTCTTTTTATACTTGCCATTACAATTCCATTCCACTCTCCTACATTCTTTTTCATCTTTTTCCTTCATTCCATATGCAGTTCAAATATCTCATTCGCAGCTCGTATGTGAATCCATGGTGCTATCCTTATCTAAATCTCCGCTTTCAGTTAACACAGTCTATTTTTGTACTTATTTTTTGCAACTTTGTGCCTTCATCCGTTGTTAAGCATTTTCCTCCATTCTCCTCTTGGTATCTGAAACATCTTTTGCTTTTAAAGTGATGATCTCTTCTGCCTGCATCTAGTGCACACTGTGAGATTCCCAAGAATGCATAAACTTATATTTTATTTTGAATTTTCAGTAATGTAAATTAAACACTTTTTTTTTAACCTGCGCATGTATGCATTGCAGCATCACCTTGACACAATCACATGTAGCCTCATTTTTTCCGATAGTGAACAAATTGCACTTGCAATTTTTCTTCCATACTTGATAGCTGTAAAAAATGTAGTCATTTCACTCTGTTGCAAATTAGAAGATAATTGTAATTTCCTTTCACAGTGGAAGAAAAACCAGGATACAATTTTCTGGGATGTCTAGGTCATTTGACAACCAAGGTTTTTTTATTTTAATAAAAATTTCAAACTTTTTTTTAACATCTCTCTAATCAAAGTCCATAACAAAGGAACTTGTATCAATGAAAATACAGTGCCTCGATGGGAAAAGAATTTTAAACTAACTATATTCAGGAGGCTTTAACTTTCTCTAAAAGATAATATATTTGGACTGTTTTTCTGATGTTTTCATTTGTGTAGTCATTTAAACTGTAACAAACTGAGTGGAGGTAAGGGGTACTTTCATCCCTCATTTCTTCACCTTGCTGAGATAAAGAGGTGAGGCATTGCACTCTGCAAGAGTGAGAGCAGTGCTGTACTAAAAGGCAAATAAACTTGACAGCAGTGAGGCAGGGGTAGGGCAAGAAGTCTGACTGACAAAAAATTGGTTTGCTTTCTGGAAATATGACCACTGAGACAAAGTTTTATTCAAGAAAAATGTATTAGTATAAATACATTCCTTTTCTGGTTAAACAGAGGGGATTTTGCTCTCTCTTTTCTCTAACTAAAAACTGTGACACTGTCATCTTCCTCAGCTTCACTGAAATGTTCTAAAAACATCTGCAGGAGAAAAATACTGCTTTGGATCAAATTGCTTTAAATACTACCTGCTAGTTAGTAGCACTACAGGGGCTAAGCCAAGTAATAAAAAAACAACTTCATGTGAATTGCGTGTTTCCTAAGATTGTGGCTTCTGAGCATAGACCTAGAACAACTCCATATGTGCTATTCTCAGTAATGTTTGCTGCTACTGGATTATCTCTTCTTTTATTGTTTCTGAAAGAATTATTTCATAGCTGATACATAGATCCCTTGACTGACAAAAGAATATACAGGTCTTTGGCAAGATCTCATTTGGGTAACTCCTGACCATAAGTTTAATCCTTGGTGCTTCTGATTACATTTCTGAAATGGAGTGGGGTTTTCCTTCAGAGCAATCCCCACATTTCAAACATTCACATTGACCAATCTACTACCTTACAGTTAGGTAGGTATCTTCTTTTCATGCAAGATTGACCTCAGTCCCCACAGCAATTCTGTCTTTCACTTATTCTTCCATTGGGAATGACATTTAATTTTTAATAAGCTAATCAGTTAAGAAAAAAAAAGGGAAACATGCGCCTAAGAATTTTGAGCCAATTTGTGATGTACTTATGGTAATATCTCAGATATGCACAAGTTGCTGAAGACAAATCCAAGGACAATACCAAAAACTCACTTATGCACTGTTCTATAACTTACTATTATATGGGGGTTTTCATAAACAAGAAAAATAGGTTTTATATATGTATATTATATATAATATTTTATAATAAATTAGTTGCAAAGGTCTGCACCAGCTGAGAGGGTGTTTTAGAATGTTTCACAGTATTCTACTGGGCTCTCATTTAGTAAACATTTTCCTATATCCCCTCACCTGTGGGGAACTGTAACATATTTCATACCTGAAATACTTCAGAAACATAACTCTGAGACTTTTAAGCTACAATGTCTAAAACTGCTTTAAAAAAGAAAAATGAATTCCTTGTCTGACGAGAGGATTAGGATAGGCTTATGGAATTGACATCTGCTTGACAGAGAAAATACCAATGCATCAGCTGTAAAACTCATTCTTTTCTGAAGCTGATGCATTTAAAATAGATTAACCTAGCTTAAAACGTGCAAAAACAAGAGACTAAGTGCAAATGACTGTATGAATGCTTGAGTTGAATTTTGAAGCTGAGGTAAATAATAGTATTCCCAGTATTCCCAGGGGTCTTTAATATATGGTTTAGAGAATATGCATCTTTACCCTGACAATGAACCATTGTTTATGTCAATTATTTTGAAATTAAAATTCTATTTTGATTTAAACTCAGACAAGAGTACTAATGAGACTTAAACATAAATGTGTTGCTGTTAAACATTAACTTAAACATAAAAGTCATTTAATTTGCTGGATGTTGGATCACAGAATTACAGAATCACAGTATAGTCTGGGTGGGAAAAGACTTTTTAAGGTTATTAGCCCAGTCCCCTTGTCAGTGAGCTGGGACATCTTCAGCTAGGCCAGGTAGCTCAGGAAGTTTCCAGGGATGGGACATCCACCACCTCGCAGATTATCTTACTCCAGTGTTTCATGATCCTCTTTGTAAAAACTTTCCTTCTTATATCTAATTTGAATTGGCCCTCTTTTCATTCAAAGCCGTTACCCCTTGTTCTAATGCTAAAAAAAGTCTGCCCCCTTTCTTTCTTTCAAGGCCTCTAAAGCATTGATAAACTGCAAAACAACTCCCCCAGAGCATTCCCTTCTGCAGGATGTGCAACCCCAACTCTCTCAGCCTTTCCTCATAGGAGAAGTGTTCCATCCCTCTGATAATTTTCGTGGGTGTCCTCTGGCCCTGTTCTGGCAGGTCCAAGCCTTTCCTGTGGTCAGGGCCCCAGAGCTGGATGCAGCCTTGCAGCTGGGGCCTCACAAGAGCAGAGCAGAGAAGACTGCTGAAGTAGAGTGGAAGATTGATTGCTTTTTATTTTGTTATTCTTTCATTTATGCCTTTAGAATGGAGCTTGTTAGCTATCATGGATATTTTTTGTTGTTTTCAATAGTGCTCTGACTGGAAAGTCTGTATGTTTTTGTTTCAGTTTTCAAGCTTGCATATAGCCTTTCTTCACTTGTCAGCTACTTCTGAGTTCTCACGTTGACTAGATTATATGAGAGTTATGTTAAATGACACATAAAACAAATTTTTGCAAGATTTGAGTATGGATGGATCTGGATAATAGTTATATGTCTTAATAATTTTATTTTGCTGTTTTGTGGAGATAAATTAACCTAAATATTTTATCCTTAAAATGCATACTACATGTATGCAGCATATAAGTGCTTGATATGCAATTTTCATGTATCGGTATATATATATATACTCATATACATATATATATACTCATATAAACTAACTAACAGAGTGAGTGATAGTCCACACTTGAACTAGGCAACAGATTTGAAACTGATGCCCGCATTCACAAGCTGATAGGTGGAAATTAAATAAAGAAGTAGGATGTACACAAAAAAAAGGTATTGCATGCATAACAAATTCACAGAATCTTAAAAATCTCAACATGCCAAACACAACATTTTCATGAGCATTCTCCCTACTCATAAACAAGAAAAAAATTGTGGTATTTTCTTCCGCAATTAAAAAAAATATAGTTTTTTGTGAATTTATAGATTTAATAAGAAGAAAAGTAGTAAATCTTGTTACACAGAGAATTCTCGCTAACATGTGAGGTAGGTGATGCTGCATATTGCAAAATTCTTTGTGTATTTCTGGTCTTCTGCTTTTTCAGATCTGTCCTGACAAATTATCTATATGGTGATTTTTTGATATTAAGATAGGTCTGCTAAAAGTAACGGGATTTTTTTTTTTTTTTTACTCTGTTTTGATGCAAAAATGTAAAGCCAAGTTTGTGGAAAAGAGTTTTTAAGACACTAAACCATGACAGTCTCCTATACTTCCTTTTTCAGAAGAAAAATATTGCTCTCAGGTTTGATTGATAGAGAAGATTCGAATATGTTTACTTAATCACATGGAATAAATTTCATGAAACTTGAGTGTTGCTTTTTCTTAGTGTGATAATTCTATTGTCCATCTTAAGGTTTAATTTATCCATCATTAAAGCACATTTCTGGCATTTTGAAATAAATAGTTGATCAGGAAGTATCAAAGATGAAGCAAGAGAAAATATTTAATAGTGCTTTGCATCAAATTATTTACATACACTCTTTTTCATCCCATTTAATTCTGCACATCTAATTGCTCTTCCTAAGATACTGGCATATCCTTTATAAAGTGAATGGAGGGATAATAGCAGCTCATATAAAATTCAATGTGTATCTTCTTTGGGTAGGTAAGGACTTATGGACTGTAAAGTTTTAGGTTTAGGTGCCTCTTTTTCTTTTTTTTTTTTTTTTTAGGCCCGATTAGAAATGGAAATGTTACTAATCAGTCCACACAAGGACAGTTACTAGTAGTGTATTTAATGGATTTACCTGTGTTTGTAAACTTAACCTCTGACACAGGTTAATCACAATTCATGTCTCCAGTCTTAGAATGCAGCCTACTTGATGTCATTCCATGTTACACCTTCACATAAACACTGTCAAATCCCTGGCAAGAATAAAAGAGCCTAGGAGAGGCAGAGATCCCACTTCTTGGTACATAATGAAAATACTTTGTGAAAGGATTAATGCTGACCACTGGTACAGTCCTTAAACAAAAACTCCCAGGTTTGGCAAGACAAGACCCATGGTAACACACACAAGCAGACATTTTCCTTCCATTTGGAAGGCTTCATGGTGAAGGGCAACACTTGCTAAATTAGTGTTAAGCTTGACTGATTTTGAGTTTCTGCTTCGTTTTAAGGAGATGTAACTAGTACATTTTCAAAACTACAGTGAAATCAGCTACAAGGAACTAGGGGAGGGGACTTCAGAAGAAAATACTGCTCCAGCAGAAATGGAAACGGCATAGCAACGTGTCTCATGAAATGTGGAGTAAATCATTGTCTGATACTAATACAGAAGAAAAAAGCTAAATTCCACCTCTTGTCAAATACAACCCTTCCTACCTTTACATGGCATTTGAGATGGATTTGGAAGACTTGAGTGGTACCAGTCCCCCTGAGGAGTGATCAGCACTTGTAAATATTGAACAAAGGCACACTGCAAGGCTCTGAAGCAATGAATAGCTTCTTGTATGCTTACTCAGCTCACGTGGACAAAGTACTCCCACGGATCAGTAGGTTAGCAGGCACACTGATCTCTGCAGGACTGGGTTCAGGTACATTCAGCTATATGCAGCTGCCTTTCCCCCCTCCCTTTTCCCTGCAATAGAATGCCGTTCTTATTTGAACTTCACAATTCATTGTTAGTTAATTTACACCTTTTCACCTGTATTTCTTATACAATTGTGTGAGTCACTGCTGTAAGAGGAAACAGAAAGATCTTGAGAATAACACATTGGTTGAAGTGGAAAAGGAAACAAAGGCATTATGATAGATTCCTTCCATTTATTTACTCAAAATTTTAGTGTTTTCGTGCCTTCAAAACATTCAGAGGTTCAGAGATAAATAGCATCTCATTTCACAAGGATGCACTGTAAATTTTTTGTTCATGAGGACTGAGCTGTACCTCATCATCCTCATTGCTTATTTACTAAGATATTCTTGTTAGTGAGATGAGTTTCCTCTACTCAGTAGCCTATCTAAGCAGAAACTCTATCTCCATATACATTAAATACATACAAAAATACTATTTACAGTATATTTAAGAAAATGCCACAAATAAAAAAGTGATTTCTGTAGACTTTACCATGTTCACAAAAGTCTTTCAGATGTCAAAGGTTTTCTCTGCACAAGTATCACAATTTAATTGTAAAGGCTAAATAATGACCAAAGTAATGCCAAATTTGATGTCTGTGTTTTGCTTAGGCTTAAAATTTATTAATCTATTTTTAGACTGTCATCTAGGTTTCTTAAACAGTAATTACAGAGGAACAAATTGAAGATGTCATCCCATCTGAGACAGTTATGTATGGGTGGACTGAAGTTTTCATCTCCTTCCATTCACAGAGAGATAATTTAGGTTCAGTAGATCACCAGCAATACATATCACATAAAAACTTTTTCTTTCTGTTATTTTACCAAAAGAGAGTAAAATAAAAATATCTTTTACTGACTTCAAGAGTATCAAGAATGTTGTAGTGAATAAGTTTACAAGCTAAAAGAGCTTCCATTTCCACACAAATATAGACAAAATTATAATAATGATATACAGGCACAGTTCTCTTTCAATCACTGAAAGATACATTGAGCATTTTGCCTTCCCAGAGTTTGCAAACTTCCAAGGAATATTCTAGATTTCTTTTTATAACTGGTGATAGGCTTAAAAACCTATTAATATGGCAATTACTGGTAGGCTGATGTACCTTGATTACTTAGAATAAAGCCCCTCTTTATTGTACCTTGATTACTTCGAATAAAACCCCTCTTTATTATCATGCTTGAAAGGAATGCATGTGGTCAATGGAATGACTATGACCTGCTATTTCCACACCATAGATTCAGGAAGTTGGGCAACAGTACTGACAAATATGGTAATTAAACTACTCAGTCAATCTCTTGCAAATTTATTTAGAGACCTGCATTAAACATGGAAAAGTGCTGTGAATTTCCTCTTTCTCAGAAAGAGCTGAGTTACTGTTGCTATGGCACCCCTCACTTCATTCTTAGTACTGCAGAAGATTCAAGAAGATATCCTTATGCATACAAGGAGGTGCTTTGACTTTGGAATTACTCATATGCTTTAAATCACACATCTGCTGAAAGGTCTTGTTGAACAAGACCTGTTGTCTCATTTTACTTACCTATTTAGTTTGTGAGAACTATATAATAAATTGGTTTTGTACAAACAGTTTGCAAAGGTTTCTGGTTTATGGGCTTGATATAGGTTGGATTTTGTTGTTAAAAACCATGCTATTTTTAGATTGAATAGCTCTATGTGAATCTTATGCTAGGACAACATGATGGCTCAGAATGCATTGTAGTAATTCAGAATGTCTATAGTCTTATGAAATTATTATAGAAAATCACAGAAAAATAAGGCCAAGATTTTGAAAGACAAAGTATTCAGTAACAGTTGCAATCATAAGTGAACTTGCTTTTAAAAAATATTTATTTTTAAGATTTATTTTTGTTTCAAAGTTTTTTGTGTTTGTTTATAGTACAATCACACACACGTGCAGACTGAGTGGGGTCTAAGGAACAGGAACAAGAAAGGAAGGGTAAAGGCACAGAAGCAGAACAGAAAGGCATCAAGGTAATATTGCTGCTGGTAATTTTACAGGTGAACACAGAATGTTACAGAGTCTATTCCTTTCTTCAACATCATGTGATCTGGATCATACTGACAGAATTTTGTCTAGCACCTTTTTAAAGAAATGAAATGGTAGAGATTCAAGATTGGACTAAGCAATCTGTTCCAGTGATTGTCTTTCTCTTCATCTAAATATAAAGAAAAACTAATATCCATCACATGTTAGTACTGCTATAATACTACTGTTAATACAAATCATCATTCCCTTTACTTTGACTGCAAAAGTCCTTATTTTTAAAATAAGCACTGGAACAGGGAACATTGTTAGTTTTTGATACACAATAAGTTATCTATAAAATATAGTGACCCATTTCAACTCTATGAATTAATGTTTATCCCACAAAATGCATATAGAGTAATTAGTCAGTATTCATTAATAATCTGTGTATTTTCTAGATATTTTTCTTTTATTTCTTATAAAATTCAGAAATTATATAATTAATCTAAAGCCCTATTAAAAGTATTTTGGAATGTGAAATAATGTCACGTAACTCAAGACTAGGCATTTGCATCTCATCTATCAAGCATATGTATATTCTTATTGCATTGGGGACTGATTCCTTCTACCCCCAACCTGTCTTCCCTATTATGATTCTGCAGTAGTAAGTGCTATTTCTTCATCTTCTCACTGGCATTAGCTACAGCCAATGGGGCATTAATGTGAGCTTTCATTCTTTTTCTGTTTCTTTGTGTAAAGAGGAGCAGTGTCTCTGGAGGAAATATCCAACCAATAAATTGTGGCAACATGTGATAAGTTACAAAACCAGGTGAGAAGCTATGCCATGACTCATTGCTAAGGATGGTAGTTAGGCTTATGCCAAGAAAATGTCTACTTTATGATGTTACTGTTGCATTCTGTCTACAAATTCATGTTTTAAAGAATCAGTAAAATCTCAGAAATTCCAAGAAACAGGGCATAGTTCAGTATGTCAGTGTGTTTTACTAGTTGCCAAGAAATAAGTCGATGAATAGAAATGTATAAAAATAATTGCTCTTGTTGCATATAGGTTTCATTCACAGTTTTCAGTGAACTGTCATCCACTTTCTATATTCAAGTTGTAATTCTGTAAGTTCTTTACTTTCTAATGTACTTCAGCTTGCACTGTGCTTAATGAAGGCTAAAAGGCAAAGTCTCTTTTGCTATAGGTGGCAGCACTAGCTTATTATAAAGGTTGATGGGCTTACCTCTCTTGAAGAAAACAATTATAGGATACCTGGGCAGCATACAGATTCTATGTAAAATAATTTTTAAAGATTTAGATATTCAAAATACAACCACATTTTGGGGTTTTTAGGGAAGAAGATAATTTTCTTATTACCCTCATGAACATTTTCCAATGCCTTATTAGGAATTAATAGATTGAAAACATATTTTTATTAAAAAAATTATTTTAAAAAATCCACTGAAAATTAGAACACGTTTGTAAACCTGTGAAAATATTTGCTCTTCTAATGAAAACTCTCCTAAACTCAACTTCTAGAGCATCAGTATCTAGAGTAGTGAAAATCTGCTACACTGATACCAATGTTCTTTAAGGATTTGCTGTGTTTTCTTTTGAAATTCAGTTGTATGCTCTCTGCAGTTCTTCAGTACAATGTCCCAAACAAATTCTGTTGAAGAAATATGATCTCTGTTCCCTTTTGTTTTTTCACTTCATGTTTTTCTACAACACAACGTTTCCTCTCAGTGTCCTCACCCAGTCACTTGTGAATAGCTCTTCTATATTTTACCCGCATTCTTACATTCCTCCGTAGACATTATAGGTAAAAAGTATTATGGCATCTTTAACTTTTAATAAATACAGGACAACCTGGAATAGATGCTGTACAATACCAATGGTTATTCTTTATAAACAACAATGGAAAATAATTCCTCCTATATTTTTGGTCATGTTTATGTGACTGGAGAGCTAAAAGTATGAGCATCAAAGGCAACCAGAAAACTTCTGACTAGAAATATTTTCCTGAGTCCCTGCTTGATAAGGAAGGTAAAAAAAAAATTGCTGAGTTTCCAGACATTGGCTTCTGTCATAAAATATTATTTACAGGCCTGTTAATTCCATTACTTTTCTGCATCAAAAAATGGTTTTCTGAAAAACAAAGACATCAATAAATTAGAGCTCTCCACTATTCTTTTACATTTAGCTGTGCCTGAAATCAAAGTCATGCAATACAACATCAAAACTATACCAAAGTCATAGAATGACATAAAAAAAATTCTTATTTAAAATAATGAGACGATTCTACTGCTAAAAGCAAGTTTTCAAAGTTAAAAGACAGTTTTTAGATTTCTCTGTTTTTCTCTAGTATTTCAAAATACTGACTGCCAACTCTAATTAACCTTAACTACAGTCACACTTAAGCTCTATTTTTGCTTAAAGGAACAAGACTTTTTCCAGGTAGGTCCTTGTCATTTTGCTTATTTCTTACATTGTTTTTATGACTGGCGGAGCTCAGTTAGTCCTATATGATGGCTAAATATGATGATAAAAAGTGAACCAAAGCAAGGTTAACTGTTCCCTTCTTTTCTGTGAGATCTTTCAATGTATTGTTTCAGACACTAATGATTAACGAAAAAAAAAGCAGACTCTTTAGAAGTTCATTTGAAAATTCACCCAAAGGCCTATAATTTTTATGCAAAGTAGTGGCCAATTTTGATTTCATAGAGCTTTGTTTTTTCTGTGATTTATGTGGTACATAAGAAATTTTGCTATTAAAATCTGAGATGAACATATCAAATATTTCATATTTTTCACTAAACTACTATTAAGATTTTGAGTACTGTAAAGATCAGATTCCTATGGAGAGTCCCTCAATGTGATTTTTAAAGGAAATCTGCTTTATTTTGACAAGCTATACCAAAATCACACATAAGCAACTGCCCAGCTTTCCTCTTTCTCTCGTTGTGGCTCATCCTAGGCTGGAGTTCACCTGTGCTCTGATCACAACCCAGGCCCATAGCCCCCCGTGCACCTCCCTAGGTGGCTCAGAGGAAGGAATGCTTGTCTCCCTTAGGGAACAGTGTATCCCAGTTTTCCTTCATAGCAACTACTAGCCCTGGAAAATTACTCTGTGTAACTGCTCTTGCTTACATGTCAAAGAAGGAGGAATACATTTCACCTCTCTTGCAAGCTGAGAACCATCTGAGACCTACTGGGTGCCCTGTACAATGTTACTTTCTCCATTTTCCAAAAAATTAGTTCTTAATTCATTAAATTTCTGAAATTTTGATGAGAAGCTCAATGTGCAGTAGAGATACTGGCAAAATTCTTATTTTCTTCTGTGGAGCCAGGATATTAAAAAAACCTAAAACAAAACACTACCACCACCACCACCAAACAACAACAGCAACAAAACTCATACCTAGAAAATCAGTGGTTTGTTCACTAGGGAGAAATTAACTTTTCTCAACTGATGATCAGTGGGTAAATTATTCATTAAAAGACTTGGGCTTCAGTATAACTGCACTGGAGGATTTCAGTCAAGATCAGTAGTAAATTCAAGTGTGATAAAAGCCTGAATTAGAATGTTTCTCGATCCCTTCCAAACTATTTCTTCTCATGTTTGTTAAATTTTCTTATGGTATATTAAATATTTGTCATTGTAATAAGCTGCAGCAAATGTTTCATTACTTATCACCAACAAGCAGCAATATTGACCTTTGCAGAAGGGGTTTTTTGCTCACTCCTGCAATGCATAGAGAGAAAGGGAGTTTTGTATTTTTCTAATGCAAAATGTGATAATTTATATTTGAATTAATCTTTCAGGGTAACATTGACATTTACCTTTCTGACCTTGATCTGTTTTCTATCTGTCCTCAAAGGTTTAACTACTTTCCCAGGATGCTCCACCTGGAAGTGTGGTACAGTGTGGCATGTTTATTTCATGTGGATAAATTAGAATCAGATGGGTTAACTGCTGAGATTCATTCATGCATTTTTCAATAGGTCTGCAAAGGCTATAAAGTCAGTGTGGGAAAAGAGTTAGTGAGGATTAAGCAATTAAACATTTTGATCAGCTGTTGGGATTGATCAAACTCATCTGAAAAACTGACATGAAAGGAAAGAGGTTTCACAAGCCGTTTCAGAGAGATAAGGTCACTGATAACAAGAAGGGCAAAAAAGGGGCAAGCAAGACAAAGCTAAGGAGAGTGATCCCATACATCTCACAAGACCTATTGACCTCTTATACAATTCTGATAGTGAAGAATATAAAGAAGGGGAGGGTGTGTATTTTTTTTTCTCTGTATTTTTATTCTGGCTATAATTGTAAAAACAGTAGGATAACTGTTGAGACCCTTGGCTTTCATGGGCTTCAATTACTCTGTATCCTTGGAGAGTTTATTGTAAATCATAGTTATTACATGCCTGGACTACTGGAAAATGAGTGTCCTCAGGGTATGTGTCTGGAAGAAAGGCATTAGTCCTAGGACCTTGGCAGCCACATTAGACATTCCCAGTCCTCAAGACTGATGTTAAACAGAGGTCATTCAAGACAGAATATTTAAAAGTCCAAAGACAGACTCAGTAACTGGACTTTATTGAGACTTAAAAAGCCTAAAATTCACATGTTAAGTGGGAGCAGGGGCCAAACAACAGCCTTCTGAAAGATCAATAAAGGCTGATCAATGAGGGATGGACAAAAAATATGGAGAAAGATGTCTTAAAAAGAAAAAAAAAAAAGAAAAAAAAAAACCAAAAACATTGTTTCAGAATGAAAAGCAGAAGCAAAGCCCAAGAGAAAATAACAAAGCCCTTAAGCTTTGTCAGACACCAAAGACCTTTGTTTCTTTTTTGGGTTGTTTTCATTTTCTTTACAGGAAAAACAGCCTGTTGCTACTCCATTTCAGCCACAGCTATTTTAGAAATAATTGCATCACATAAATCTCTTCCTGGTATCTGGTTTTGCTGCTCTTTTTCCCTGTCTGCAGAAGCATAAAAAATACTTTGATCAATTGAAACGTAAAATAAGGAAACAAACAAACTTCTTTTTTCTGGTCCTCAGTTTGTAAAAACTTTTATTTTCATTATCCAGTAATAACTTTTATGGCACTACACTTTTTCCTTCTATCTGTCATTTATGGCTGTCATTTATGACAGTCGATTTTGGTGATAATAAAAAGTGATGGAGAGCAGTCAAGCTGAAAGGTCATCAATAAGCATAAAGGATATAAGAGTGTTTACAATAAGGCACTGGTTTCATGACCTTTGCAACTGCCTACATTTCTCCTTTGTGCCAGTCTGACTGTCTCTGAGCCGATGGTAATGTGCAGGGACTGCAAGGCCTGGCTAGGAAAAATCATGGCCTCAGGCCCCGGAAGGTAAGCCGCATCAGAATAGAGATTAAGCTAAAATTAAAATTGATCAAAGAAAGAAAAAAAAATAGTCAAGAAAAGCAGTAGTTTTAATGTACTGTGTTCTCATAATCTTTGTCTTTTTGTTTATACAACTGCAAAATTTGTCTTCTGAACTGCTGCTGCTACAGAACATACTTTTACATTCAGCAAATAAACACATAGTTTAAACAGATTTCTAAGCACTTAGAGCCTGTGAGGAACATGCACTTTTGTGTTCTGAATAAAATTAATAGAGTAAGCAAAGTTATCATAAAAACATGCTAAATTTCACAAGCTCAAGAGTTTGTGAAGTACCTAATTATCTGATTTTTTTATGCTTAGAAAAAGTAAACGAAACTAACTTTGTTAAGCAGACTTTTCTGCATGTCTTACAAGAAGACCTTTTCCTGTGTTTCTATCTTGCCTGAATTTATAAGCTCATCAAATTTAGTGAGAGATTCATTACCTTTGTATGTCTGCTTGTGACTCTTTCCTAAAAGCAGAAAGCTCTGCATGGTACATTAATGACAAATTAAAAAACCCTCAAAACATGAACAAGTCTCCCTAACTTCTGGAAGGGTTTGGGATTACTTTTTTGGGATAGCCTTGTTACTTTTGCTAGCCCAGGTGATAACTTCTAAAAAAACTTTTAATGTGAAATAAAGAATCAGCAGACCAATTTCATTTAGCATGAGGAATTTTCAAGGCAAATAACAGAGTTATTTGTACAAGCTAAGCAAATATTAGAATGCATAAGAAGAAACAAACCCAAGGGATTCAAAGTTAATGTCACGAGCCACTACAAATCTGGAGGGTCTAATGAGGGAGAATCTGCAAAGGCTATTTAAAGCTAAAAATCCTTTGAGTGTACTTTTATTGGACCCAATCTTTCAGAAACACTCAAGAAAGTGTTGTCAAACTATTACAAAGAAGAACAAAAAGTTTAAAATGTCATTAGAATGATTAAAAGAAAGTGCTACTTCAAACTCTGAGTTATTAATAGAGCACCTGTGACCCAGACTTCACCAAAATCTCCATTTTTAGTAAGCCACAAAAAGCTGCACTTCTGGGCTGTGTTCATCTTGAAAGAGTAGGTGACCGCAGCAGAATAAGTAAGGCATTGTGAGTATTTACAGCTGATGAATAATCATTGTTATTGTCCTTCTGGAATAATTATATGTTACATTCCCCTTGACTGTTGTAATCTGGATTTTGGATAAGCGGCGGAAGGGCTCTTAGACACAGAATCCTTTTGTGACCTGGCCATGCCTATTTTAAGACTCCAGAGGTGGTCATCCTTCAAAAGATGATTTAAGGGACCAAAGACTGCACTTTAGAGAGCATGGTATTTTGTGCTGGAGGCGTATACTCAGGATTTTGCACAGGCTGCATAGGTGCCTGTATTTGCATCCACAAGTGACAAAAACAGAACAATGCACAGCAAGTACACTCAGTGCAGACTCTGCATTGAGAGCAGAGCTCACAGACACAGTAGACATCCCATTGCCTGCTCTCATAATGAAGTTTTTCATTTGAAGAGAAAAACTGGATTTGATCCCTTACTCTAGCAGCTCGAGGTTAAAGAACTTAGGATTTAAGCTGCAGTCAAAGGTATTGGGCTGAGACCTAAAAAATAGTCTTGCAGTCCTCACAGAAGTTATTCTCAGACAGGGGTCTCAGAGCAAGCGTAGAAGTAAGGTGTCAACTCAACCCACCCTGGAGAGGAAGTCTTGTTTTGTCTCATTCTCACAGAGTTTGGACTGAGTGGTACTATGACAGAGTAGGATGAGTATTTACTTCTCTCCTTTCCTGGATTTAACTTCATTAGAAGGACAACTCAGATTCTGGTCCTATAGGCATCCTTTCCCTCTGTGTTTTGGTGAGTGGATTTAAGCACTTTCTTTATCTTGATTACACACTATCTTGATCCAGTATCAATAAAGGGGAAGTGATCTTAAGCTGATTTTTGGGGTGGACTTGGTTTTCCTGTGGCCAGCTCTGAGCAAAGGTGGAGATTATGGCTGTACAAAGCATGCATGGCAAAGAGTAGATATTTGGTCCTGTAAAACCAAGATGTTACCACAATTGAGAGACCAGTTGGCATATGAACCCTGGCAGCAGCTCTGGGAGAAGTGAGAGAAGCCCCTTCCAAGAGCAAAGAAATTACCTTCACTCCTCTACCCCTAAATCTGCAGACTCTGATTGATAAGATGTTTCCTTCTTCCATTCTCTTCTACCTCCTTCTGAGAAGCCCAAGACTACCTCTGAATTTTTTTTTTCCTGTATAAATGATTGACCTAGGACATTAACTTGACTCACTTTGATTAGAACTGAAATAAACTATTCCAGAGCTTCTACATGGATCCCCATCTTGAGGGATATCCTATGGGCTGTTCTTTCCCAGGGTCAGAGAATAAAATGGTAATTTAGGTTGAAAAGGACCTGCAGAAGTCGTCTAGTTGGATCTCCAACTCAAAACAGCACTGTCATTCAAGGTAGGTCTAGTTCTGTAGGCCTCCAGCAGAAAGTTGATTATCTCCAGGATGGTGTCTAAGCCCAGTGGAAGGAAAGTGTTATTCTTCTGCCTTGGGTTTAGAGTGTCAGATGTATGCTAACTTGCAGACTGCTGCAAGGAAACCGGAAAAAATCCATTTGCATCATTTGCTTTCTACCCCTGTTTCTGGTTGAGACAGCCTTGAAGAATAATGGATGAAAATATGATGTGGGAAAGCAAAGCTTAGGAACCCCATCAGGAATTAGCATTTTGCTTTACTTCAGCCTCCACTGTGAAAGGCAAGATTTCAGCTACAGCTGGCTTTTCCCAGTGCTTTACTTTCAGAGGCTTCCCTCTCAGTGAATGAGATTAGTAGACCACCCTTTTCCAGGATCAAGCTCTTCTGATTCTCTTCATGTAAAGGGTCCTGGACACTTAATTCAGGGATCAGGATTCTGCTCAGAGGCCATTCCCATGCCAATATGCAGAGATGCTGATATCTTATTATGCTCAACCCTTAACTATGAAAGATAATAATCTTCAATTCTTAGCTATCTATTTGAAATGATACCTAAGTTTCATCGGGAACTCAAAGAGTTTTACATTAGTACCATTGTTTTATTGTTTTGGACATGTCAAGAAGAAGTTTTAATGCTATGATGATATATTTTACTCTCTATTAATGGAAAGTTTGCATGTCTACCAAAGTTCAAGCACTAAAAGGCATTAGAATGATTATTATATGCTAATCTATTCCTTTAAATAATTAGCTGTGTTGAGCAGCAAAACAACTCTTTCCTACAAGAGTCAGTAAATGGACTCTCTCTAAGTGCAAAAGCTGATTACTTTGATATAAAGAGGGACATTATTTTTTGCACCTCTGGAAAACTGCCTAACTTGAAAGTCTCATAATCTGATTTTCATAAATCCTATTTAACACACTATTATTTTCTTTTTAACAGGCAGCACCTAAAGTGATATCTCTTCTGATGTTACCCCTTCTTTTTCATAACAGAATCCCACGTCCATACTTATGCATAATTTGTGTCATAGTCACCAAAATGCTATATTAAATTGAATCTTTTTACATAAATTTTCTATTAAGAACTATCAGAATAAAATTGCATACAGTTTACATTTCTACAATTATGCTGACTCATATCTGTGTCAGATTTTAAGGTCTTGGCTTGCATGGAAAAACTAATCTTTCTCTTCCATCAACTCATGCCTCAATAAGATTTCAGTAAGTTTAACCTTTGACCTGAATGGATGCATGCCAAAAAAAAAAAAAAAAAAAAAAAAAAAAAAAAAAAAAAAAAAAAAAGAGAAAGAAACTGCTTAATTTTGGCAAGGTCTAGAGAATGTTGTTGTAATCAAGACACAAAAGTCAGATAACACGGAAAAAAACCACACATTAAAAATAGAGATTGATGTGAATTTCAAAGGAGCAACTTTTTCCAATTGAAGAAATTTTATTTGATCAGAAATCCATCTTGAAAAAATGGATTACTCCAATGTATCCAATACATTTGTATATGCTGATATATCCAGTGTCTAACTCTCAGAACTTCTTTATCCAGCTGTATTTTTAATGTAATAAACAAATGAATTTCTCCAAATTAAATTTGGTACTGTTATACAGTCTAATGAAAATTAATTCTAGCAAGTCCCCCGTTATATTCACTATCAAAGTCCTTTGCTAGAAGTCTCTATAGGACTCACAGTGTGTACTAGACAGCATCTTGTCTGGTTTACCATTGTCAGAGGCTTCATGTAATCCCATGCATAAATATGGCAAGCATCACCTTGGAAAGGGTGGTATTTGTTGTGACAATATTGTTCTTGAGGCACATTAATTTTCTCTCCTGTGTGTTTATCTTGCTGCAGTACTTTTGTTGAAGTGAGCAAGCATTGCCTTTTCAGGCAGGTAATTGAGCATCTCTTCCTTTTGCCTGGCTAATTAAGCAGCCACTCACGTGGCACTTTGTCTACACAATAGGATCTATCAAGGACTTACTGACAGCAGGCTCTGCTAGCTTGGGCACTCTGTTAGAAACCATACACTACAGAGGGAGAGACATACAGACAGACAGACAGGGACACAGAGGGCTAGACTCCACCTGCCAAGCTTGGAAAATGAATACAAGACCTTTGGCTTTTACCTCTCCTCACATGACCAAAAAGATACTTTTCAACACCTTCCTGCACATCCCCTTCCCAATTTTTATCCTTATTTCAAAATAAATTTTCAAATTAACCCCTGGTTTGTTTTCACACCCCCCTTGTGAACAAATTTGGGCCTGTGTCTACAAAAGGGAAAGTAATTTCTCCTCTAAGAAAATAACCGAACAGACATACAGTGATATTCAGAAATAGGTTCTGAGTTTGCACACAAAAATTGAGTCTTAAAAGTAAGAATTTAGAGTTGATAATGTCTGGTACTGTTCCCAGCTTCCATGTGATTTTAAAATCATTTCATGACCCTGTAGAACTTGTCATTGCACAGACTGAAAATTCAGTGGGAATATTACTTATATCAGAGAGGACCTCTCATGAGCTGAAAATCAGAGTTATCTGGGAGCATATTCATTAAAGAGTGGAATTCTAGAGAAGTTCCTGAGAAAATAATAAAAAATACTAGCATAGAGATCCTCCTCTAGGTGTTATGACTTCTGAGATATGCTGATTAACAGTGTGGCTGGCACAGAGGACTTAAGTTTTTCTTTAGTCACAATGCCTTTTCTCCCACTCCATAGCCAAGCAGTTTCTGTTCTATGAGTACTTACTTGATATCTGTCATTGCCCTTTATTGTGGCCTAAATATTGCCTAAAAAAGGAATACAACCTTATACAACCAATATTATTAAATCATAGTGATGTTTTTAACTCCACATTTCAAACTTCAAGTTTATTTGATTGCTTGTTTGGTTTTTATAAATTATTTTTGATCTTCTTCCCTGCTTGTGCTAGGGACAAAGGTAGACTTTTCGTTAACATTAGGGAAAAGTGGGCTGGGAAATGACTGACTTAATCATAGCAAATATGTTATGATTTGTCTTCCTTATGTCAAATGTAAGAGGAGAAGATTAAACTTCTGTGTTGTGAAAGTAAGAAAATGTCCAAAGGGTGAAAAGTCTCAGAAAACATACACTTACAGATTTGAACTGGTGGAATTCCCATGGCTGTATTCAGTGGAATCATGTCCTTTAATCAGCAGAGTAAAAGGATGGTTACTGTCTTCCACAGCCTATTTCCCATAGCAGCTCTTTACTTAAGGAGCCACAGCATTCCTTGTTCACATAATCACCTGCTAGAAAGAACTCAGTTCTCCACAAATGAAAATAACATATAGAAATAATTTCATGAGTGAATTGAGAAAAATAAGTGGAAACTAATCAAAGTAATATTTAAAATTAAAAAACCCTACATCTCCAACTCTGAAACTTTAATCTTTCAGAAAGAGAGGTGGGTAATCTTGATCTTGAAGAGGTATGTAGGTTTGATAGCAGCCAGGCCTGTAGCCAGGTTATTCAGTGAGCTGATTTCAGAACAAAAAGCGAGCATTTCTCTTACTCCCACTACTTTTTTGCTACCTACACGTATTTAGTGCCACCTCCATTTGCTGTCTATTAAGTGACATTAATCTAGGCACCCCTGTTCATTAATATTAATATCTTTTTAATTGAATCAGCCCATATGCCAATTACTTATCAATTCTTTATATTTTCTTCTGAACTTCTTTAAACTCTTAATTTTTTTCAGTTACAGGGGTTTTTGTGGGAGGCCTAAAGTAATTACACTTCTATTCACCAGCTATACACCTAATTAACAACAATTCCTTTTCTAAGGTCTGTGAATGACATGCTGCTGAGTACAACAGCTTTCAAATTGAATAAGAAAAAGGAGGCAGTAAAGTTTAACTTTTTTTAAGTGGGATCTTTTTATATTATGTTATCACAGCAGGATTTACTTTAATTTTCCATCCAGCTCTTCTAACTGTAACATCTGAACTTGCAGATCACAAGGTAATAATTTTATTTCTGTGGTTTAAATTACTATGTGCATATATTTGTACCATGGAAAACTTTATATCTATTGATCTATTTATGTATCTAAATATACACTACCAAATTTAATTATCAAGACTTGAAAAAAACATGGAATGCAATTTTATATACAGTGTTGTGGAGTCTGTTTGGTTCTTTAGTCCTCAGGGTTTTGTTTTACTTTGGTGCTTAAATTGGGATTATAAAAGACAAAGTCAAATTAAAGACCAATTAAAGAGGATGATTGTGAAACTCATCTGAAATATTTACCTTTTCTCCAAGCTCAACTTGTCTCACTTCAGCTACCTGCTACTGAAGTCTTTATTTCCTAGATTTTCTTTTTCCTCGGTGCACATCTTCAAACTTTGAGATTAGCCTTCTCTAAGCAATTCCAGATGACTCTACCTTCATGTAGGGCATTTCAACGCAAATGTCATTCTTGTCATTAAGATTTGAACACGCAATGATTTTTCCGACACTTTTCTTGAATTTGGAATGCAGAGTAGAGCTGAGCACCGGTTTCTGGACTACTCCAAAAGCAAAACAGCTTCTTCATGTTTCCACGGTAACTACCTATAAATTCAAGATTCAACTGAATCCTTTTGCTCCTGCCTTGCATTAGGAACTTATATTCAGGTGAACTGTTCCAAGAGTTTTCCTGGACAGAGTCTGGGGGGTCCTTGTGTAGTCTATGCTTGGAAAAGTTATGTTGGCATAGGGGATATCAGTGTTAACAAGGGAATATCAGTATGTGTGAATGAAGTATACAAAACTGTCTGATGGGACATTTGCCTCAAACAGGTTACACTGTAGAGCAATACAATCACAAAACAGAATAAAATTTAACTAGGGAATTACCAAGAGGCTTTGGAAACAAAAAATTCAGCTTGAAAAGGAACTATAAAGGAAGTCTGGAGCTTTTTTAGCAGTGGAGAGAGAGCCTTGCAGCGGCCACAGCAGTGGTCAAACCTTGGTGCTGCCAGAAGTGGCCCCACCACCATTTCATCCTGCATAGGCCAGGCAGGGCTCCCTCCCTGCTAGACAGCATGAGCATCATTCCAGACAGCTGACCAACAGTGCAAGAGAGAAAATGAGGGCCCCACACCCAGGGGTGCCCAGGTGAACCTCTGGGGTGCTTTCTGGCATTAGTGCATAATAGGGAGCATCTCCACACAGAGAAAGAAAGAGCATCCACATGTCCAAGAAGAAGTGTTGGTTTTAATTTTTAAAAAGGTCTTGTTGCTTGCACCTTTTATTATTAGTTTTCCCTGCAGTATGTCAGCAGTCAAACATTTAAAGATAAAAGTTTGTTTACATTCCAGGGAAACAAAACCAACCAAAATCTACTGTAGGAAATATGACAATTTAAAATCTCTTTCTTCTAAAAAATTCTGAAATAGACTACCACTTGTCAAGAAATCTGTGCTGTATTAGCTCATCTGAAGTTCTTAAGTGTCACTGTAAGTGCATGCTTAATTACACTACATGAGCTTCTCCTCTCCACTATGTGAACTCTGTTTCCTCTGCCTTTAATTATTTCTTTTGTTTTTCCTTGGGTGCCTGGACAGCATCCTCCCAGTGACTTCTCATCCCTTTCTCACCAAACATCTGTAAATGCAGATGTTCTGCAAAGCCTGCCATCTGAACTGATCTTGGGGAAGATTCTTAACTCCTGTGAATTGCCTGAATACCACTTAAATGTATAAGACTTGGCTGATTCACACCCTCTGGCCCTTTGAGCCACTCTGTGTTTATTTGCGTAATTGAACATATTGTTTCAGGCTCATGCTATTTAACTGTAAGATTTCCTGGCCAGAGGCTGTCATAACAGCATACTGTACAGTCCCAAGTAAATTTCAAGAGCTACACAAATAGTGATAAAATAGATCCATTTTCTTTTACCACTTCCCAAGTCTACCTCGAAAGACCAGAGCTTTCTCTGCATGAGTTGGGTAAGACTCCTGGAGTCTGAGTTGGACAAGTTCCTGTCAAAACTAATAGCACAGGCTTTCTCAGAGTTGATGCTTAACTCAGACTCTGTAGTTGAGAGATAATACTGTAGGACCAGCACTGAGGTTGTTGACTTATTTTGTTATACTACAAATTTTGCTGTTATTTTTTCTATTCATCTTGGTTAGATCATTATTTTATTGGATTATGTCATCCTTCATCTTATGTCTACTTTTTCTAAAGGGCTTCATGAAGATTCCACTACGCAGTACAAAACTAAAGAATGTAGCCCTTTACCATTAGGTAATAAAGAGTCCTTGCCCAAGATCTAGATAAGAATATCATTCTATTCCTTATGCAATTTTATACCAGATGAACAAAAGGAAAAGTACCAAGAGTTGAATTCTAGGTTCGTACTTGATTTATAGTTTCTTAGCCTTCTTAAACAGGGATGAAGCAGCCCTACTGGTCTACCTGAAGAGAAAAAATATAACTCTTTTCTTTTTGCTGCAGAAAATTTCTGTGTTGTTTATCTCTTATTTGTTCTAGGAGAAATGAAAGTACTAAATGAATGTGCTCCTGTCTAATTCTCTCTTACAAGATCACAAAAAATACCCCATTTTGTCTCTTCATTGTAGCAGTCTGGGTATAAGAGTCTGGTTGAAGGAGCAAATATCTGGAGGAAATCTCATGTTCCTTATACTCCCTTCATATTGTATGCCCATGTGCATTCCTAGGAGGTTGTCCATGTGCAGCATGAAAATCCACGGATCCTTTAGTCCCTTAATCATTGGACCAAAGAAAAAGTATTTTATTTGTTGTCCAAGTGCATGGACCTACCAGCTGTTATTATGCATAGTCCACTCTGAACCGTGCTTCGCTGTTTCAGTGTCTTCACAGTCTTCTCATTTGCTCCTTCCTAACAGAAATATTTCCTTTTTTTTGTATATAACTTGTGTTAATACTCTAGAGTTCTTCTTCATTTAATTTAATTTTAATTTTTTATTTGTCGTTTTGGTGCATTTTATTTTCTCTGTGATGTCTGGGACAACAGTGGTTACCATAAAAAAAGTCATTTCACATTGCACATTATGACTCAGACTGATCAGATGGAGTTAAGAGAATCAGCAACAATTTTGCCAACCTATATTTCTAGATTTTTTAAAGTACCTTTCATATCTAAGACATGGTAGAAATATAGAACATCCAGACAGGGATGTCATGTGATGTGATATTAAGAGAAATAAGAAGATCTTTACAAATCAAGAATGCTACTGCTTGTCACCTAAATTTTTCAGAAATCATTTCTATTCTGTTAATATTTTGTAAGATATTGTATTAATGTTCATAGGTCTGCAGTATTCTATATCTGTATTGTTATGTTACTTAAAACTAAAGTTGTAGTTTTCCAGTCATATGTATTCATATGTACATATCTATTTCAAGTATTTATTTTCAGGTATGGCAAGATAAGAAAACTCAAAGCAATAAAAATTATTTTAAAGTGCATTTAAATTAAAACAGAAATAAGTTTCAAAATTAAATTGTCCTGATTTCTTTTTAAATTAACAATAATTTTGTAATTTTTACAAGCCCTACAAATCACCAGAGATTAAAATGTTGATTTGGGGCAGAGGGTATATTTGAGGTTTTTGTTTCATTCCTTTCAGTGTGTTTTGGTTTGGTTTGGTTGGGTTTTTTGTATTTTTGATGGTGTAGCATATCTGGGGGGTTTTTGTTAGCAAATTCTTTTAATCCAACTCATTTATCAAATATAGGAGAAGTTAATTAAATATTTGTCTTGATTTTGCTGCATTTTTTTCGTAACAGTTATTTTAACCAGCATTTGATAACTGCCTGTATAATTCCTTCTGGATACAGTCTGAAGGCCAAGTTGACTCTTCTTTTGCTGTGGAAAGGAGACATTAAAATGCAGGTCCTGTAGAGCTTGAAAATCCCAGTGCAGAGTCACACAATTTGGTGCTCAAAATCCAGGAGCTGTATTTCTTGTAGCTAGTGGAGAGTAGTTAGGGAATTCCCAAAGCCTTTTGCCATTCCAAGGTCAGGCTGCAATAAAGCACATTAGATATAGTGCCTGACTGGCACAACAAATAAAAAGGATATGCCCTCTTCAGCATCTTTGCTAGAATCTAGAGCAGATTAAGCAAGCATCCTGGCTGTTCCCATTTGCTGGGCTTTGAGTCTTATTGCATGGATGACTCAGATCAGACAAACTGAATTTAATTTGGATAAGACAAGCCAGAAGGTGCATTCCCAAATTACATCTAAAGCACACCAGCTGCTGAGAACACTCAGTGCATGGGACCAGGCTGGATGCAGTTCAAAGCAAAGCATCCTGAAACAAATACAGCATGGACATAAGGTCACTAACAAGATGTGGTGATTTCTGCAGATATGTTCCTAATTCTTCTAAATGATGACAGAAACAATGAGAGATCATCTGGACATCCCCTGTAGTTTCATAGAAACACTTTTATCCTCTGATTTACTTTGTTATTCAGCAATATGCAATACAGCTGAGGAAATATTGCCAGGCATTCATATATACTCTTTCTAATTTTATTTTTTTTTTGACACTAGGAAAACCCTGGCTGCAAGGCAAGATGTCCAGATTATATTCATAAGTCTGTAAAACTTTTTGGGTGAGTAGTTATCTTGTTTGACAGCAGCAAAGCTTTTCACCTATAAATCAGATTATAATACTTGTGTAGCTTATAAGGATTCTGGGAATATGAATAAATAAATATTGAAATTACTTTAAAGAGAGGTATAGTAAGCCCACACAAAATTAAAATTTAAATTTTATGTTTATCTTTCCTCGTGTATTTAGAATACTTGAAGAGGCTAATTTCTATTTGCAAAACTGTTAGAAGAAATTAGATACTTCAGATGACAAGAATCACAAAAGAAGAACCACTTCTGTCAGATTATTATGTAGAAGGAACACCTAGAATTCCAAAGAAAAAGAGACCAATGGAATTTATGAATATAGAACTAACTTTTTAAAAATAAGAGTGAATGCTGCTTGGTATTTCACATAACAGTTGCCTCTACCCTCAAGAACAGATTTTGGGCTCTAAAATTGCAGAGTATGGAAGTGTCTGCCTCTGTCTTGCCCAGGTACTGGAATGGTGCAGGATTTCAGGCATAGCTTTTATTGTATCTTATCTATCATGAGTGGGACTATTCCAGCACAAGGGGCCAAACATTTCCCAGACCTGCAACACATGAGAGACCTCATGGGCAAGTGCAAACACTCCCGTTCTGCTGGTGAGGCAGGAAGCAGAACTGCTGAAGAAGCAGGTGAGCAGGGGTTGAACCACCACAGTTGCACAATGCTGTGTCAAAGGTGATGAGCTCTGCAGCGCTCCGAGCTTGGCTGAAGGCAGATACATCTACAAACAATTACTGTCTGGGGTGTTTGTTGGTCCTGCTGTGGGCCACGTTCTTAAAAGTGAGGCACAGTGGAGTCTAAAAAATACAGGTTAAAATTTTCATGAGATCTAGTCCATGGACACTTAAATAAATCATCATGAAAACAAAAAGCGAAAAATTAGCTGAATACCAGTGTTAAAAAGTCAGTGATTACCTGTTGAAACACAGATGCATTTGGTATTTTTGGGCGTGTCAAGTATCTGGTCTTTTGAAAAGAATATGTTGTGTGGTGTGATTTTACAAGTTTCTGAAGGTTTCAACATTAAGACCTTTTTAGGAAATTTCTTCTGGGTGTTTTTTTTTTCAGTTTCTGAACGAGTTGAACTGGTGTTTTTACTGTGATATCTTTGAGCAACACATAAATAAGTTTCCTGCCAACCTCTTTTTTCTCCTTTGGTGAGGCTGGGTTTTTTTGTAAGCAGCGAGTATTGTAACATGCTGGAGGCTATGTTATGATATAATATTTATGTAAATCAGCATACACATGAAAAGACTCAAGATCAGCTCCAGATTAGGGGAAACCTGGATATACAATACAGAGTCTTTTGGAAACTAACTACAGTTTTAAAGCCCTATTATGAAGAAGTCCTTACTGATGCTGGACAGAATCAAAAGTCTTCTCTATTCTGGGGTAAGAGGTTTTGTAACCTCTCATTTTGTAACTCTGAAGATGGAGTATTATCAGTATTTGAGGTAGAAAAAAGACAGTGATACACTGTTATCCCCACCCCACACATACACACTCTTCAAAAAGTGGCAAAAGGAGAAATATCACTGATATCTAAGATTGCTTGGACATGCAACTAGGCTGTACATGCAGCATCCTAAGAATCATTTCCTGGAAAACTTTCCTGCTTTATTTTACTAAAGTTCATCCAAATCTAACCAGCATTTTTATCGAACAGATCTTGAAAATTCCGCTTAGAGATTATCCAAGTCAATATATAATAATTATAATAAAACTGAATCACAGATTTTAACTGATATAAATAATAAACATAAGTCTGTATTGATAGATAATTTTTGATTTGTGTTAAAAAACTATCTCTGATTGCAGGTTCTGCTTTATGATAGCTGTAGTGTCCTGACTTGCTGGTATCTGGCACACTGTGGAAATCTACTGCTTTTGCTGAATTTGACATGCAATTATAACATCATCATAAGCTGAACACGTAGACTGCTGGAAGACTGTAGCATTTTATTCTGTTAACTGTGCTATTTTTAAATTACAGTCTTCACAGAGCTACAACTAAAGCATGTCTTTGATTTAAAAAGTTGGAAAATTTACTTTCCTTATAGCATGAATTAATAAAGCTATGCTGTTCTCTGTGTGACTTGTTAGACATCTTTATTGCCTTGGAAAAAATAGATATATTCTTGCAATAAAATCCATCCATCTTTGAGTGCTAAAAATAATTAGATATGAAAACTACAGGACACCATTCTGACCTATGTATAGATTTTGGCTTCCTCATTTTCTTTGAACAGCAGAGGTAAAAGAAACTGAATTACATTGAAAGTATTTCAGTGCCAATGCTTTTTGATGATATTGGACTAATAGCAAAGGAACTTTGTGTTCATTTAAACCTTAAAACACTTCTATACTCATGAAACAATGTATAAAGTCTTTTCAAATGGAAGAAGAACTGCAGTCACTTTTCAGTCAGCCTTTTCCAAGAATAATTCTAAATTACCCGAACTAGGATGGACTGAAATATCCCCTTCATTGTCCTCGATGGTAAGAATGTGTTGATTATAGTTTCATGAAAATAAAAATAATCTAAATGTTTAGTAAGACCCAAGGAATTTGGTTTTTTTATTGTTGAATAAAATGAGAATGATCTGAAAAAGAAAAGAATTTGGGTCTTGCCCTTTCTTTATATCGAAATGTTATTTGAAAGGAATGAAGAGTTTCTATTTTGTCAGAGAAGCCCTGTAATTTATTAGACCCTTTCATCAGATGCATTATCAAAATTAAAAAGTTAAACACACCAGACATTCTTAATACAATTCTTTAATATTTAATCTTGTCATGTAATACAGTTAAACTATTTAAGGCTGAAATACCATCAGATTTTAACAGGATTATCTAAGTATTGGTTGAGAGATTAATAAAGGTTCCTTTCCCACCATTTTCATCCCCAGAACAATTTGGAAGTGTTAATGATTCACTAGGTGTCACTCTTATCTCTATGAAACTGCCCATAGAGGACAATTCCAGCATGGCAGGAGACAACATTCCCTTCTGGAAATGCTATCTCAGCTGGAATGTAAAGCCATAGCCCTGGCAACTTGTAGTCATTAGGAAGTCCTCACCCTTTTTAAGATGAACATTACTAATCACATGGTTAGCATGATTGTATTCTTGCTTGTTTAAGTTTTTGTTTTTTTTTAATTTAAAATCAAATATGATTTACATCTCTTTCTAAAACCAATATTGGTATATACTCACCTGCATTATTCTTTACCTAAAGGCACCATTTTTATTGGTTAAACACTTATATCAAGAGAGACTGTACTTCATTTAATAAAACATTAAATTATGAAACCCTTTGAAAATGAGAGATGGTAGGTGATAAATACTGTATAGGAGAACTCAAGCACAAGATATATGCCCCAGAGTGTGGCTATCATTGAAATTGTGAAATCATGGTATGGTACCTCTTATCTCTCCCACAAATTCCCACAGTAGGAGGTGTTTTTTATATAACTAGTAGGTCCATTCCAAGGGAGCCACTGAGGTTGACCCAGATCAGCCTTCCACCTTCCAAAACAAAAGTTTATTTGGTCTCACTGTATTCTGCCACACCTCTTCCTCTCTGCATGGATCCACAGAGAATATTCCCCTACCTTAGTTTTCAGAACTATTTTAAGCCAGGTAAAGAAATGTGTGCTCCAGTCTTTAATATCCCTTCAAATTTTAAGCAAGACTGAGAAAGATCCATCCAGAAATGCATTCATCTGTTGGTTAAGAAATACTGGACTTGGGTTTCAGTATCCATCTGTGGGGTTAACATTTCACAGCTGTCAGTGTCATTAAGGACTGATCAGCTCTGCTCCTATTCTGTGAATTCAGCCTCTTGTATATTTGACCAATATTGGAAGAATCACAAAATGAAATCTTTTTCACTGTAATTTTCAAGAAAATAAAAATCTGAAGAAAACATTTTTATGGTCCATTTATCCCACTGTCTATATTGTTCTAAAGCAAGGTTAGGCTTGACACTGAGGTTGTTTAGTCTGTTGTTCATGAGGCTTCAGACAAACTGTCCAGATTTTTATGTGTCCTTTTTTGAATTGTGGCATGCACTGGAAGATTTTTTAGACTGAGAAAAGAGAATTCTATTTAGGTTATTACAGTTTTAACTTATTAGTTTTTCAAATTGTGTATTGTGTTCCATTAATGTGACAGGAAACAGATTTGTGGAAGAAAGTAGTCTACATAATAATCCAGGTAAAACAGTATTGCAGAAAAACAGATTTTATTTGTAGAAATCTTCAAATAAAACATCTACATTATTGATTCTTTTGAGATAGTATCCACAGAACCATACAAAGATGTATGTTTCTGCTTCCTGTTTGCTGCAAATGCTTAGAAAGATGAAAATACCCTCCTAAAATGCTTTAAATCTGAACCAGATTAAATAGACAAAGATAGGTAAAGGTTCAGAATGATGTCAATTTAGTTTTAGTTTCTTTTATTTATTCTTTTAGTACAGGCCTACATGTCAACAACTAAAAATGTAAAGACCAAGTTATTTTTCTGCTCAAATTAATATGAACATTACCATGGGGATATTCTGTTCATTCCTTCTCTTTCTCATTGTTTAATGTCACTCCACTGTTCTCTTATCACAAAAAGCACTTCCAGATGTCCAAAATGTTCTCTAGAAACAAGTGTTTCATCAATAAGCCAGGAAAAATACTGAAGGTGGTTTTATGTATCTATTTGTTAGAATGGATGTAGAAAGGAGCTTTTCTATTTTAGTTTTGTAATAACTGGTTAAAAAGATAGGGAGAGGTTAAATCCCAACAGATGTGCAAGAAGAAGGAGGTAGGAAAGCTTTGTTGCTATGGTACTCTGAAAACTCAAAACCTTGGATTTGGGAATACAAAGAGGTCAGTGATGTATATGTTAAGGAAGGCGATACTGCAGGAGGATCTTCATTTAAAAATGAGGTGATATGGGGCAGCTGATGATCCTATACCAGTCTGAGGTGAATCACATCAGTTTTATCCCCTCTAGAGATCTACTTCCATGATAAAGTTGAGAATACCACTATGAAAGTTTTGTTCAGCTGCAACTATTAATATAGCTGTTTATTTAAAAAGATCACCAGTAAGTTCTAAGCTAAATATCTCTGTAAAGTCTTCATTGCACATTGTCTAGGTACCCAGTTCTCAAACATGGAATGTGAAAAAATACAAATTAGTTTAAATAACTTTTTTACTTTTTGAAAGTCTATTGCAAACCTAGTATAAAAGAACTCCTAAAATAGCTCTGTTTGATATTTTTCTGTAAGATTCTGGAATCAGAAAAAATGGCAGCAATTACATACCCAGTTCCTTCCTTCTTCATACTGAACAATTACAGGTTTATAAGGGAATTTTGCATAATTACTTCTGCTCCTTGATTTGCTTATAAATAATAGTTTCAGTTTAGTAGTATTTAAACTATTTATAAATAAACTTGTACATCTCTTACACTGTTCATTTATTATGCTTATTTACAGCTGAGAGCCTAGAGAATATATACAGCATAGTTTTTCTGCAACACTTGAAAAACTATGAAATCTCTTAGCTCAATATTCATATGTGCTAAATACTTTGGTTCACTTAGGAAAAACTGTTGTGATTTGAACTTGACTTTCATTGTCTATTTGTGACTGAAAGCTTGGTGGCAGAAAAAACACCCCAGTATGATATTGTGGCATTGCATGTTTT
>VXBR01005096.1:240-18015 GCA_013400215.1 Cisticola juncidis
TTTTTTTTTTCCCATTTAAAACAACAGCCTTTCATTTCAGAGGAAGCTGTCTTTTTAAATGAGATAATTTCTGAAGAATTTGGGTGCATTTTAGTTAAATGGGCTTTTTGACTTTCATTCCAATGGTGGAATGGCTGATAGAAAAATAAATTTCCTGTTGAGAGCTACCAACCCATTGCAAAATAAGAAGCTTTATTTCCTTACCAAAATTTTCAGCTCAAACGATAAGCGGAAAGAACTGCTAGAGTCTGGACAATTATCTGCATGTTACTGAAGGAAAATTCTTTTCTCTGATTAACAAATTTCAGGGTGCAACCAGTTCATATGGCTCGATCACTATCAACTGTTGAAGTTCAGCATTCCATAAAGCCAGATAAGATAGCCTTTATCATTAACTAGAAAGGAAATCAGCTGGCTCTGGAGGCCAAGAAATAAGTTTTTATAACCTGGAAACTAGATAATAAAAGCATGTTTCAACAGAGAAGGGAGCAACGTCAAAGTTAGCAGCATTGTCTGAGGATGGAGACTGTGGTTGTAGAGATGACCACGACACTCAGTGCTTCAGTAAAATTTCAGAAGGCTCCAAACATCAGCTCCTTGTTCTAAAAGTGTTTCATACCTTTTCTTTTCAGCCTGTCATAGGCAGCTCCACACAGCCCTGGCTCTTCCTCTCCTTCTTCTCTCTTCCTTCTGCAGCTCCAGCTTGTTCCCTCCTGTCCCTCCCTCCTCACAGCACAGCCAGAAGACTCCAAGCACTAAATTCACTCTTTTATCACACCCAGAGCTGTGAGGGCAAAGCTGTTCCCACTCTTTGGTAATTAACACAACTGCAATATATCAGAGGCAAGTCTGCTTTTAGCACGGTCTCCCCACAGGAGACCTAAGGATGTGTGTGACAGTTCAGTGACAACACCTGTGCAGTTGTGTCTGCCAGAAAAATGATAGTTATGTTTCTGTTTTAAACTCCTACATGCTGGATTTTTACCTTGTGCTCCAGGACACCAACACAAATGTACAGTGGTGCCTAGAGAGCTTCTCCTGTTTCCATGTAAGTCCTGACTGTGCTGGTGCCTTCCCTTGGATCAGCTGTTCCTGTGCTGCACACAGGGGTTACACTGCATTTCTCTGTGCACTCCTCTGGGATTACCCCACCTTCTCAGGTGCCCTTGGCTCAGAGATACCAGGCTCTGCAAGGGGAACCAGTGCTGAGGACTATGCTCCATTGAGGTTGGAGGTATCAACAAGGTCAAGTTGACCTGTATTCCTTATCAAAATCACTCCTGTGGAGAAAAAAAAATACAGACAGGTTATTGTCACAGGGACTCATTTCTGAGGGGACCAGAAGGCACAGTGCATGGACATTGGAAGCAAGGACAGGTTACACAGGAAAATTAAGGATTCACCACTGCAGGGAGAAAATTCATGTGGCCAGAGCTGGATTAGTGTTCAAGCTTGCCCACACTCTGAAGGACAGCAAAAAGGACTTTTTAAAACATGTTACCAGCAAAAGGAGGGTCAGAGATCGGTCCACACTTGAGGTCAGACACCTCACAAGCAGGGACATGGACAAAGCAGAGGTTTTTAATGCCTTCTTCACCTCTGTCATTAGCATCAGATGGGCTGTGGCACTCCTGGAGCTCTGTGTTGGAGCACTGTGAAGGGGCAGGATCAGCTCCCAGCCAAAACTGAACCTGTTTGAGGCTTGCTGCTCCAGCTGGGTGCACATAAATCTGTGGGGCATGGTGGGGTTCATCCCAGGGCACTGAAAATGCTGGCAGGATCTCTCTCCATTATTTTTCAAGTCTTGTGAGCCTGGAGACGTCCTAGCACACTGGAAACTGGCCAAAATCCTAGTTTTCAAGACAGGCAAGCAGGAAGACCCTGGTAATTAAAGCCCTGTCAGTCTCACTTCAGTGAGATTAAAAGAGAGTTATTTTTCTGGGCATTATTGAAAAACACTTGAGAGACAACACAATCTTTTGGTTTCCAGCAAGGACCAGGTTTCTGGCTGAGAAAATTTCTCCGGATAAATCTCTCATTCTTTTTTAAGTTTCAGAGTGGGGGAGAGGGTGAGAGTTGAGTTTATTTATACATGTATGTGTGTTGGTGCTTCCAACTGCTCTCTTTCACGCTGCAGGAGCCCTCGGTGGCCGTGTCCTGGCAGGAGGAGGTGACAGCTCCCACACGGTGGCACTGCTGGTCTGGCTGTGTCCCTCGTGTCCCCACTGCCTGCCCGGGGAGGGGTCCTGGGGACAGCCCGCCGGACCCTGGCGTCTCGCAGAACGGCAGAACGGCAGAATCGCGGGGCTCTGCAGCTGCCTGCTGAATCACAGACAGATCTGGGTCACCTTCTGCTCCTCCTTGCAGGATTTTGGGGAAGGGGAAAGGCGCTGGGTCACACCAGCACTGAAAGCATTGTGTGGTGAGAAGAGCCCTGCTCATCCCTCGCTGGCTCGGGGCACTCAGGGACAGACACCTCCTTTTTCTCCTGTTTCCCCCCCCGAGACTGCTCTTGTTTCTCCTCACTGCTGCCATGCTGAACCCCTTTTCCAAACATCAGCTCCATCAATGCCTTTGCCCTCAAAGCCTGTTCATCTCTCCCAACACCCCTATAACTCCTCCACGCTGATTTTTCCCTCCTATGCTTTTTTTTGAGCCCATTTTCCTTTCCTCTTTGCCCAGTGCTGCATTTGAGGCCTGGGCCAGAATACAAACTTGCAGGGGCAGCCTTTCCTTTCCTGAAGTTGGGCTCTGGATTGTTTCATAAATGGGTCAGGCATCCAGGGCTCAGGTCCAGTTGTGTTTGGGGACAAACAGCTGTAACGTTGTGTCACCATGAGATTGTCCCGGTTTTCTGAGCGTTCATATTAAAGTAGAAGTGTGCACCTTCTCACGCTCTTTTCATGTAAACAGGAGATGGTGAATTTATAGATATTACCATTGTTTTCACATTCTTCTCCAAGGAGAGGAATGGTTGTGTGACAGTCCCTTTGACCAATGTGGTTGAGAGGTGGGAATACCCCCCTCCAATCCATGGTCACCTTTCAACAAGTATATAATAAGAAGTGATAAACAAAGGGCAGAGATTTTTCTCTGCTGATGCTGCTCTCCCAAATTCCGACTCCATGTGTCATTCGAGCTAAACTAACAGTGACAGCTGTGCAGGACCAGCACGGCTCTTTGTGGCCACGCTGGGCTCTCCCTGGGCTGACACCCTGCCTGGCTCGGGCTAAAGCTTCAGGGTTTGGGCTCTTCCATGCCATGAAGCACTCGGGCATCCATGGTTCTGATCAGCCCACGCAGCTGCTAAACTGGGTCCCTGCCTGTGTTTTCCTCCTGAGCGTGACTGTTTGTTAAATAATGCAGCGACACGAGGTTCCTTGAACTCGATTTATCCTCCGGTAGCCATGGGAACAGCCGGCGGGGCGGTGACGCTGCCGTCAGATCCGCTGCGAGGCTCCGGGTGAGCCCCGCTCCTCCGATTGATGCTGTCCTGCCTGGCAGCTTCTCTTGTTTTCTTAGACTCTTCTTTAGCCAGCAGCACGGCTGTACTTTAAACCTGGGAAATAGCGAGGATGATGGGGAGCCTGGAGGAAGATGAGGGGTTTAGGAGCAGCCAGAAGTGACAGAGGGGAGCAGTCACACCCAATAGATGCTGCAGCTCCCTGTATTGCCTGCAGTGTGTGGTTCATGGGAAGAAAATAAGGACAAGTGCAAGTAGTTGACCTTATCACACTCTACAGCTCCCTGATATGTGGCTGTGTCAGGTGGGGTTGGGCTCGTTCTCCAGGCAGCACTGACAGAATGAGAGGACACAGCCTCAAGCTGCACCAGGGGAAATACAGGTTGGATATCAGGAAAAAGTTTTTACAGAAAGGGTGATAAGCACTGGAGTGGTCTGCCCGGGGAGGTGGTGGAGTCACCATCCCTGGGTGTGTTTAAACAAGGACTGGATGTGGTACTCATGGTTTAGTTGAGGTGTTAGGGCTGGGTTGGACTCAGTGATCTGGGAGGTCTCTTCCAACCTGGCCATTCTGTGATTCTGTGATTCAATATTGTCCAAGCCTGTGCTTATTTCCAGTGCAGAAACATCTTGAATCAAACCCGATTTCCTCCATTATGCCATGAAATGATTGCTCCAAGGAGCTGAGGAGAACCCACCCTTACAGTCACACATTCCCTGTCCCTCCTGAAGGACATTCTCTCTCCCAGGCTGTGGTATAGATGAGAGGATGAGTGGGTGGCCAGCACAGCATCACCCCTTTGTCTCAAACACTTCATTTTACCTGGAAAGGCATGAGACCATGTGACAGAAACCAGTGCTTAGGTGACATCACCAAACATGTGTCTGGGTACTGCCTGAGAGTCAGAGTTGAGCAACACAGAGATGTGGACAGAGAGTGCCCCATCCCACATGGTGAGGATTGTGTCACTTCCCCCAGGCTGCACTTACACCTTACTACAGAGAGACTTTCTCTGTTGCTGTTGGAGGCAGAAAGGACATGTCTGTACAGCTGTGGGGTTTTTTGCAGTCTGTAGGACGTATGTCTGTGTCTGCCATTCCTCATCTCCTGTGTGGTTGAATCCTGTTTCGTTTCCAGCTCATCTTTGAAGATTTCAGAGCTGTTGCTGTGACCTCTCTTGACATTTTCAGATTGTGCTATTCACTGTGTTTTCAGGTCAGTGCTGCAGGTGGGAACACCTCAGATCGAAGGTAGCTCCCTTATCTCCCTCCATTCATGGTTTGAAAGAGCCCAGCTTTTCTTACCTTCATTCATGTTTGGTGTTTTCCTTCTGACATCTCTCCAGCAGACCCTCAAACCACCCTTGGCCTACACCCCAACCATATTCAATTTTCAACAGAGCTGTTGAGGAGATTGAATCTGCAATGAGCTAAAGTTTTACTTTTGCAGTGTTTGGGATGCTTGCACCAGTTTTTATGGTTGCATGAAACACGGTTTCTGAAGCACAAAGTAGCCAATGATCTTGGCAGCATCCATGCTTCTGACCATTCTGGGAAGTTTTATCCCAAAACCAATCATCCCTTGAAGCATCCACCCTGGGTGGGTGAAAAGACAGACCTTTATTTTCTTCTCCAAAGCTGCTTCTAAAGCAGGAAATGTCCACACCTCCTTCAGACTTGATCTCAATGTTCTTCACGGCACATATGTGTAATCTTAGCTGCTGCTCCTCCTCTGCACCTTTTTTTATTCCCTCCCATTTAAGTAGCTCTATGATCTGAACTTTATCCCTAACATACTTGACCTTATTTTTGAGAAGATTATGCACAGACATCCCTAGAGCTTTTCATGGCATGTGTCAAGCCCTTGGGCTAAAAGCTGTCTCCTGGTTTATTCCTGCCACCCAGGGAAAGGAGAACGTGTTTGAGGGATTGTCGTGGTTTAACCCCAGCCAGCAACTCAGCCCCACGCAGCCGCTCGCTCCCTCCCCACCAGTGGGATGGGGGAGAGAACTGGGAAAGTAAAAGTGAGAAATCCCGTGGGCTGAGATAAAGACAGTTTAATAACTAAAGGAAAAGTCGTGTATGCAGGCAAAGCAAAACAAGGAATTCATCCACTGCTCCCCATTCCAGGAAGGCAGAGCTCCATGACAGTCACAGACTTGGGAAGGCAAGCTCAGAATGTCCCCCCTTCCTCCTTCTCCCCCAGCTCCATGTGCTGAGGGTGAGGCCACAGGGTTTGGGGTATCCCTGTGCCCAGCTGGGCTCAGCTGTCCTGGCTGTGTCCCCCCAGCTCCTTGTGCCCCCCAGGCTCCTCCCTGGTGAGGGTGAGGAGCAGGAAAGGCCCTGGCTGTGCCCAGTGAGAACTCCAACACCCCTGTGTCAGCAGCCCTGTTTGCAGCACAGAGCAGCTGCTGGGAAGGAAATTAAGTCTGCCCAGCCAAGCCCAGCATGGTGATGTTCAGAAAACACTCAGGCATTGGGGAGAGGAATGGGCTTTGCTGAATGAGGAGGTGGTGAGCAAAGGGCAGCTTTGATGCAAGAATCCATCAGCAAAGATCCCTGAGCCTACGGAAGCGTTCAGCAGCCTGTGAACAGTGAGCAGGCTTCAGATTCTCACCTCTCCGTGTCTGACATCAGCAGCAAGATAAAAATATGTGCTCCTTACAGCAATACATGGGGCTTTTGGCATTTCTTGGGCTGATTTGTTTTCCCCAGTGAAAGGAAATAACACACGAAGTAGTTCTGTGATGGAGTGTTTCCTAAATGGATGTAGCTTGGCAAACTGCAGCTATTAATTTTCCTTAGATAAGCTGGTATCAGAGTAGCTGGGTTTGAAACCTGGCACTTCTGCATCTTTCAAAGCTCTCTCAGACATGCCTCTGCCAGGAGCTCCTGCCAGAGCAGTTTGGGGGGATTAAGTTGTGTAGTGGAGATAAACACTTATTGGAGGTGAGGAGGTCACAAAGGCATCTTCAGAGATAAAGATGTTTGGCAAAGCCTTCTCCTCCCAGAGCTCTCAGTGTCCACTGTGCCAGCACCATGCTGTGCCCCATGAAGTCCTGGCAAGGCTTGGGGGGACCCAGCCTGTCCTGCCGTTGGTCCCCCTTGCAAGGGGGCTGTGCAGGAGCAGGAGTGGTGCAAGGAGCCAGGGAGGAGCAGAGTTGTGTTTCCCCTCAGCTCACACTGCTGAAGGCACTGTGGCTCTCTCCATCCCATCACTGAGCTGGGAGCTTTAGCCCTGCATTTCCTGGGCAGGCTCCCTCTGCTCTGCCAAGATCTTCCATGGGAAAGGGCAGCTGCACCCAGGGACAGCTGAGGGTAAACTTGGCTCTTCCCATAGGACTGGGCTGCCTTCACACTGTGTTTTTGCTGCTTATTCCCCTTCATTCCCCATGAAGTACTGAAGTTGGGTGCATTAGCTGCATCTGCCTGTGGCCTGTGAGGTAAAACCTTCCTGTTTTCAGCTGAGAATCCCAAGGCAGAAATCTTGGGACACTGCTCACCCTAGCCCAGCAGGGAAATGGGACTCCCTCAGCTTGGGAAGGAGACAACAACCACAGCAAGAGCCTGGCTTGTGAGCATTCCCCAGCAGGGAGATGGGACTCCCTGAGCTTGGGGAAGGAGGCAACAACCACAGCAAGAGCCTGGCTTGTGAGCAGCCCCTGGGGTGTCAGCTCCAGGGACAGCTCTGCCCGGGCAGGTGGAGATTTATTGTGTGTTAGCAGCAGGATCCTGGGGGCTTTGTTCTGGGAGCCACCTCCAGGGGCTTTGCCTTGCAACAGGGAGGTCCTTCCCCTTGCTGAGGATGTCCCTGGGCCCACAGCCTGCTCTCCTTGCCTTGAAAACAAGGAGCTGCTTGTTTTTCTCCCTGATATCTCTCCCCTGCTGCCTCCCCGGGTGGAGGAGGAGCGAGCCCTGCCCTGGCCAGCAGCCAGGCCTGGGGTGAAACATCCTGCCAGTTCACAATCTGGAAACACTAAAATAAAGGGTGTTTGGGAAGGGCAGAAGGCTGAGGAGGAGGCATTCAGTCGTGGGAGGCTCCCAGTGTTGTGTGAGATGTGTCCCTGGATTCTGTGGCAGCAGGGGAAGAACCAGAGGCAAAGAGCAGAGCCCTCATTCCTGTAAAAGTGCACTGGAACAGTTCAAAGGGCATGTCAGCATCACAGTGGTGGGTCCAGGGATAGCTAAGGTCTGCCCTTAGCTCTGTAGTGCCTGCAGAGTCTCTTGGCTTTTCTATGCCCTAAAAAAATGCTGAAAGGTAAAATTGTGCTCACTGCCTCAAAAGGAAAGGGCTAAAAATTTGGATAATGAAAATGCATCTGTTGGAGAAATCTTGGGAGCAGCTGCCAGGTAGAGCTGGTGCTGTGGGACTTTGCTCCAGTGACCTGAGAAACCTGGAGAGACAGCTTTTCTGGGAAAGAGAGTTCCAGGCAATCATGCTGCTTCTGACGTGAGCCTTGTTCTGCTTTAGCCTTTTCCAGCAGGCTGGACATCCCAGAAATAGAGGGTGTTGTAAGTTCTGTGAAAAAAGACACCTGACTTGAGGAAAGATGAGTTTGCCAGTGTGGGAAAAACTTCATCCAAACACACCCTGAAATCCTGAGTGGAGATAAAAGGCAGCCCCAAAGCTGGTGAAGCCCCCCTGGTTTCTCTGTTTGGGGTGATTTGTTTCTCCCAGAGTCTTGGTGCTTAGCAGAGAGCCTGGAGGGGCTTGGCTGTGCCTGGGGTCTGAGCATCTTTAACATATGAACCTTTGTTAGCAGCTGCCAAAATGTTGGTACCCTCAGGCATGGAGGTGCCAGGGTGGCAGGGATTGCTTGGGATGACTCTCTGGGCTTGCTAAGGTTGCAGCTCTGTTTGCCCATGTGAAGGTGTTTGGGATCCTCTGCCCTTCCTCTCTCCTGTCCAGCGTGGTGCTGTGGAATCATCACCTGGCAGTGGAGCTGTCAAGGGTGCAGGACAATTTATCTGCAATTCTCTAAACTAGTTCCCCAAATCAGATTTTGGAGATGGAGCATGTTTCCCCCAATATTTCTGTGAAAAGAGCTTAAGTTTGTACCACCAAAAAAGTATATCTTGGTCACTGAATGGCTGTGGGTTCAACTGTAAAGCCTTTTTTTTTGCTTCTACAGATTGCATGTGCATGAGGTTTGCTGAGATCACTAACCTGAAGCTCCTCCAGCAGAGATTAGATTTAAATTATTATGGAACAATTTGATTGTTCCATTAATGCAATGCCTGGAAGATCAAACCTCCGTGTCCTCTCCACGGGTATCAGGTTTTCTGAGATAAACACCTTTTACAACTCTCCTGATAGATTTCTGAGCTGTTGTTCAAACAGGAAGGTGCTTTCTAGCAATCTCCTTTGGTGCACCCAAAGGCCTCTGTGCCCTGCAGTGTCATGGAGTTCATTCTGCCCTCTTTCCCTCATATCTTTCCTTCAAGACCTAAAGATCCTTTAAAGTGCTTTTAAACAGGTCTCCCTTGGGAGGCTGTGGAAAGCTGTGAGTTTATGCCCCAGTTTTTCCCCTGATAGAAGGGGGTTTCCAAAGAGGAGTTTGTTTCTCACCTCCTTTGCAAGGTCTCCCACCAGGACCAGAAGAACCAGGCACCAAGAGCTGGTGTTGCCTGCCCTGACAACAGACAGGGCCATCCCCAGGCTCCAGGGATGGAGGGCAGGAAGCTTTGGAGGTAAAATGTGAATGCAATTCCCAGCTGAGACCACAGGAGCCCAGAGGTGAATCCATGAGGCTCTCCCAGGGGCATGGCTGGGGCAGGAATGCCTCTCCCATTCCTACCAGTGCGTCACTGGGACTCAGGGTTTGGAGTGTCTGGGAGCAGCCCCTTTCAGCTGTGCATCCTCTGCTGCTCTGAAAAGGCTGCAGCAGAGCCATGGGCTCTCTCCCACATCAGCCCTGCCTTGCTGAGGGGCAGGAGGCTCTGACACGGTGTGGGAGTGTGCAGTGGCTGGGGAGAGGGTGGAGGAATGTGCTGGTCCTTTCCAAGTGCCTCAGCCCATCAGGAACTTGGCCTGAATTTCCTTCCCCCTCCCATCTCTCCTATCTGAGCAATTCCTGGGGGCTGTGGGTAGAGATGGGCCCTCCCAGCACGTGGCTGATCCTCCCCAGAGAGCTTGCATGGATTGTTTGCTGTTGTGCTAGGCAGGGATGAGAGACAGGTTGGGAATGCCAGGAGGAGCCCTGCTTGCCTGGAGGGCTCCAGGGAGGCAGGAGGTGTGTGAGCCTGGTCAGTCTGGGGCAAACCTGTGCCCTTTCATAACTGGGCATCCCTGCCCAGTGCTCTGCAGGAGAAGAGGCTCTGCTTGCACTGGGGCAGTGCTTGGTGGGCAAGGGCTGGATGCAGGGGCCATGGAGATGGGCTGTGCTGTTCCCTCTTTGGAAGAAGCTGGGACTTTCTGCATGTTTCTCGTGACCAGCTGATGAGGTTGCAGTCCCTGATCCCAGGTTGGGGTGTACTGAGTGTTTATAGTGCCTCTATTGCTTTTGAAGATAAGGGCACATGAGTATTTTATTGCCCCTTTCCTTCCATCCAGGCATCATCCAGAGTGAGGAGGGGAGAGGAGAAGGACTCATTTTCTTATGACAGGGGATTAGTCACTGCAGCCTGGCCCCCAGTGAGGGCTGCAGGCTCTCCAGTCCAGCACACAGGGCTGAGAGGGGAGGGCTTGAGATGGACAGAGCTCTTCCCCACCCAGCCCTTGCTGTCCCCCTGGCTGCCCATCTTGTCCTGAGCTCGGCTCTGCTCCCCTGTGCCTCTCCTGCAGGGCATCCTGGAGCACCCTCAGCTTTTGCCACGGAGCTGCTGAGGGGCAGGAGGCATCTGAGGGGCTGCTCTGTGCTGTGCTGGCTCTGCCCATCCCTTCACTCATCAGCAGAGCTGTCCCCGGGGCAGTCTGGGCTCCTGTTCTCTGTCCCTAGGCTGGCCCACATCCAGGCTGCCCTCAAGAACCTGCTTTATCAATAATGAGGAACAGGGCTCTTGCGTGATGCAGAGATAACCACTGCCCCACATCTGTGCACACCCAGTGTCCTCCCTCCCCTTTCCCATTCTCCTTCCCCAGTGGAAAATCTGTGTCAACCTGCCCTGCCCTGCAGCCAGGTTTCACATCTTTGTGTGCATTCACGTTGAAGGCGAGGAAAGCTGGAGGGGAGGAACATTCCCCTCCCTGAGCCCACCCATGCTGAGTGCAGGGGCTCCCCTGTGGCAGGGCTGGTGGCACAGGGGCCTGGGGAAGGGCTGGTCCCTGTTCCAGTGTGATGGGTGTTCCTGTACCCAGGCCCTGAGCTCTGCCTGTGCCAGCTTCTGGGGGAAGCTTCCCTCCTGCTCCTTGAATTAAAGCATTAATAAGCCCAGCACCAATCAAGCTCTGAGCATTTCAAATGCCCCTTTGTTTAATTAGCACAGCCTCTGCCTGCAGACAGGGGTGGGAGGCGAGGGGCAAGGACCCAGTGCCCAGGAATTTTCCCTCTTTAAGGTGTGAGCTTTTGTGCCAACTATTTTCTCTCCCACTCTCTCCACCAGCTGCCCAGAAAAAATAAAAAATATGGCCAAAGGACCCTCAGAACTTGCAGCATCTCCTGGGGGGCTGCAGCCAGCAGCCTCTTGCATACCCCAGGGCACTCTTTTCCCCAGGGCAGGAATAAATAACTCAGCTAGTCCAGGGTTGATGCTGTGCTTTGTGCTTTGTGCTTTGTCCCTTGGCCATGGAAATGGGGTCAGTGGCCTTTGCCTTGAGACGCACCCTGGTCCCTTCAAGTGTCACCCGGGGATGGGTCCCTGTGTGCCTCTTTGCTCTCTGAGGAGGGGAGAAAGTGTGACCCAGCGTTATCAGGAGCGTGTTAACCCCACAGCAAACATGATTTCACTGGTGCAAGGGTGGTGGTGGTGACGTTTGAGCGCAGAATGTGGTCCCTTCCTCTCCATGACCTAATCTAAATTGCTTTATGAGGGGTCAGCAGGTAGACCAAGGCCTGCTGCTCCCTGGGGGACACGGAGCCAGGACAAGGTGGTCTGTGGGTGGCCCTGTGCTGTGGCACAGCAGAGCAGGGGTTCTCTCAGGTGGATTAAAATGTTCTTGCTCCCTGGAGGGCTGTGGGGCTGGGCTGCCTGTGCCTCTCTCCTGCCATGTCCTGGCTTGTGCCCGGCATCCCCCCGTGCCACCAGCAGCCTGTGTGGATGCCATGCAGGGCTGCAGCCACGCAGCCTGACCTCCACAGCCTTGGCTCCTGCCTGCCCATCCCCTGCAGCTTTCCAGTGTCTCACTGGTGGCATTTTTCTCCCAAAACAGACCCCTGAAGGACCTCGGGGTTCAGGACCTGCCTGTGAGGCCTCTCTGCAGCTGAGCTGGGCTGCTCAGACCCCACCACAGCCAGGAGCTGCCTCTGGTCCTTGGGACCACGTTAGCCCCAGGGGTGCCAGTGCTCACTGGGGTGGGGATGTGGGAATGCCAGGGCTCCCCACCACTGGGGTCTTGGATGTGCAATGAATCCCCCCGTGGGCACTCCAATCCCATCACAGCTGCACTCCTAGAAGCAAGAAGGGCTGGGGGGACAGGGGGAAGGTGCTGCCTGCTGTTATCCCACAGGGAGCTCTGCTTGTCCCTGCTGGCACCCTGGCAGCAGTGCTGCATGGCAACCTCCCTGCATGGTGCCCAGGGACAAACGGTGCCAGGGAGTGGCCCTGCTCCCCCTCAGCAGGGCTCCCACCTGCCGGGGCTCCTGGGTGACAAAGCCATCAGCTGTGGGGTGGGGGAGGCACTGGGGCACCTTTCACACCTTGGCCCCTCCACAGCCCCCCTGCCGGCCCCTGGGTGCCAGAGAAAAGCTGGGATACAGTCTGGCTACAAAGACATGTTTATTGCGACATCGGTTTGCAACCAGCACACTCAACCCCCCCAGCGGCGACTGCAGACCCACACACATGCCCTTGACCCTGCTGTGAGCCTCCGTGGCCAGCAGGCCGGTCCCTGGGGCCACAAGCCCACTCCCCTTTCCAGGTAGGTTCATTTGGGCTCCAAGCTGGGGTCCCCCTGTGCCAGGGGCTGCACGGAGTGCAGAACAAAGCCGGCTGCAGGGTCCTTCATCAATGTAAGCCACCAGCTGGGATCTCCAAGCAGTCTCAGGGCTCTCAGAATCCCAGGGAGAGTGCAGGGACAAACCCCCAGCACGGAGAGGGCAGAGCAGGCGATGCCGCCGTGTCCTCTGCTCTTACCGCATCCCCTCGGTGCCAGCCCGGCGCTCTGGGGCAGAGCTGCCAGCCCGCTGCCCACCCCAGCCTCTACACGTATCCTGTCAGGTTGTAGGAATTGACCTCACTCTTGGTCTTCTGCACGTGGCTGACCGAGGGCTGGGGGCTCTTGCTCGCCAGCAGCTGGGGCTGGAAGGCGCTGGAGTAGGCGGCCGTGGTGTCCCGGGCGGGGCAGGAGGCGCAGAGGATGAAGCCGCCGATGAGGGAGAGGAGGGAGGAGATGATGCCGAGGTAAAGCGCCTCCCCGAGCTCGAACTTCATGCTGTCGGGGAGGACGGGGTTGCGGAAATCCCGCAGCACCACGTGGATGTTCCACACCAGCGGGATGAAGCAGAGCAGCCCCCCGAGGACGAAACCCACTCCGCCCGCCACCGCCACCCGGTCCTTGGCCGGGGAGCCCTGGCTGAACACGGTGCACCTCATGCCCACGACCGAGACCAGGCAGGCGAGCGAGGACACGGCGCAGGAGCTCACCATGAGGGCTTGGGCTGCCTGGATGTCGGCGGGCAGGTTGAGCAAGGAGCTGTAGATGTCGCACTGGGTGATGCCCGTGCTGTACGTGGCGCACTCCATCCACAGCCCCTTGGTGAAGCTGATGGCCGTCACGATGCTGGAGCCGATGTAGGAGCTGACCTTCCAGCTGGGCAGCAGCGTGGCTGTCAGCGTGCCAATGTAGCCCAGGAAGGCCACGGTGTAGCCCAGCAGCTGGAGCCCCATGGACACCATGGTGGGGGCTGGCTGTCACCTCTGTCACCTACCCGGGGCTCGCAGCTTTGTCACCCGGGTCCCTGCCGTGTGCTCACGTTCCCATGGCCCTGCGGGAGGCTCTGCTCGCAGCGCTGCAGCTCCACCCCGCCCCGGGGGTGCTGGTTTTGTGCGGGTGGGAGCCGCGGGGAGGTTACCTGTGAGAGTGGAGAGCAATCCCTCCCCGATTAACGATTGACCCAAGCCCGTGGGGGAGCGCCAAGCGCCCTTTCACCTCCGCTATCTCCCCGGGCAGGCTGCAGAGGCAGAGCAGCGCTGCCCAGGAAGGACGCCAAAGCCCTCCCCTGCACTGAGGCCGCCAGCAGGGATGGAGAGCCAGCTGCTGGGGTGGGGAAAGTGCCCTCTGCCTTCCTCGAGGTCCCTGGTCTTCTGTGATGCCTCGAGCTGAGGATGCCAAAAAGCTATGGCTGCACCATCCTATTTGGGACCTGCTGGAGGTGACATCAGGTTGTGAACACAAAGCTCCCCTGGCTGAGGAAAGGGGATGGCACTTCGTCCTCATCTGCATGGGGCTCACCCAAGGCATCTGCAGTCACCCACGACCCACCCTGAGCTGCTGAGGCTCCTCTGGGACAATGGGACATGGCTACCTGAATTTGAACCACAGGTATCAGCCTTTCTGTGCTGCTGGGGACAAGGATGGAGAGGGATGCATGTGACAACAACACCTGTGTCCCCAGGAGAGCGTGGAGGCCCACAGAGAAGAGAATTACATCAAGGCTGGCATCTCCTTTGGCATGGCCAGGTGGGGCGACCCGTCCTGTGGAGGGGTGAGCAGTTTGGGGTGCAGCTCATGCTGGGGTTTAGTGCCGGTGCCACCTCCTACCCACAGCCCCAAGCATAGGCAGGCTGGTTGGCAGAGGTGCCAGAGAGGCTTGGTTTGTTTTCTCTCTGCTTTGTTTAAAAATTCCTCCTTCTGTGGCGCCTTGCGAAACCGCGCTGAGCNGCATAGGCAGGCTGGTTGGCAGAGGTGCCAGAGAGGCTTGGTTTGTTTTCCCTCTGCTTTGTTTAAAAATTCCTCCTTCTGTGGTGCCTTGCGAAACCTCTCTGAGCCCGGCACGGCGGCCAGTGGCCTCCCTCACCCTGGGAACGCTCCTGGCTGAGCTGCTGCCTCCACCCAGGGCCTCCTCTCTGCTCCTGTCCCCGCTGCTGCCACCCCAAATGCCTGGCACCAAAGTTTCCCAGCTTTCTGTCCCTAACCAAGACCTCCCATACCATCCCAGTGGCTGGAAAAGAAACACCTGGGGTGCTCAGGGCAGAAAGGTGCAGGGGGAGCTCTGTGGTACTTACGGGGTGGCTGGAGGTGCAGGGTGCAGGCTGCAGCTGGGGGTCCCCAGCACTGCAGGTGGCTGCTCGGGGCAGGGTGAGCAGCCAGGGCCCCAGCCCAGGGGATCAGGGGCTGCAGTTCAGCTACAGCTTTGCACAATCCACCTGTAAATCTCTGCCTGCATCAGAGGCTTATTGCAGATCAGAATTAAACCCTTTGGGTGTCGGGAAGGACTGGGGAGCTGGGATGCCTTGCTTTGCTTGTTTATGAATTATCAGGGTAGGTTCACCCAGTGGGTTCAGGTTTGAGGCTTGCTGTCACCCTTCTGGACAGCCTTGACGTGTGGCAGGTGACTGTCACACCATCCATGTGTCCACTCTGGGCTGTGCTGCCTTTATTGAGGTTCGAGGGGCAGTGAAACACCAGCAGGCTGAGCTCCCACTCCTCAGAGCCAGCCTGAGCTTTTGGTTTACTCTTCCTGGCCCTGCTTGTCCTCCACGGGGTTTGTTGTTGTAAGACTACTGGCCCAAATGAGGAGCAAATGGGGAAGGTAATGAGAGCTGTGCTGGCCCCGTGCCCCCTCCTGCTCACCGGCTGCCACAGATGGAGAGCGGCAGGGAGGGCCTCTGGTGACAAATTGTGCTTGGAGCTGAGCAGGATCTGGCCAGCGTTTGGACAGCGGTGCTTGGATGCTGATAGCAGAGCTACAGCAAGCACCATTTGCTATTTTCTTTCCTTGTCCCAAACTGAAACTCCCCCAGGAGCAGAAGGTGGCCAGTCTGCCAGTGGCACTTTTCTCCTGCCAGTGGCACTTTTCTTCTGCCAGTGGCACTTTTCTTCCAGTGCTTGGGCAGGAGCAGTGGGCAGGGATGGGATGAGTGGCCCTGCTGGGGCCAGGGTGTGCATCAGCCTTGCACGCTCACATTGAGGAGCTTTTCTGTAGTGATCAACATCTCAAAAACTCAAAAGAGAGGGCAGGGAGCACTGGCAAGTGCATGCTCTCCCATCTGTGGAAATGGGATCTGGCAGCTCCCTGGGGTGATGGGCCATGGATGCCTGAGCAAGACCATTGCCCTGACAGTGCCTGGGGTCCATCCCTGCCACGTGCCCTCCCTCTCTGTCTGCTCTCGGGCCTCTCTCCAGTCATCAGCTGCCTACTGGTGCCTCTGTGCTTGCCACCACTGTAGCCCATCACTGTCCTCATCACGCCCTTTGTGCTGTCCCCATCACAAACCCACCACACTGTCCCCAACACGCAGTCCCATGCCATGCCCACTGTCCCAATCCCATACTCATCATGCTGCCCCACCATTTCTCATCCCTTTCCCATCTCCCCCGGCTCCCTTATGCAAATAGCTACAAAGAGCACTTCATCATCTTTGTTAATTGTCTCTACCCTCCCCTGTTCCCCCCCGGGGATTTTCTCACAAATGGTGTCCAAATTTTCCCTTTTGTGTTTTGCTTTTCCACCAGGGATCGCAGCCCCTCCGCCCCCAGCCTCCCCCCGGCCCTCTGTTTACACAACTGGGACAGATTTCACACCGCTGTCCCCGCAGCCCCAGCGCTCGCTCCCCTGCCCCAAAGAATTTGTGAGTCACGGCCGAGGCAGAGCTATAAATGTGTCCCCACCGAGGGTCTGCAGTGTCACAAGGGACAGTGTCTGCTGCCACCATGCAAGCTGCTGCCTGCTGCCCTGCTGCCCGCGGGCTCGGGGTGCCCGCGGCCGGTGCCTGCCCACCCCTGGGGCTGGAGCAAGGGGCGAGGTGCTGGGGGCAGTGGGGCAGGCAGGGGGGTGTGGGGCGGGCAGGGGGATGTTTGAAGTGGGATGGGGAAGGTCTGGCTGCGTTTGGGTGAAGACTGCGGTGCTGGGGACACCTCTGATGCCAGCGGCCATGGGTGGGACAGGGGTGCTGGCACCGGGCAGGGCTGTGCGGTAGGGGAGCAAGGCAGAGGGGAGCGGGCCAGGGTGAGGGGCTGAACCTGCTCTCTCTCCTAGAGCCCTTCCTCTCTGGAGACCGTGGCTGCCCCGAGCCCAGGAGGGACCCGCGACGCGNGCTGCCCCCCCGGGGGGACACGGCCATCGCAGCCCCCCCAGGGCAGCCTGAAAGGGTCGCCTGTTCCCAGGCTGGGCGGGCATTCCTCAGGGGGTTAGTGGGATGCCTGGGCACCAGCTCTCGAGCACGGGGGAGAGATTACACTGGCACAAAGCCTGTCAGGAGGCTGTGGGGGTAGATGCCAGCTTCCTAGCGGTGCTGTGAGCGCCTCGACTCGGGGCAGGGGAGGGGGGAGCTGCTGGGTGTGTGGGGCGCCAGCACCGGGCACTCCGGTGCGAGCCCCGCGGGAGGGGCACCCCGGGACCACCCGGCTGTGTCTCCCCAGGCTCGGGCGCCGGAGGGGGACGGCGGTCCCAGCAAAGCGCTGGCGTTCTTCCAGCACCCGGTCAGGTACGTGCCGTGGCACCGGGGCCCCGGGCGGCGCGGAGGGCACGGCGGGCACGGCGGGCAGGGCTCACCCCGGCTCTCCCCACGCAGGCTCCTCTGGCCCAAGTCCAAGGCCTTTGACCACCTGTACAGCGTGGGGGAGAAGCTGCTGGAGAACTTCCCGGTGCAGGCCACCCTCTTCTTTTATGAGGACTCGAGCAGCGAGGAGGAGGAGGAAGAAGAAGAAGAGGGGGATGCTGAAGAGGAGGAGGCGACAGGGGATGTGACTGCGGGACACCAGCGCTATGCTGGCAGCCCCAGCCCCAGCAGTCCGGCGTGAGGCAACAGGCAGGGAAGGCAGACAGCGCTGCGTGCGGCAGCGGGGCCAGACCCGCCCGGAGCTCCGGACAACTCCCGGCGGGCTCAGGACTACAGCTCCCAGCGGCCACCGCGGCACCGCCCGGCGGCCACAGCTCGCTCTGATTGGCTGTCGATCCATCCCGAGCTGGGGGTGGAGCCTGCGGCCCCGCCTACTGCCCCCCTCTCCGTATCCCTATTGCAAGAGGAAGGCGGCGCGCGCGGGCCGAGGAGGG
>VXBR01005098.1:0-27771 GCA_013400215.1 Cisticola juncidis
ATATTATGTATTAATATTATATAACATATATGATACCTTTTGGGGGATAATTCTTTCATGGAAGAATTTTTTTTTCTCATATCCTATCTAATACTCCCTTGGCACATCTGGAAGGCATTTTTTTTTGTTGTATCACTTTTTGCTTCAAAGAAGGGACCACATAGTCCTCTTTTTAGGTAGCTGTGGAGAGCAGTGAGGTCTTCTCTCAGCCTCTTTTTCTGCAAGCTAAACAACCTCAAGTCCCTCAGCCATTCCTCATGAAACATGTGCTCTAAATCCTTCACTAGCTTCATAGCTTTTCTTTGAATGCAGCCAAAACTTTGACTATTTCTCTTCAGGGGATTCATGGTTCCATGTAGGGTACCACTGCAAGAAAAAGGCCTAAGAATATCACTAGAAAATGTCATGTAAGGTTTATATGGATCTAAGAAGTTCATTGCATTTAAGGTGAGGCAATGTCCATAAGCAGTCAGCATCACCCCTGGCTTTCAGGATAAAGCAAGGTATCACACAACTGAATTATGCTCACAGCAGCCTTAGATGTAAGCTCTATTAACACCAGTCCTGAGAAGCTCTGCTAACTGCTGCTGCCCTTCTCCCATTTCTGAAAGGAAATGTTTTTTATGAAGTCCAGACTTGCTCCTCACTGCTTGAAAGATCTGAACAAGTTCTAAATCCTGTTAGCATTTCATAACAACCCTTCTTTTTAGTTCTATGACTGGACTGTAAAATTTGATATGCTGGAAGGCAGGTGCTTACAAAACTACACCCTATAGTAGTTAGAAAATTCTGGTAAAGGAAATAACTTTATTGTTTATTGGACTGGTTGTATTTATTTTCTTTTTACCTTGCACATCTATCTTAGTTTTATTTCATCAAGTTCAAAGCCAGTGTGGGAAACCATTATTGGCAAGTGTCACCTTCATGTTGAGGGCCATCCAATTTCAGCATTAAAGTTTTTGATACAAATCCAGAGGAGCTGGTTTCCTCATTCTTCAAGCCTTTAAACAAAGACTGTTAAAACGTAAAAGAAGATCTGTATAGAATATCTGCATTTTATTATTTAGCCTTTTGCAGTTAGAGTGTTCAAGATGTTCATCAACGTGATATTTTTCTGAATTGACAATTAAATGTATATTTCCTTTTGAGGTAATTTTTTTTTTTTTGACACAAAATAGTTTCTTTTTGTTTATCATACTGCAGACCACAGTATTTTAATCTGATTTTCTTAATTTGTCCTGGCTTAGATTTTCCTTCTGGGTAAGTCAGTTTGTTGCTTTAAAGAATTACTGTTTCAACTAATCTCCAGTAATTTTTTAATTGTATCATTTCTGTTCTTCCCCCCTGATTCTCACCATCTCCTCAAGATTTTCTTCTGCTTTATATTTGCTTGTTCTGCTTCCATTCTCTGTCATGGTCTGGTGTGTCACAAAAGTGCTGATAGCTCACTGAAGCATTTGTCCCTGGGTGGCTGCTTCATGACTTGTTTAATTTTTTGTGCTATTCAAGCATGCATGTCAACAAAATTTCTTAAATTTAGGAAAGATAAAACTGAGTTGCTGTTGATTGGTTCTTCAACACATATATCTCAGGTGTAATCCATGCTCATATCAGCAAGTGGGAGCTCTTTTAACTTCTCAGATAATGACTACGACCTTGGTGATACTGAACTTCTATTAGAAGTCTTGATTGTACAATTTTAGAACATGTTTTTACTGTCCCAGCTGTTAAAAAAAATAGGATTAAATTAAGGCTGGTTTTGTTTTTCTGATCAGGTCTAAAGCAAGAAATTTGAAATTTTAGATTGTAATCTGATAAATTGCTTCCATGTTCCTTTCTGTTTGATATGAATACTATCTAAGTGCACCTGTCTAGCAGTCCACCCACCCAATTTAGAGAGAAAGATGTAATGAGGGATCTTGTCAAAGACTTTACAGAAGTCCAGATAAATGACAGCTGAAGTCATTCTGTTGGCCAGTGAGGCAGTCACACCAAAGTAGAAGGTCACTGGGTTGGTCAGGTAGGACTTGCCCTTGGTGAAGCTGTGCTAGTTATTTTGAATCACTTCCTTTTCCTCCATGTGCCTTAGCAAAGCTTCTAGGAGGATCAGTTCCATGGTCTTCCCAGGAACAGAGGTAAAGCTGACAGTTTGATAGTTCCTAGGGTCCTCACTTCTAACCCTTTTAAAGGTGGTAAAATGTTTCCCTTTTATAAATCGACAGGAGTGTATCCTGTCTGCCTGACTTTTCAGATGTCATGGGGAGTGACTTGGTAACTACATCAGCCAATTTCCTCAGGACTCTGGGATGTATCTCATCTAGTCCCATCCAGAGGGTCAATGGCCTAGAGTGCCAGCAGACATCAGTGACTGGTGTACTCAGGGGTCCATACTGGGACCAGTGTTATTTAACATCTTTGTTAATGGCATAGGTAATGAGACTGAGTGCACTCTTAGCAAATTTGTTGATCATACAAGAGGACTAGTATCACCGTGAGCCTAGCTAGATAAGCACACTCAGGAGACAGAGGTCTCGGTTCAGAGCAAGCAGGGCAGGAGAGCTGTCCTTGTTTATTCTTCCTATTAAATATCTGTAGCAAGGTGACCATGGATTGGAGGGGGGTTATCCCACCTCTCACTCACATTGGTCCAGGAGGCTGTCATTCATCCTCCCCTTCTCATGGAGAAGGAATCCATAACAAGGGCAGTATTTACAAAACATGGTCCACTGTTTACATTTACGAGCGTGAGACTCTGCTACACTTCTGCTTCAATATGAACGCTCAGCAAACTAGGAAGGATCATGGCAACAGACTGCTGCTGTTGACACACCTGAAGGACAGGATGCCATCCAGAGGGACCTGGACAAGCTCAAGAAATGGGCCCATGGGAATTTCATGAAGTGTGACAAAACCAAGTGCAAGGTGCTGCACCTGGATTGGGTGTCATTAAGGACTGGGGAATGAACAGATGGAGAGCAGCCCTGCCAAGAAGGAATTGGGGGTGCTGCTGGAAGAGGAGCTGGACATAACCCAGCTGTGGGCACTCACAGCTCAGAAAGCCAGATGTGTCCTGGAGCAAAAGCAGTGTGGGCAGCAGGGCAAGAGAGAAATTCTGCCTCTCTGGTCCCCTCTGGTGAGACCCCACTGTCTTGGCTTGAGAAGACAGGTGTCTGCCAGGGAAAATGGGTTTCCCTTGGAAAGGAGTGTGTAAACTCCCCTCCCTCCAAATGATTATAATTTTGCAGTTAGGGGCTTTCAGGCAAAGTTTTGAGGAATGGAATAACACTTTTTACTAGGAATATTATAAAATACAAATGTAGTAGTACAAAAACAAACAAAACCCTAGAAACCCTGACTGAGTCAGAGATATGGCCTGACACCCTGTTCAGGTGTTGGAAGTAGTCCAAATGAATCTTCCTGGTGAAACAGATGTGGTCCTGTTGGAGTAGAGATGATCCTGTAGGAGGAGTCCAGTGGTGGTGAGATGGGTCTGGTCTTCCTCTGGAATCCAGTGGAAAACAGGCTATCTGGTGGTCCTACATGTCAGATTTTATCTAGATAGGGAACAGTTGGCTCCCCCCTCACTGGGTGGAGCATCTCACAGTGCGATGGTGTAATGTCTCATGTCATTGGTGAGCCTTAATGGCCCATTAATAGAAAATATTTTCCCCCAAGGGACATCAAGATGATCAGAGGTATGGAACAGCTGTCTTGTGAGGAATGGCTGAGACAACTGGGATTGCTTAACCTGCAAGAGAGAAGATGTCAGGGTGATCTAATTATGGCCTTCCAGTATTTGAAGGAAGCCTAAGAGAAAGATGAAGAGAGATTATTTACAACAGCATGTAGTGAAAGGACAATGGAGAATGGCTTGAGATTGAAAAAAGGGTAGATTAGATTAGGCATTAAGAAGAAATTCTTTACCAAAAGGGTAGTGAAGCACTGCAGTAGGTTGCCCAGAAGAGTTGTGGATGTCCAGTGCCTGGAGGCTAGATTGGAGGGTCTACTGTGTTCCTGCCCCTGGCAAGGCAGTTGCACCTAGATGATCTTTGGGGCTCCTCCATGCTCATGCCATTCTATGATTCTATAGTTTTTGATTCTATGAAAATCACTGTCTAATACTGTGTTTTATTTATCCTTTTATATATTTACTGCATTTGGTTTTGTTTGTATTATGCTCAGGATGTTCTCATGAAAGACATTTTATTAAAGTAAGTTGCATTGTTAGGTAGACTGTGTAAAATATTTTCAGGAATTTACTATTTTATGTCATAAAAGGATATTTGGGAAGCCTGTGTGTTTCTGAGTTCTGAATGACTGCAGATGTTGCAACAGGCTAATAAACAGCACAGATTTTTTTACAGAATGTTTAGTAATTGAAGAAGAACAAGACTGTTTAGAAAACTGCATGGTTTGAAAGATAAATATTAGAACTATTTATGTTCTGAAAAAATTTTAGGCAAGTAGCTTGTATTGTAAAATAACAACTCCTTATAAAACGTGAAAAGATTTAGTCTGGTATTCTCAGCATATATAAATGTTCTTTATTGGTTACATAACTTACATTATTCTGACAAGGAAATCTTAGAAAATCTCAGCTACTTTGATGGCAAGCAGCAATAAAATTCTGTTTATTAAAAAGTCAAAGAATTACAAATAATAAAAGATAACTGAAAAGCATAATAAAAAGAAGACCAGATTATTTGCATGCTTTTTATAGATTTAAATACTAAGATATATTTTTTGGTTGATGTTTCAAACCTTGGAACATATTATATATAACTGTCAATTACTTTTATATACATTTTAAAATGTAATTGAAAACAAATTAAACTGCTTTCTTTGGCATAACAGTACGTATATCAGGACAGTGTACACTCATGTTATTCTGAATTTATGCCTTTTTTATTTAGATGCCCAGGGGGCTGCAGAATTATACAACATTGAGCTATAAGCAGCCATAGACAAAAATGTTGATCTAAATATGCTGTGCCTGTACAGACTTATCAGTGTGTTATATCACAATAGCTTTGTTTTTCACATATACTTTAAAGAAGTATTATGTAATGAAACTTTCCCTTATATTTTCAATGTTTCTGACTCTTATCATGGTTAAGCTCTTTGACTTGTTTTGTCAGAAAGGGAAATTTGATATTAAGGGACAAGTTAATACCAATTTCTTAATAACTTCCACCTGCATGACTAAAAATCTGTACCACAAGGCAAAACAGTTAGTCTGAAGACTTGATGGTTATTCAACACACATTTTACAAACTTTCTAACTCAGACCAGCCTGATGCATGAATATTTGAAGGTTCATTTGTATCTGGAGTCCATTGAAAGCCTCAGTTTATTTTCAGTCTAACAGAAACTTGGTTTGTGTGTGCTGAGACTGCTGCATGCTGTGATACAAAGTGTGATTAGTGAGAACAATGGGGAAATCTGTTTAAAAATTACTTTTGATTCAAACTTAAACAGCAATACAGGAACATGAATGTTTAATGGCAGATTGACTATATATTAATTCCAGCATTTAGCTTTCTGGAGAGTGGCAGATTTAAAAGCCAGGAAAGACTTCTGCATACTTTGTTTTTAAAATTGGTGGAAAAAAAGACACAGAGGATGCAAAGTTAAAACTCAGAATGATGAATGGAAGGTGAACTGAGGCCATTTCACTTCATTGACACTGATTGCCATGGGAAAGCAAACTACAGCCCTTTGTTCTAGAGATATCCCTGCCTCTAATTTTATATTTGGTTAAAATTGGGGCTTGTCCTGTGCTTACAGAACTTTTGTTGCATGTTGAGGTGTAACGCTGCTCACTCTTCACCCTGTCCATGTTGGGCTGGGGAGAGATTTGGAAAGGCAACAGTGGCAAAACCTGTGGGTTAAGAGAAAGACAGTTTATTAGTTAAAGCAAAAGCTGCCTACAGAAGCAAAGCAAAGCAAGGAGTTAATTCCCTGCTTCCCAAGGCGGGCAGGTGTTCCGACATTTCCTGGAAAGCAGGGCTCCATCATCAAGCAAGGAAACTAACAGTGACTTGAGAAGACAAAATCCATCACTCCGGACAACTCCTTTTTCTCATTCTTCCCCCAGCTTGTATTGATGAACATAATATCCTATAGTACTAAATATCCATTTTGACCTTTGGCATCAGCTGTCCCAGCTGTGTCCCCTCTCAGCCCCTTGAGCACCTCCAGCCTCCTTGATGGTGGGGTGCAGTGAGAAGCAGAAAAAGCTTTGAGACTGTGTAAGCCCTGCTCAACAACAACTAAAACATTCTTGTGCTATCAACACTGTTTTAGTCACAAATCCAAAACACAGCAGGATACAAACTTCTATGAAGAATATTATCCTAGACAAAACCAGTGCACTCAGAAATGTGAGCTTTGAGTGAAGCTCCAGTCTCTGTCTCAATGAAGTCTCTTCACCAGAAACCAATGGTAGTCTGTGGAATTGCATTTTACTTACATGGCATGCTCTGTCTCACCCCTCAAAAGTGTAACCGCCCCTGCAGTATCTGTATCTCTAATCCCATTGGCCCGAGAATCAATCTGCGCCCACTTCCAATCTCCCTGTTAAGGGTGCAGAGACAGGGGGCTCTCTCTCTTGCCACGGAGGCCTCTGGAGGCTCTGTTCCTCTCCCCTTCCCTCTCTACCCGTCTCCCCCTCCTCTCCCTCAGTGACCATGCTGCCTTCCTGGGGTCAGACTCCAAATAAATCCTCATTTCCTCAACACCTCACCAGCCATCTGGGGTCTCCTTGCCTGCCTGCATGCAAATACCATAGGGCCTGAGGGGCCCCCCAGGGAACCTCCCCCCGGGACCCCCCCCAAATCCACTCTGCAACAGTAGTCGTCCCAGACATTTGTGAAATACAGAGGTGATAGTCACCTTGCTAACTCATTGGGACGTGTGGAAAATAGAAGGCTAGGAAGCCAGCCCTGCCCTCCCCTGGATGAGAACACACTGAGGTCCTAGATCCTGCTTCTGTCAGAATATATGCATTTTACATTACATTACATTTATCATCATAACAGAAAAGCAGAGCACTTCTCGAATAAGAGATCAGAACCTCACTTTTTACCCTTTCTGCTCAGCTAGGTTCAAACCCTTCTCTGACTTTTTTTGGTTCCTGGTCCTATGACTCTTGCATTTCTCATTGTCTATGGTTTTGTTTCAAGAAGGCTGAAGAAGTCATTAAAACTGAAAAGCAGAAACTATGTCTGGAAGATGAAAGAAGGCAGTCTAGACTTCAGCAACATAAACTTATGTACACAATAAAGCAGGGCAAAAAAAGATCTTGTGGAGCAATTTGCTAGCTGCATAAAAATGAAAAATATATTTTATTTTTTAATATATCAGAAGCAGAAACTGTGCCAACAAAATTTGTATAACTGACATAAGACTGATTTTTAAAAAGAATGTCAGAAGGTGACAAGGTCCTGCATAAAAGATAAAATAATTCTTTGCAGTGATGGCCACTAAAGAAGTGTTTTTCTTATGACTGTCAAGTCTAAGGAACTGTCCCAAAAATGTTTTATAACAAATTAATAGCTATGTATTGTCAGGACAAAATTACTTTAGCCCTTGAGCTTTAAAAAAAAATAAATATAAGATCGGGGATCTTGTTTGTAATTGATCACTTACTGCTTAAATTTGTTTTAGTATCAGATGAATGAATTGATATAATGACTATTTTCAAAAGGACACCAAACACATCTGGGAAATTAAAGATTTTTATGTCTGACTGCTATTTCAGGCAAATGTTGAAGAAAATATGTTAAATAATATCATCCATAGACACATAATATGCTTAGTCTAAAGGATTAGTCTGTGACTAAACACTGGATGTGTGATTCACAAATGGAGTAGATGTATGGTTTCTCTTTAAGTGTTAACAAACTTGTACATATTATCTACTTGAAACCCCCTACATGTATTGTCAAGAAGCTGTCAGCTAGATCCTTCACCATTGGCTCATAAAGAAACATAATTATCAATGACTAAAATGCAATTTCATGACCAATAACAGGTAAAAGGGTGGAAATTAAAAGGTAGACTTAAGTGGTTACTTACTAAAATAGGAAAGGTAATGTAAATATCTCACAAATTTTGTTTTTTGAAGTAGCTTAAATGTTCTTATATAACTCAGGATTGGGGGTGAATAGTGAGATCCTAAAATTCTGCATTGTTGTATAGATCTTCAGCTTGAACAAAATTGAAATTGACTGAATCTGCAGTAAGATTTCACAGTATGGAGTACCCAATAAGAAGGTAGATGAAATTCAAGATTCAGAAATGTCAAATGATGCACATGAAGGGAAAAGTCAACTCTGAGTCTAGAAATAAGAGTAGATAATAAATCAGGTATAAAGTCCCAAAAGTGAAACTTTTAAAGCAGATTATTTTATGTATCTGATTGTCAAATGCAGAACAAAAATAAAGTTGAAGAATGCAAAAAAGCAGGTAAACAGTGAAATAGAAATCAAATTATAACAATGATTAATTCAACAGTACACCTCTCTTTTGAATGCTTCCACAGTCCTGATTTCTTCTTCCTAGAAAAGATGTCAAAAATAGCAGCAAAAGATGAACTTAAGTGTTCAGACTACAAAATGGTTGACTGCAGTTAGCAATGATACTGACACACAAGTTCAGAAAAATCCTAATTAAGTCAAAGGTTTTCAAAAAACTTTAATTTAAACCATAGATTTCATTTTCCTAGGATGCTTGGCTTTCCCAAATACGAGTTATTAAAAAAAAAAACAACAAACCAGCTGGGGAAAATTCTACAGGAGGAATTAGATCCTCAAGTAGATACAAACTTTTGCTTAGGAACTTCCTAAATGTCAGGCTACTGACATTTTTGACAATTTATGGGAGAGAAGTACTGCCTTATGCTTGCACCATTTTCTTATAGTTTCTTATAGGCATCCTTCCTGGCCACAAGACAGATTAGATGGACCATTGTTATGACCTCAAGAAGACTGTTCTTTTGTTCTTTTGCAACCCATTTATATATAGTTACTATTACTTTTTCTCCCTTCTAGAGAAAATCTGTTCTGGTGGTATAATTTTCTTTTTCTGTGTGTTTTATTTCCTATTAGCTGGGCTGTATTTGACAATAGCTATCATAAAAATGACCAAAGACACAAATGCATAGAATTTTTTGTGTCAATAATTAAGAACCTAATCCTGCATTAGATGGAGAATTAGGGGAAATACCATAAATAGCTATATGATAATTAAAATCCAAATGTCTTTTAGAGATGTGAAAAATTGGATTAATTGTCTTTGCATGTAAAACACATAACCTATATGTGTTACTTATTACATCCTGTAGAGATATTTTTCCTCTTATATTGAATACTTAATACAAGCTCTTTGAACTGGCAAGTGTCTGAAGTTGCTATAATACTTGAAGTATTTTAATTAAGGGTTTGTATCTTAAAGTACTCATCAGTGTTTCAAAATCAAGAAGAACTTGCACTGCAGCTGACAGAGTGCTGAGCTATTTTCTGTTTGAGGGCAGATACAGAAAAAAAAGATGTCTAAAATGGAATGTAGATAAATCCAGAAGTCCACATTTGAAGTCCATAAACCTGCTTCTCACCCTTTGGCCTAGAACTACAGATACCTAAACTGCTCTAGGACAGGTCTTTTAGTTAACATATCTGATTTGGGAGACTCTATTTACAAACTTTTACATACCTCAGCTCTATGTGTGGGTTTGACTTTGGAAAAATTTTATGTGTGCTCTTGATTTAAATAATTGATTTTCCATTTAAAAAATTACTTTTAATGTATATGGTGTATGTTTTTTTTACTTTCTCTGAAGAAAAGCAGATTATTTCTTTAACTTTATAAATAGCAAACTTGTTATTTGATATAAGAAGTGATTAAAAGAAAGAATTATCTCTGGCTCCACACTTGGATGCTGTGAGTAAAATGAAGAGATTCTCAAAGCTAGCACATGCTGGTAGATTTACAGCTCTGCTGTAATTGGCAAAACAGTTGACAAAACATGTTTATATAAAACTCAAGAAAAGAGACATTTTTTTCGTCATGTACTCAGTCTTCACAGGATTCCTTTTCTTCTTTCATTTTCACTCTAGCAAGAGAAATTGACCAGTTTTACAAACACATTTTGACAAAAGAACAAAATTGTTTACCTTATTGCTAGGAAGTAGAAACTAGTCAGTTTTAGTGAGATCTTTTCAAGACCCCATTGTGAAGTTAAGTACTATCCAATGGGCTAAATGAGTTACATAGGAGTAGACAGTCTCTGTACCAGAAGTTTTTTAATCAATGTTATTATTACTGGAACCATGGAGTTATTGTAAATACGTATTTTCAACATATTTCCCAAACTCTTCACTAGGGTCCATAAAAAGTTTTGGTTTTTTTGAAAAATCTTTATGAAAGGAAAGAAAAGTTAATTTTACATAGGTCTATTTTGTTGTATTTTTTTTTTTTCTGCTGTGTTTTGCATGGTAGAAAAATCTCATCAGAAATGTCTTATTCTTCTGACCCGACTCCCTTTGAAAACTATTTTGTCATCCTTCAGCTCCTTAAAGAAAAAGATGAAAGCAAAAATATGGATGTGTTTCTAATGAGGATAATCAAAGTTGAAAGGCAAGTAGAAGCACTGGAGGAAGAGTGAAATGTGTGTACTGATAGATGCTCAGCAGAGATGGAAATGATGAGTCTGTAATGTGACTTAATGACATGTTAGTGAAGAACAAGGATTGTGATGAACAATGCCGAAAGCAGACACTTGAGATTTCAGTGAGAACCTGAAGTCCATATGAAGGGATTGGATTGATTACAGGCAATACTCTATAAATGTCTTCTGACTTTCTTTTGACATAGTCTTTAATCTACTACTGAGAGCTGAATAAAAATATTATGATACAAAAATATTTCTGACACCAGCCTCAGAATATAAAGACTAAAGGGCAACAGAGATCAGCACAGAACTTTCCTAACAGTTTAAGTTGGTTGCTTTCTTACTGGAACTGGTCAAAATTATTTTTTTCGTAATGGAGTTTAGTTTTTCTTAATATAGTATGGGGTACATATTTATTTCTTATTTCTTGGTTTTTTTGAATCCCATTTGGTTATTTTGCAATGTGTTTATTTAAACAAAGATATGTATCTGGTAAATGATGATGACACAAAGCTATCCCTGAAGCTAATTCCTCAGCTTCTCAGTCTGAGTTTGATAAAGAAGCTGACAATTTATTGGCTGGAGATGATTTGTATGATTGTTGCTTCCTGCATTGCTTTTGCTTTCTTTTGTTTTCCTCTCCTCTCTTCATGTGCTTAATGTTTAGAGCTTCATCTGCTATGTATACTGATATTTTATTTTAATCTGACATAAATCTTTTGATGGATGATCATACTGAATATTAAATATTTGGACAATGTCATGCAATCTTTTGAGTATAACAGATTTTTTTACTGTCCTGAGTGTAACACAAACTATTAATTATGAATTGTCTTTCTTATTTTATCAAGCTTTGGACACTGTAGATATAGTGAAATTATCTCTTGTTGTCTTACACTAGAAAATGTACAATGAGCTTGATGAAAGAAAACACATTTTATAACCATGGTAACTGTCAGTAACATCTGTAGATTCGTCTCTTTCTTATTTCTCTGTGAAGATTGAAAAATGTCAATAAATTTTTGTTGATTTTTATTTTTCTACAAAAGAAGAAAAGGGAAAATCAATGATGGGCATAATTTTAAATCACATATGGCAAAGTATTTAGGAATACTGGCACAATGAGTATGAAAGGCAATAAAAAATATTTAGATTCAAATAAAATTGTCAGAGATAGAATTAGCCTTTCCACAAAATTGTTTTGTCTCGGTAGTATCTCTGCAAGCATTTAAATGATACCTTTAATGATACTTCGTGAAAAATGTTGATGTATATAGTTATTTTCAAATGTTTTTTGCAGAGAATCTGAAACTTCTTTGTCAAACTGCATCCATTTGCCCAAAAATCTTAAGAGGATTTATACAGGGGAAAAAGTCTTTGTGAGATGATTCTGATAAATTATTCTGGAATTTATCAAGAGTAGTGTTTGAGAAAGGGAAGATTCCTGCTTGATACTCTAAAACTGCTAAATGCTTTTCAGTGATATTTTAGAACAACCAGTCACTAACATGGAATTCAGTAAACGACATTCTTGTGCTACTGTATTCATGGTTGTAATAGTCTCCTCAACTCAAATTCAAACACAAGCAGATGTCTCTCGTCAAAAGCCATGAATGTGCAAAAGACAAGTCCTTCAGATACCCTACATCTCTTTTGTAGGTTGCCTGGAGTTATAATCCTGTTGCAAATCTGTTGCTAGGGCATGTTCTCCTGACTTCCTGCCTGCAGTGGAGAACTCCAGGAGGAAGGAAGGCATACTGCTCGCATTGTGCCCAGAAGTCAGAGGAGTGATTCCACCCCATTCTTTTCTTGGAATGGGAACTAATAGATGGATCGTTTATGTTAACTGATTACAGAGTCTGTGTGCTTATTTACCCTTTCCTCTAGATGATTTAAATCCGTGTGTGCAGCAGTTCCCCTGTGATCTTTTGTAGGGAGCCACAGAGGGTTCTCCTATTCTTCTTGGAAATGCTGCAGAAACAGTTCTTGCCTCTCAAAGGAATTTTCAAAAACAACCCATGGAAAACAAACCTACAGGGTATAAAGATGCAGTCAGTTGAAGAGAGGGGTAGAAGAAACTAAATTCTTTGTGTTTTCACTTCCAGAACATTACAGAAAATTTAAAAAATGTGGAATATCCCACTAAAAAGCTGTTACAAAGCCTTTAAAATTAATATTTTCATTCTAAAAGAGAAGTCACACCAGAGACAATATGTAGCTTCCTTTTTTCATCTGGATTTGACTGTGCATCTAAATTGATAATTTTAGGTTGAAACTGGTTTCTGATTTTAATAGAGTTTAAGTTTAATCTAAATTACATTGTATAATGTGAGAACTTTGTTTATTCTTATAAGTGTCTCAGATTTCCATAGGTACTGTGTTTTGTGAGAAAATGCTTCAAAAGACTGAGTGTGTCAAAGTGTGTATTAATAAAATTACAAAACAATAGATTAAATGTTACCATCTCTGGACATTCAGAGATACGATGCAAAACCAAAAGACCCAGGATTTTAAAATGAGTTCAAAGTAGTATTAATTTGAAGATCATCCTTGTTTGGTGTTTTGATTTTAAACTCAGAATCTATACACCTGCTGTCTTTTCTTTACAAACCCAAACATTAAAAAGACATTTTGTCTTTTCAAGACATTTGAGATCCCTTTATAAACTACTGTCTGACAAAAAGTCCTTAAGCTTAAAAAAACAGCAACATACACTATTATGAGAGTTAGAAAAACATTCATGAGTTGACAATCCTGAGACATTACAGAAGACCGTATATTAAAGCATTCTTCATAGGTTTTGTTGGATCAACAGAAGATGTCCTCATGCATTGTTAGCGATTCTCTCTGTACAGCTCTTTACATGCAGCTCTTGATGATGCATTTAGATGTCCCTGTCACAGTTAATCTCTGTGCTGGTAACAAGTGCATTTCATATTTTAAATGCCAGTCTTATTTCCCTTACTATTTTTCTTATACATATTGCTTCCATGTATCTTTAAAATATCTGAGCTTATTCTTTCTATAAAACATTAAAATAAAAGACCTTTTTCAAGTGTAGCAATGGTTTTATGTTGATTTTGATGTCCACTGCCTTCTCACATTTTTTAAATCCATGGGTGTTTTCTGATTTAAAGTGACATTTTGTCCACATTGTTATGAAGGTGGAAAGGAAAGGAAAGGAAGGATAAAAAGAAATAGAAAATAGTCAGTATTTTTGTAACTTCTTCATGTCACCGTTAAAAAATAATTCATATACTGTAAAGAAAACCTGTCTGGGAAAGTCTGAAAAAATCGAAGTATTATCAGAAGACTGAGTCATTCAAAGAATAGAAAACTATTGTATGCCTAAATAGTATGCCTAAATCTAGGATAATTGGATGTAAGTAGGTTTCTTAAGTATGTGGAGAAATTAAAAAAAAAAAAAAGGATAAGTGCAAACCCATCAAAGTTTTGTAATTTGTATTCATAAATATAATTAACAAATAAATATTTGTAAAGTAGACGGTTATATATCCACATTATATTTACTTTGAGACTAATTATTTTCAAAAAAAGAGAAAAATCTGGACAAAACATTTTAAATTCTTTTTTAATTCAATGCTCAGTATTGAGCATTTCCATTTGGAAGCTATTATCATATTGTATTTCTACAGTTTAGTTATACACAGTCTCCCCAAATTACTCAAGCACATTCTTGATATTTTTCAGGAAAAAAATCAAAATCAAGCATTGCAGCTTGATTATAGCCTACTTAGCTTAAAGCCAGAAGACTTTCAAACATCTAATTAAAGTAGAAAACAAGTAATAGAAAATAGAAAACACTTAATACAAGAAAGAAATGCACAACATTACAGGAAAGACAGAAGAATAAAGTGCTTTTTACAGTAGATTTCATAAAACTGACAATGTAATACAATTAGACACATCAGGGAGTCACAATGCATAATAGAACATTTTAGTAGTGACAGTAAAGTCCATACAAATTGTGTGGTGTATTGAAGCACAGCTTCACTTGAATGAAAGTGAAACAGCTGACTGCTGGGATTAGGCATTTTAGAATTTGTCTTGTAGACCGTGGTTTGCTTTGGGGAAAATTTTACTGAAACTGGAGACATTAACACTGATTTTTCATTGTTACAAAAAACAATAGGAGACTCTGAAGAAAAGACCTGTGTATGATGATGCCCAAAAGAAAAGCACGTCTGAAATTTCCCAAGATTTAAAACTTGTATTCTTAGAAGGATTTGATGAGCACTTGTTTTAGGAAGGAGACTGTTGTGATTTAGCCCCAGCTGGCAGCAAAGCACCACACAGACCCTTGCTCTCTTTCCCACCAGTAGGATCAAGGAGAGAACTGGAAAGCTAAAATCTAGAAAACTTGTGGGTTGTAATACAGGCAGTTTAATAGGCCAAGAAAAAGCCACACACACAGGCAAAGCAAAGCAAGACAAGGAATTAATTCACCACTTCCCTTGGGCAGGCAGATGTTCAGCCTGGGCCCCATAAAAGGTAAAAGTTACTTGGGAAGACAAACGTAAACACTACAGAAGTCCCCCTTTCTTCCTTCTGCCTCCTCCTTTATATATTGAGCATGATGACATATGGTCTGGAATATCCCTTTGACCAGTTTGGGCCATCTGTCCAGGCTGTCTCTTCCCATGCTCCTGCACACCCTTGACTTTCTTGCCAGCATGGCAGTATGAAAAGCAGAAAAGGGCTTAGATCTGAGCCCTGCTCAATAATAACAAAAACCTGTGGATATTATCAACCCTGTGTTCAACACAAATCCAAAACACAGCCCCATACCAGCCACTGTGAAGAAAATTAACTCTACCCCAGCCAATCAGGAATTAACGTGAATGCAATCGTGTGCATACGTTCAGGCATTTCCAAAGCTTCAAGAGGTGATGTTTGAGACAAGTCCTGCTTGATAGAATTCTGACTATAATATCCAGGAAATTAAAATTAAATTATTTAAAGGTTTCCTTTTCGTTGGTCCATCCTATGATTGGAAAACAAGATTCTAAAATGATTTCTCAGAAATAAGCAAGACCATGTGATTTATACTAATTTCCATTATCAGCTTTCTGTCTGAAAGACTATGCAACCTGCTGAATACTGTACTTGTACTAGCACCTTGATTTAAACCAGAGAATTCTGTTCCTTCTGAAGTGACATTATTCATAAACATCTTTTTGTATTATACACCCAATCACAGGCAAACAAATATTCAGAATGCAAAGTTAGCTTTAGTAGTTCATAGTTGAATTTTTTATGGCCATTGTTATTAAAATCAGAAATCTCACTGTTTCTTCCATGAGTTGAAATGAACTATGCTGCAGATACTACCTGAGAATGCTACCTTAGAGCACATATATTAGACAGAGATGGCACAGATAAAATATGATCCAACAAATGTCTATTTTGACCATTGTGCGTACAGGTGGAAGATGCTCCTTAGTCATGGAAAAAGTGGGCACAAAATATCTAAAAGTTGTAACTATATACTTCCTACATATAGCCTGATCTATCAGCCACAAACTTTTGGTTAATTTAAACACTCAATTCAAGTATGAATGTTCTTGATCTGTCTCTTCCTTGGTGCCTGATTGCAATTAAATATTCTGCTCCCACCAGAATAGAGCTATGGTTACTGCAGTAATGTATTCAGGTTTTTATGTCACATTCATCTTGAGCTTTTCCAATAAGAAATATGATGATGAATTCAAATGTGGTCTGTGCTTCCCCTCATCTTCTCCCAAAGGAAAGAATCATATGTGTAGTGAAGTGGTTTTTGCTGATTTATTTATGTTTAATACGTGTACTGAGCTACTTGGGTTTATACCAGAGAAGAAGTGTACTTTACCTTTCATCTGAAAAAGGTTACATGGTGATATTATCTATGTATTTCTGAGTTATCTTAGAATTGTTATTGCAAAAAGGAAATTGTTTGTGGAAAAAACAAAATCTTGCAAGTTCTTTTCCTTTTTTTTTTTTTTTTTTACAGAGGAATGTATAGTGTTGAATTATATACACATTCTTAAAATATATATTTCTAGTTTAAAATAAGTGAATGCTTGAGTGATTAAGTCATGCCCATGGAACAAGGGTTTTTAAAATCTTTCTTCTGAAATATATTAAGTACTGTACCATGGAAGACACTTCTTCCAGGAACAAACTAATGCAGTGCCAGAAAGTCAGCTTTTATAGCATTGTCAAAGTATTTCCAGCTATAACACAGTTTTACAAGCAAATCCTGGCACAAACATGAAGTTCTGAACTTCAAGATTTTTTTTATTATTATCTTTTTTTTCTGTCTATGAGAAGAGGAAAATTTCACTAGATGTGTAGTAGTTAACATTATTTTTAATGAGGCAAATCCTCCAGGGTCCTGTTGTAGAATTGGTTTCTCCTAATAAATGCAAGGTTTAAGCTGTGCTGCTTTTGAACCTGCTTGTAAGGTGAAACTAGTGGAGAGACCCTGGCATTAGCCAAAACGATGGAAAGTGATACAGCTGCACTGGCACAGTGGTGTTTCTGAGGTTGCTTCTGTTGACTGGCAGGTCCCACAACACCACAATTGCTGCACCACTCTCAGACACATGCTAGTAGCTCTTTCTAGCACTTTTTGGCACATTCCTATCCATGTGACTGTCTGACAGGTGGTTCAGACACTTCTGTGCTATAATTTCTTTTTGTAATATAAGGAGATGAAGGCCCCAAATCTAGATATGTGAACCTCTTTTCCATTGAAATCAGTGTAGATAGGTCTATATGCTCTGTGCTTCTTACACTAAGCCATTTGGTCAACACAAAAAACTTATGAAAGCATAAAACTGAAACTGGAAAGACTATGCAAGGATAAGGTTTTTAAGCCTTATGTATTTTGACCTAAAAATATTAAAATAGATTTTTTAATGATCTTTAGACCTTTATATACATAATTTCATTCTAAGATATGCTTAAATTGTTAAGCACAGGCATATCACAGTCATTTTGGGAGAAGATTTTAACCATTTACTTGGTACAGATTCTTCCTCAGTACTTTTTGGACTGCAACCACAGGCACTTGAGCATTCATTAGGGAATCTTCTTTGCCTCCTTCTCCAAGGAAAAGAATATTAGTTTCTTTTACCTCAGTCTTAAATTACTTCTTTTGGTTCAGTCATTGAAAGGTAGTTTCTGATGAACAAATTCTTAGATGAAAAATAATGCTGATAGGAGAAATATGCTTATTTGCAAATTAGTGATGTTATTAACATAGAGGCTTTGGCAAAAGCCTGGTGCCACATCCAAGATGTTAGAAAACAGTAGTGCAGTTTTTGGAAAAGCAATAATCTTCAAAACCTACTTTTCCTTCATCACTCATCAGAGTGAAGAGTTGCACATCACAATGTAAATTCCAACTGATGATCTCTAAATTCTGGTACACTGTTCAAATGCATGGTTTACAATTACACTTAGCTGCAGCACAAAAATTGGAAACTCAATCAAGCTGTTCTGTTGCAACAACATGCTGAGGCTGTGATGTTTAAGTAAGTGAAATACAGGATGGAAAGAAGTTATGCAAAATAAACATATAGCGTGCCAAACTATTACTTTATGAACTTTATGAGCTGCTCTTCTGGGAAACAGGCTTAGTGGTGGTGATACTTTCAGGGAAATGAGTGTGTGGAGGGTTAATGATAAAACTGGATGCAAATGGATGCTATTGCTTGTAACATCACACACCTCTGCATAATATAATGTTCTGATGGAGAAGTGGTCCCTGTTTGTGGGTTATGTTGGGGTTTTTTTTTTGGGGGGGGGGGGTGTTGGGTTTTTTTATTATTATTATTTACCTGTTGGCAAAAACCATGAAAGTGGCCACAGCATACACAGAGATGAGCCACACACCACAGGGAGTCCTCTACACAGTAAGTTACCCAAATAATTCTTCATGAGCTTTTTAAACCTCACTTTGTTTAGGAATAAATTTCAGCTTTCTCACCAACCTGAAGCTGACACTAAGAGGACTTGTGTAACTACTGTCATTGAGTTAGTTCTGCTTATATAACAGAGGAAAATAAATCTAAGTGTCAAATAAACAACAGACTCTTTCAGTACAACAGATTTAATTAAAACAATCTATTTTGTGATAACTAATAATAGCTGACCTTCAACTAGTTCTCAAGGGAAAATACAAAGAAGATTCTTTTACCTGATATAACTGTGCTCTTGAGAAATTTAAAGTCCTTTGTAAATCAATAATACATGTTTATTTAACCTTTATAACCATGCTATTTTCTGTAATCATACCTTTATATGAATTCATGTATGTGCATTGATGGGCCTGAAGTTATTTAGAACTCCTCCTTGTCTCAGAAGTAACTGTGCAACAGCCTGTCCATGCAGATTTTCTCCAAAGGATACCTCTTTTAATCATGCAGAAGCTCTGTGGACCAGAGCTTTACGCTTCCATAATGATTTTTATTATTATTTATTAAAAACACAAATAATTGGCAAATTTTCTGGTTGTATTAAACCCAAGTTGATCTATGCATAGAAAAGCCTGTGTCTCAATGCAACAAACAGGAAAAAACAGTGCAATGTATAAAGATCAGTCTTTAATCTACCTAAATGTGACTACTACCTTTTTATGATTTGTAATCAAATTCATATTATACATCTAAGAAAAAGGCAGAGACTGAGTTTCTAATGTACTTCTGAAAACTTATAGAAATTAACCTATAAACTTGGAAGATAGAGATACAAGCTTTTAAGGAATGTGTAGAGAATATATTTTTTATGCATCTGGCCTTGCAGTCATGATGTACTTGTTATTTTAAATTGCTTTTGCAGGCTGAATTTTTTAGAAGATTAAAAAACCAAAGCAACAGAACCCCAAACCTAAACTAGCACTTTCTTTTAGGTGTATTTGGTGATCTTTGCATCTCTTCTGGAATGTTTGATACAAGGCAGTAATTTTCAGATATAGTGATCCACAGAATCACAGAATACTCTGAGTTGGAAGGGATCCACAAGGACCATCAATTCTATCTCTTAAATGAATGGCCCATACAGGGATCAAAGCCACAGCCTTGGTATTACAAGCACCATTGTCTAACCAGCTAAGACAATTTCAAGGTTTATTCATAATGTGAAAAAGAAATGGTTTTCCTATTTTGAAAGATGTTTGGAATTGTAAAAGTTCACTAACACAAATGCAAAGATCAAAATCCGTAATAAATATATACAGTGAATTACTTCCAAGGAGAAAACATATAATGGTAATAAACCATTGATGCTTAAATGCTGTTGTAGTAGCTGATATCTAGTCTTGTCCTTTTGACACCATCCATGTAATTTTGAACAATTTAACCACACATGCCTAAGGATTGGAATCTAGCAATATTTTGCTGCAGTTGAGTTTTGAAGGCTGAAAGACATAAATGCTTTGTATTCTGAATTTCGTCACCAGCTAGTGCATGGATTTCACTTCTGCACCTCAGTTTCCTGTCCTCAAAACAGGGACTATCACGATATTCCCCATTAGAATAATTGTAGTAAGTGCTTCCACATTAATGAAGCACTGGGATACCCTCATAATGAACTTCTCAGAGAATCCTCTAAGAGAGTAATCATAGCTCCTATCCAGAAATAAGGTTTGAATTGTATGAAGTAAGTAAAGCCTTGGGTCACACACTGAATAATGAGAGTAAAAGAAAATATTGATCATCATATTGATCACTACGTGAGTATCATACATTCATGGCCTGTAGAGAGGCTGAGGTCCTATGGAAAATATGTTGTATAATGGTGTAATTAAAGATTATAACATAATGTATATGTATGAGGGATAAAATTAACATTGCAATAGGAATCTCAAATCCAACATTTTTGAGTGATTATTATCAACAAAATAAATTCTTTCAACATTTATTTGTGAGTATGTACCATATATGTATAGTATGTACCATATATTACTTAATTGTGCATATAAATTATGGAAGGAAAGAAGGAAATTTTAAGAAAAAGCCTTTTAAAAATGTATTTTCTTTGTTCCATGTGTAGCCATAAATGGGTCCTTTCCAACAGAACAACACAATGGGGTTGAAATCAATGGAACTAAAGTATTATGTCATTGAATCACAGAGTGGTGAAACAGATTCCCTAGGGTTTTTTTGGCAACTGGTGGTCTGATGTATCAATGTTGAAAAGAATCGTGTCTTGTCACCTAATAAATTTCTCTCACCTTCAAACTTTTTCTCACCTTTTCTTTGGTCAAAAAGAAAGAGTAAGTGTGAATGACATGCAAATTCTGCAGCCTACACATCAGAATTTTCCTCCATCTATCTTATGTGGCCACATAGATTGACATCACAAGAGTCCTTCGGGGACAAAACCTATTGCAATAAAAAGGATGAAGACAATTTTAATGAGATCTACTCAAAATACTCTTTTTGACTTCCATATCATTAATAAATATGCAGGACTTGAACTGACACTTTTAACACCTCAAGAAAATTCATAATTTCAGACAACCAAATACAGTCCCTTAGCTACCGATTTTGTTGTATCACTATGGAGGGAGGATGAAAAGAGAGAAAGAACACATGCTACTTATTGGCAGCTGTTGTTATTTTTTTACTGATTGAATAAAATCACAGTAACACAAAAGTGAGCAGAGAAAGTGAAAATGAAAGTTTTAGAAGTCATGCTTAGCTTTGGTTATGCAAAACCTGGATAGATTTTCTGTTTATTTTTTGTTTCCATGAAAAAAAAAATTAAAAAGAAAAATTAAATGTAGATCTATATTTTTAAAACACCCTTTTCCCTCATCTCCTTCTAGACATATTTATGTATGTTTCTCTATATATTTTTTTGTTTCCGTAAAAATTTTTATACATTATATAGTATATTTTTATGCTTCTGGATGTAAGTACTTAAAGTTGCAATTGCATCAAATTATCTTGGCAGAGCATGTGGTTGCTATCATGGAATGCCACATTTCTCCCACAGAGATAATTGTGTTCCAGAAGTGGGTGGATTGTTCTTGTTTCTGTGCATACTATACAACACACTTTGGCATCATCTGTGGGAGACAGAAGCTGCTGCTAGTGTAATTGACTTTGAATCAAAGTGGTCAAAACTCTTTATGTTCGTTTGTCACATCCATTTGAAGTGTTACTTCAAACCAGCTCTTGGGTGTTCCTCTCTGCTTTTCGAATCATTCAGTGTTAAGGAAACTTCCCAGTGACCACTCATGAGACTCCCTGGCAGTCACATCCCAAGGCCAGAGACTGCCACTGCTGGGTCAAAGCCCCTTTGCAGTGGGCAGCTCCTGTGACCAGTGTGTCCCTTTGGCTCCCCACACACCCACCCCACAGTCAGACCAGGCTTCCTCACCGGTTCAGCCCCGAGTTTCCCATGGCAGTCTCAGAAGTATCGTTCCATAAAGCCATTTATTCACAGCACAGTGACACAGAAACAGCCCGAGCTGGTGCCCTCAAAGAGGACCCCAACCAAGAAACCCCTGGGCTTTTACAACCTCAGAGTCCACCTGCAGGCAAGTCTCCCTCTCCGTGTCCATCCAGCTCTTTAGGAGTCAGTGATCTTCATCTTTGTTATGCAAAATGTTGGCAATTCCCGGCTCCTGTCTCTCAGTGTCCATTCCCCTGACTGATGTCACCCACTGCTATCCTGTTTTTTGTACCAAAGGTTGGCAGTTCACAGCCTCTTGGGCTCCCACCCAGAGCTCAATCTGCATCTCAATCCACAGTTTGCAACCCAAGCTACCTGGACCAGATATATTCTTAAACATCAGTTGCACAGGCTCATATATAAAATGCAATTTTCTGGATAGAACAAAAATATTTAAAAGATTTTGTTAAAAAGTCCATAAAGAAATGTAAACCCCTTTCCAGATGATTATAAAAAGGATTTAAACACTGTACAGATTTCAGTATTGTAGATAATCATTATCCATGTTCAAAACCATAAAGTAAAGCAATAACTCTATAGGAACTATATATGATCATATTGCATATAAATATGCTTTAAAGTACAAAATTTGACTAAGGATTTATTTTCTTATTAATAAATTCTCTTAGGTCCCAACTGACTTAAGAAAGTCATTGGTGAACTATCAAAATTTTAAGCATATACTTAAGTCACACTGACTTGAGTAGAATATAGGTAGGTGCTCCTAATCAAACATTTATGGACATGTTTCCTTAAAGGAATGCCATTATTGGTTTGTGGATCTCCAGTAATAAGAATCTGATTCTACTCAGTAAACTCATCATGAAGTCTTAATATAGGCAGAACGTCAATAAAAAAATGTGTTACTCCTATATTGCTCTTTAAGCCAGGAATATGCAAAAATCTGTTTGTTTGCTTTATGGAAAACTCAATTTTTTTCACTTATGTTGGTCTATTATATTAAATGAAAGTGGGTGTGCTTTGCCAAAAAGAAATGTATGACAAAGCTCGAAGCAAATAGAAACTGAAACAGAGATTAAATAACTAGGGAGACCCTTCATTTAAGTTCTGCTTCATGGTGTAGGATGAATGTAAAGTCTGAATATTAAACATGATAAATAGTATTTTTGTAAAGAACTGTACCATTAACCTCATTTTAATGAAAATTAACCAGTGTACCAATAGACCATGGAGAACCTTGGACTTCATCAGATGGTATTAAAAAAAAACCTTCCTGCTGCAAATGTCTTTTCCCCTCTCCTTACCTATTCTGCTAAGTATTGAACTGGCACCAAATTGCAAGTAGTGTCACTGACAAATACTACATTTAGAAGGGCTGATTTAACAAAGTAGCAGAGCAGCAGGCTGGTTATGGCAGTGACAGCAGCACTAAGAGGATTTCAAAGCATTGTTAGGCTTTCTAAATCTTTCCCTTATCATCTTTCCAATTTCTAATTTGCTCACTCATTCAATCTCTTTTCAGAAGTCATCCTGTTTCCCTTTCTGGAAGTCAAGTAGTAAAGTGGAGTTATTCCCTGCTGCACTACCTTAGTTCCTTATTTTTTTGGCACATATGTATTAATGATTTATTCAAGCAATTCCAGCATTTAACTTTCTGTATCCTGGGCAGAGTGAAAAGCTGCAATGGGCTGTAGAAGTATGTAATTGGCCTTTATATGCTGTCAGTCCTCCTGCTAGGTATGACTATGCCAAATACAAAGATGGAAGTGGAAGAGAGGAAAACTAATCTGCAGAAAGCATCCCAAATTCAATTAGAAATGCTTGGTATGATAGAAATTAGCATTGAACCGAATAAATCCAAAGCTTTGGCAGACTGAAGGTAACAATGCCAGATGCAAAGCGATAATGTGTGCAAAGGTTGATTCATCATAGGAAGTAGCAGCCAAGATAGTGGTTAGATAACCAAGAAACCAGAGAGATGGTTTAATGTACTGAAATATGAAAAGCACTTGGGGAAGTGGTTGCTGAAGACATCAGCAAATACATAATTGGTGAAATGCAGGAGGGTCTGGAGAGAAACAGCTGCTGGAGAAAGATTGGAAACAGGTGAAAGGACAAAAACAGATGTATCTCTCATTGATAAGATTGTGCATCCCATTCCATTTCACAGCAGGCAGAGGGGTCTGCTTACATAATACACTATGCTGAATTGGAAAGGAATCTGCTAAAAATCCCAAACAAAACAGTGATTGGCTTTGCATGGCAGAAGTCTGTAGAAATGACAATTGGGAAAACAATTTATGTGAATGTACAATTCCACTAGCAGCAGCAGTTTTTGGCAAAAGATATTGAAGACCTAGTAAATCATATAAACCTGATTGATTTCTTGAAAGTCAGTGCATTATTCTGGTATAAGAGTCTTTGAATAATCCATGTAATATATACAAATATATAATATATACATGTAATCCATGTAATATATACAAATATAGCAGAATTCAGTCTGGGAAGGGTGACAACCATATTTTAGAGGTCAAAAATGAGGATTTGAGAAGAGATGTTCCTTGAATTTCATGTGAATGATTTTAGACAGGTGCAAAGAATTGAACTTAGAAAGGAGAAATAAGATACATTTGAAATAGGTATTAGCTGTGCAGTTGGATGAAAAAGATAAAAGGCTTAACATAGACCTCAAAGTGAATAAAAGCCACTAGTGTGATCCTGTTGCAAAACAGGAAAATCTCATTCTTGAATGAATTAAGATGACTGTTGGATGTAAGACATAGGAAGAATTTTTAAAAAGTTTTTTTAGCTCTTCCTGACTTTAGTGGATCCTTGACCAGAACAGAGTGGAACAACAAGAGAAGATTGCAATAAGTTGCACTAGTAAGACTGATGATGCATCTAGAAAAAGTGAATATGGAGAAAAAGAAAGATTGAAATAATTGCGTTATGCAGTCTATCAGATAGAACAATAACAATTTTTATCTTGTCTGGGTGCAGGTAGGACTAGGTGAAGACTTCAACTCTGATTTTTAAGATCTTGTGCTTAAATGACTGAGAAATTCACCAAATAAATAGAACAGAATTTTTCTACTCAACCAAAAAACAGAGAGGCTATTAATCAGGATGTTTTATGGAGAACTCCAGTGACTAATGAATTCTTGGTAAAGATGAATGAAAATAACCCACCAATGTGAATGACATCCATCGATTATGAGAAAGTTACTGACTGGCATCAGAGAAAGAAAAATGCTGCTCTGAAAGCAACCCAAGCACAACAAAACACTGTCTACAGTTTCTGAGAAACAAGTGGGTTGACACAGATGGGAAGGAGGAAAAAGAGAGCCCACAGCAGTGCTTTTTTGTGTGAAGTCTACTAGTGGTACATTTTTATGAAAGTACCAAAAGGGTCCAGCACAGTCTGAGGATACAGTGTGTGAACTTGGATGAGTCAAAATATCACTCTTATCCCATGTGTGCCACAAAGATGGCACTACCCACATACAGGGTAGTGAAAGCCCAGGTTCAAACAGACTGAAAAGGGAGTTTGGGAGGGAGAAGGAAGAATGCTGGTGCTCTGAAAAAACACATTTAGTTCTGATTTTAAGAAAACCCAAAACCCCTACAACACTGAATGAGTATTGCAAATAAAAAGAATTCATACTCCCTTAACTTCGGCTTTAACTTTGGCCAAATTCCTTTGAAAAGGTGGAGAGTGAAGACCTACCAAGGTGCCTTCATTTCCAGACACAATTTATTTTCTTATTGGAAGAACTTACTGTTTCTTGAGGAAAATAAGAAAAAGGTTAGGCACTTTTTTCTAGTGCAAACACCATTTTCTCATGGGTTTTTATAACCCCAACCACTAGGATACATGTTCTGTCTTGGTCTGTAGATGCTTCTACTTTATAAATCAATACACCTACATCTTCACTGAGCACGAGAAAAAGTAAGATAAAACCAAAATAGGTAGCATTTTTAGAATCAAAGAAAAAAAGAAAGAATATGTGGAAAATGGGAAGGCAGAACTGCTCAAAAATCACAAGAAGGAAGTCAACAAAATATCCCCACCTGTTGAATTACTGTATATTAACATTTCAACTTCTCTATTAGAGTACATTAGGAACAACATTGCAACAGCACAGGGATTACTTACATGGAAAATGCAATAAAGTGTGGTCAAACAAACTGTACAGTGGGCTCATTGTGATCACAGCAGTCAGGGATGAAACATAAGAAATGGGAAGAATATTACTATTGTGTCAATAAATGTAATTAAGACCGAGATGATAATTTTATTCAGAATCTGAATTTCCTGCTTGCTAATGTCTCTGTCAGATATTTACCTTTCCAAATGATGCATCTCATATTAGTTCTCTTCTAGTTCATTCTGTAGTACATTTCCATTAGAGACAAGAAAAAGAAAAAAGAAACTATATTATAAACAACATCAATCCCTAGCATTAAGAATGAATTAATTAAAAGAAAAATGTATTATGAATGCTTTGTTCTGGTTATTCTAAACTCAAATTGAATTTTCACGAAATCTTTAAATTACCTGTGTGGAAGGAAAACATCTACTTGCTTGTTTGATTTTGTTATAGGTCTATTTATACTTTGTTATTTTTCGCTAGCTCAAAAATTTCTGTATAAAACATTATCTTTGATGTATGGTGTACAATCTTTCTCTGAAATATGCGAGTGGCAGAAAAATCCTGTGGAGGCAGGATGGAGAGGAACGTGTGTTGCCCAGGGACAACTGTGGGTCCTGCGGGGCTTCTGTTTCGAGCCTTGGCTGTCACAGCCAGAGACAGTGGAGTGCAGCCACTTCCCACTGGTGATCCTGAGGTCAGGCTCCCTGGACTCAGCAGCAGCCTGTGCTGCCATCCTGGGAGCTGTTGCCAGCTGCACTTCAGCCCAGCTTCCTCACAGCCCTGCCTTCCCTTGCCCTGCAGGTCCAGCCATCCAAAGCTGTGTCTGGCCCTTGTTCCCTTCACTGGGCCTGATCCTGTCCCCGACCCAAGAACATCCTGAGCTATTGCTGAGCAGAAGGGACTGCTCAGAGGGGCCGAGCGCCTCAGGTTCTACCAAACAGTAGTGCAGGGGTTAACATGAATAGTCCTGCTGGGCTCGGGGAGCTGTGACTTGCTTCTGAGGGTTAGATACAGCAATATACCCTCAATACACCTCAGCTTCCCACCAGGCAGGACTTGGGCACATGTCTGTCATCCCAGTCGTCCTTATTGGTGCAAGTTCCATCCTGCACACTTGGCTGTATGGAAGCTTCTGTGGTCACTGATGGCAGCTGTACCAGCTGTGGTCCTTGTTTTGGTTTGAAAAGACAAGTATCTGTCAGGGAAAACTGAAGTTTCCCTTGGAACAGAGAATGTAAAAAATAAAACCCTCCCTCCAAATTATTACGATTTCGCAATTAGGTGCTTTCAGGCAAAAATATGGGAATAGAAATAACAGTTGTTTACTAGGAATATATATAAAAAAAGGAAAATACAAATACAGTATACAAAAGAAACAAACAAGCAAACAAACAAAATTCCTAGAAAACCTTGACTGAGTCACAGATATGACCTGACATCCTGTTGTCAGGGTGTTGGAAACAGTCCAAATAAGTCTTCCTGGAGTTACAGATGTTCTGTGAAGTAGAGATGATC
>VXBR01005098.1:28576-42553 GCA_013400215.1 Cisticola juncidis
GAGGGGGGGGAAGAAATTTAAAGCATAACTATCTTTAAAAAATAAATCTGATTTATTATGATACTTTGCCTCCCCCATATTTTTATCTATGTGGGGAAAAAAAAACAAACTCAACAACAACAAAAAAAAANCCTGCAGCAGGCATGGGACCAGGAGGAGACCTTCACACAGGAATATGTCCTGCTGCTGGATGCAGCAGTTTGCAGAAAGTTGAACTTGTGTGATCACAGAAGTGGAAGAGCTGAGAGACCGGACACATGGAAAGAACTTGGCAAGAACTGCAAGGATGCCTTGGATAGCTCAGAAGATTTAAAGGGCAATGCATCCATTTCCCTTAATTAATTGGTAATTTCTCCATCAACAACAATGTTACAGCCACTGAGAAGGAGGTGTCAGAGAAGACAAATGGACACCAAAAGTGTGCAGAACTGTGGTGAAATATACACAACCATAAGGAATTGTTGTGCAGGATCTAGCTGTCTTCAAAGGATGATTTGTATTTCAGTGGCTTGGAGAAAAACTGAGTATGATAAATGCAAATGCATAACTTAAACCTAGTTAATTTCTTAATTCATTACAATAATTCTTTTCTATAAGCAGGTTGGAAAATTATTGATTAAACAAACAAACAAATCCTTGGTTGATTTTTGGCTAACGTCTACTCCAGCCCTAAATCAAATGTTGAATCTGAGGCAGCAGTGTGCTTATCAGCCTCAGGTCATGTCCTTAATACTCAATGAAAGGAAAACCTGTTTCTCATTCAGTGATTGCTCAGCTATAATAAACTGCTAACATTTTTTAATTTGATACTTTACATACTCATTATACTCTGCTATCACATAACAGTACAGAAGGTTTGCCTTTTCCCCAGGAGCCATTTTCTCCTGAAGTCTGAACATTTCATTGTTGCAATGTAATTTAAAGGGTTATAAAGGCTTGGTGGAATAAATTAAAATATTTATGAAAATAGCCAAAACCACCAAAAACAAACTTAAAAAAAGACCCACCTAGCTTCAGCACGTGTACTTTTCAGTGGCCTCAAATCACACACAGGGGCACAAGTTTTGTATTGGGTACTTTANTATTTACCTAGTTAGAGACTAGAGAGAAAATACTCATCAAAATTCCTTATGTAACAGAACGACTAATCTAGTACCAGAAAATAAAACAGGCTTTCAGGCATCAAAGCTTAAGCTTTCAGCTTTCCTTCAGACTATTTCCACACCAGTTAGAGGGGGTGGGAATGGGCATGAAAGCTGTGTTGTCATCCATTGCAAAGGGAAAATAATAAAGAATTCAGGTTAATAATTAGAAAGAAGTTTAAAATTAATTAAACAAATCAACAGGACACAAGATGGAACAGCTTACTGAGCCAGGAATGCACATTTTGAAGCATAATACTGTACATCAAAGCATATTCAGTCACCTGAAGTACCTACCAATAGACCAGATAGACATGGGCTGATATTTGAAATAATTCTTAGTCACAAAAGGTTTTAGGATTTATTGACAATTTGTACATACTCATTCATGGTGGCAAGCAGCTTTTAGTGGGAATATAGTGGCCATACACTACCAAAAATAATTTTATTTCCTCATGGTAATCTCCTTCTAATTTCAGCCTCTGCAGCAGCTCCTTAAAGACTCCTACATTAGGTGAAGGTCCATTCACCACTGTTTTGTGGATTGTTTTTGCACACTGATGTTTCTTTGAATACTCTCCATCTGTGTCCCTTTTGCTTTAATGTTCAAAACCTGAGCCTAAACTCTGCCTTCATTCAATTTACAAACATTTTGTTTAATTTCTTCCATCAGAAGCGAGTGAATTGATTTTCCAGGCAGGAAAGCACAGGCAAGATGATAGGGTTTTTTTTGACAGGAAAAAAGAATTCAAATTTGTGATCCCCTCCAACACAGCATGGAAACTAGCCCCTATCTTTTGCTGTTAAAAACCAATCATGGAACTTGAGCACTGCTGTCACAGGCAGTGTGCTTGTGCCTGTTTAGATAGAAAGACTGAGTGTTTTTAGAAATTGGCTGGAAAAAAAGTGTGTCTCTAAAAAGGCAAACCACTAAAACTACAGAAGAGTAGTTGCTGCCTCATGGCTTCAAAAATAAGCGAGCATTTTGGACATGTGTATTTTCTTTATAAAATATTATAACACAAACCACAGACTAGTCATAGATTGACAGTGTCTCTCAAGATAAGGACAAGGCAGAAAGGAAATCTAGAATGAGGGCAGAAGGAAACTAGGGGAGATAAGTGACAGAAAAAATAGAGGCCTGAACAGGTGCTTATATAAATATGGGTCTGTAGAAGGAAACAGGGGATTGTGGTTACTGTAAGAATACAAAAGCCAAAGGAAGGTATGAAGCCAAACCACCAGAATAGAGACAGAAAGAAACAAAAGTTATGAGAGAATTGCTTTTTTTTTTCTGGTTTTGATGCATAGCTAGGATTGGCATTCAGGCTGAGAATAATCTTCTCCCTGTGAAGGGAAATAAATTACATACGTAGATTAGAATTTTGCTAGGAGATCAGATTCATGATCTCTTTATTCCAGAACCATCTCCAGCACTGGTTATATATTTTTGACACAAAAATCCAAGAGTCCTGTAATAGCCAATCCTTGTATAAGGTCTCCCATACAAGTCCCACTTACATGCCCAAAGTTAAGAGATTGTTTCAAGAAAAGCTTGTCTTGCTTTATTCCACACATATGATCCAGATATACATGTTCTCCTTGTAAAGCTCTAATACTTTGAAATTTTTAAGTTCTTTGCATGGAATAATACAAATTTTTAGAATGCTCTATTGGGCCCTGTACTGATTTCTCCTCTGGAAAGCTGTTTCTCTCAGCTACACTAGCAATCTTCTGATATTTCTGTTGGTGCCTGAGCTCAGCTGTGGTGATTTGGGAAAGAAATTACCATGTTTGATACAAGTACATCTAAATTACCATTTAACTCAGGTGAGGAACACCTTTGCAGCAAATTTTCCAACTATAACCACTTTGGTTTGCAACTGGAGTTATTTAATGGTACATAAACTGAATAACTTTGGGATGAAATTAATCAAAATAATTCCAACTTCTATGTGGAGCCAGAAAAAGGTGCAAGAGAGAAGATAATCTGAAGTTAATCTCCAACTGACTGTGTATATCATGCACATCAGTTTTCAGCAATAGCTGTTTCACTCAATAGATATGCTTCTATTGCCTAAAAGAAACTGTTAATACAAACATAACCATAACTATCTTTAGTCAGTTTTACAGGAATGAAGTTTTTCATGGAAATTGCTCTCTGGTTTTGGTGTGTGCACTCTTCCAACATATGTCCTATTCTTTATACATGGGAAGAAACAAATCAGTAAGTTGAGGTGAAGGAAACTAGGCACAAGTGAGTGCTATCTTAATTTGTGGCAAGCTCAAATTTGTGGTGGAAGAGAGGTGATAAATTCACTAACTGACTGAAAGAGGAAACATTGGTAAGTAGAGATTTGGAAAGATTGAATCTCCCTTGAGAAGATGAAAGGACAGTTCAGTAATTGGGGATAGCAAGGACCCATTTGGAGGGCAGAGACAGAAGGAGAAGTAGTTAAGATAGCAGAGTTGTTTTCAGATCTTCAGTTCAGCTCGAATGCACTGCAGTAGTGATCTGAAAATAGAAGAAAATGGGGTGGGAAAAATGTTCTGTTGTTTTATTTTGTTGGAACACACACCAGGTTTTTTTTACCATGAATACACATTTGTGATTGCTATTTTTTTTAATAAAGAGAGTTTATAAAACAAACATATCTGACCCTCTGGTTATACACTAAAAGTAACAAATGTTTTGGCAACAAAACTGGACTTTTCCTACTCATATCAGGTATACCCAGACCTATTGTGCATGCATGGCATAGTACTAGGATTATACACTGTAGTATTATTCAAATATGCAAAGTCTCATTGACATAATAGTCAGGGGAGAGTATGGCTTAATGTATCTGTAATCCACATATTAAAACTCTCTAAGTATGATTTGACATGACAGTCCATAATGCCTCTAAGCTTTAACTTTCTATTGTGCCTGTGACATATACTCCACAACTTACAGTATAGGACTGTCTTGTGAAACTCCATTTCTGATCCATATTTTCTGTTACATTTATTATTTATTTATTTATTTGCATGTCTCTAGATACATATGTATGTCTATAGCTTCTACATATCCACCCCAACAGGATGGGAATTCAGAGATGATTTTCAGTCTTTAGTTCCCCCTGCTGTGCCTATGTGTTGAAGTTAAGTAACCTTGAAAGGCTTTAGAATGTGTCTGTGCCATCAGCAGGGGAGTAAAAGGGGAGGTGTATATGGGAGCACTAATACTCAAACTGCAAGCTGCCAGCTCCACTGATATATCACAAACACTCTGGGAGCAACTGCATTCTCATCAAGCACTCACTAAATATGGTAAGTTCCTAGTTCCTAGACCTCCATTGCAGGAAGGATCCTGGAGGGTTTCAAAGCTGAACCTTTCCCAAAGACCATGGGTATCAGTGGCATGGAGTTAATGGAGCTGGTGCTGGCGGCAATTGCGTTCTCCGTTGTGCAGTCCCCTTGCTTTTATGAAAAGGCGAGATCGCAGCTGCTGGGGAGGGGCAGCTGCATGTTTCTTCTAAGGACTGAAGAACAGCTGAAAGGGGTGGTAGTGACCATAACATGATAGACCTGCCACCAGTAGCATCTATGATGAGCTTATGTGACTGCCCTGATAATTAGGTTTGAGACAAAAAAACACAACTGAGTCTCTCTGGTATCATCTGTGGGTGCTAGAACCTGTCTGCTTGCACAATGGAGCAAGCTACTTAATGGTGTGTGTTTTGGATGTTTAACTAGGCATGTGATGATTTTTCAACAGTGTTAACAACAAAGTTATATCTGTCAGAATTAGAAGGCAGCTCTAAAACCAGCCCCAGCAAGGTGATGTTTGTATCCCCAAGCTCTTTGACATTTCTTGATGGGGAAAGGGTGTATCGTGGCAGGAAGCATATGTGAAGGAGGAGGAACCCTAAGTAACAAAATCCCTTCTGAATCATACTGAAAAATCTCTCATAATCAGAATTTGTCATATATATATATTAATATAACATAATCTATATGTATATAATCTATATATCTATCTATATCTATATCTATATCTATATCTATATCTATATCTATGTCATCTACATATCTATATCTATATCTATATCTATCTATATCTATACACAGACACATAAATACTCATAAAGAGAGAGCTTTTAAAATAATTTGAACTTAGACGTCTCAAAATTTTATGGCAATGCAGCCCTAGTCACTACTTCAGGGTAGGAAGAGAGAAGACTCAGGCAAATGTTATTTTAATAACCTTAGCAGCCCATGCATTTACATCTCTAAGCCTTTCTCCATTCACAGAGACATCCTATCATTAGCTCCATCTAATGCTCCAAATTTAATATTCTTTGTCTTTTCCTTAAAGAATGAGACTACCTGTCTATATGATTAAATCACTAAAAAAAAAAAAGTCTGTCACTGTTCTTCCTATAGAGCAGATCATGTTGAGAAATATGATAGTCCTCATTATGCAGCTCTCTTTTAACCGGGCCTGATTGAGTTCCACAAATAGGAAATGTTCAAATTGCCAATACTCATTTGCATAGCTTGCCTGTTTGCCTGCTGCTTTTCCACTGGGACCTGTCCCAGGCTGCTTCAAAACCTTTCAGAGAACACTTATATTAGTCTGTTTTTTCCACTCGTGTACTTGTGAACCGACTGATGGTTTTTTATGGTATCTTTTAAACATTTATCTCCCTGTTTACCACCACCAAAGCAACATGTTTCCTGAGTCTTGTCTATAGAAAAATGCACACCAGAGACTCTTCCTTTCAACAACTTCTAATTAGGCAGCTGAGGCTGAGGTCTGAGCAAAGCAATTTTAAGGGTAACTTCCTTGAGCTGGCTGCAGTGCTTCCTGCTTACCAGAGCTCACTGCCTAAGAAGCTTATCAGCTAACTTCCTGCTGGTGAGACACTTGCCAATCATCTGACATTGCTCCTTCACTGTATCAATGAGCTGGACTGCTGTTTTGAGAATAATAAGAAGGAGGAACTGACCTTGTACAAAGGAGTGTTCTGGCTTGCATGCAGAACACAGCTGCTGTTGCGAGCAATGATTCCCTTTCTAGGGCACACACAGTATTAGGTGGAAATATTACTGTTTCTGCTGGGAATCCATGCAAATCTGGCCTTTGCACAAACTGTCTCTTTTGGCTTTTGATATTGGTTACCTTGAAATTTTTAAGGGATTTTTCACTTTTCCCATAATGAAGGGATGGTTCCCTTCTGGTTTTTTTCCCTCCCCTAACTTCAGTGCCTGACAATGTTATTCTAAAAGCAAACAAGTTTTCTGGTATGTGGTTCTTAATTCTGCTTTATCACAAAATGACAGTTCACTACAAGGAGCCTTAAACTCACAGAGGTATGCAGCATGTAGCATCAAAGTTGTTTCTGAGAACTTTGGATTTGACATTGGCCCATTTGTCTCATAGGTGAAATTATAAAGTGTCCCTCTTTTTATTGCAACCTGGATAACAAATAGAGGTTTGTTGTTTTTTTTTTTCTTTCTATTCTATTTAAGCAAAAACTCTATACATAGAAAATATAAGGTTTTTTTTTTTTTACTGTTCCATCCCAAACTTTCCCCTCCTTACTAAGCAGTTGCATCTTTACTACTACTACACCTAGTACACTTCATTCATTAGTCAGTAAAACAATTAGGAAGGGACCTCCCCCAAAAAGGAACATTTGAAGTTATATTTGATATAGAATAAAAAATGTTCAAGGGTCCAGACTGAAATTTTGTAATGTAGGTAGGGAGGTGGGGGAGCTGGGCAGGACCAACAAAACAAACAGATAAGAAATTATGACTTGATAGCCATATTTAAGCAATCTATGAAGAATTCCGTGGGTTGTGTACATAATCTTTAAACTTTTTTTTTATAATGTCGATTTGAAATGACAGAACTTGTTGAAGAATTAACCAGTATCTAATGTCTTTAAGTTCTAAAACAAGGAAACACCTCTACTAAATTTAAATAGCTACTATAAACAAATAGAAGATATTTACCACTCAATCAGTTATTCCATACATTTTGTAAGATGATCTATCTAAACCACCTACATTCTTACTGCAAGCATTAACTGACTTTATGGAGCTCTGTGCTCTCAGGCTTACTCCAATGGAGACATGAATGATTTCTGTGATAAGTATATTCTAAATACTCAGGCACTTAGAGAAAGATATGGAGAGGACATAACTTTATCCTTTGTGTCAGACTTTGAGACAGGGAAGGAGTTCTGATTTTTCTTCATCCCATATGTTAGGCCATGACACAACTCATTTCTGACCACGCTGCCTTATGCTTTATTGGCTGCTTGCCCATTCCTTGGGGCAATTTCACAACACGTCTTGAGCTGTATTTGATTCACTCCTCTGAGGTTGATTTTGTCCCTTGGTGCCAATGTCTGTAATATAATTGCCTGTGTACAGGCTGCTTGCAGACAGAATTCTTCTGCTGGGTACATTTTGGCACACCCCATGTGGTCCTCATGGCTTGCCAAAGCACTTGCTGCACTACAACCTGTTTTCTTATCAGCAACAAGTGCCTTCCATGATTTTTTCCCCCTCTGTTGTCCAGGCATTATTTTCATAAATGTACCTGGTTTTTTTGGGGAATACTTCTCTACACAAAAATTAGTTACCAGCTAAGGATAATAGAAGCAATCACAGAGTTTGTTGGATCTTTATTGTTACTGAGTCACAATTAAAAATTTAAAGAGAGAGTAGTTTAATGACTTGATTAGATCCATAAAAAAATGCCAGGCAACAGCATCCCCATCTTTTATGCAATCAAGTTATTCGCCCAGAGAGAACAGAACTGGCTTAATTTCCCACTTTGGTATTACTAACTCCACAATATCCTTTAACTAAACCAACATGTTATTCTAGGCAAGGGCACAACTTAACCTTTCTCATTGAAACTGTGAGAATGCTCAGTGCAAAGCTGGAGGATAGTGTATTAAAAGTGAACACAAGGGAAACATCACTCTAGCTCAGTGGTTTAGGCATTCACCTAAATGAAACAGTACTTTGTCCAGGACTCTATTCAAAAATCTTTTTATGCATTTTACCTTTAATGGTCTTTAGATAAATGCATTAACGGTACAGAATAACAGGGAAGTCGCTGCACAGTCAGAACCTCTGAGTCAGGCAAGAGCAGAGTTGTGGGTTTTTTGGTCAGGATTGTAGCACTTTCATTTAATCATCTAAATTCCAAATTCCACCTTATCATGAAAGTCTTTGAGATTAAGTCTTGTGGATATTACTTTGTCTACCTTAAAGAGAATATTTTTGCTTATGTGATATCATCAATACTAACAGGCACTGCTGATCTCAAATGAGTTTGCAAGTAGTGTGGGACTCTGTTTCTGGTACTTAGAGCTGTAGTTTATTTCCAAATTGAAGGCATTAAAGTTACTGTGCAAGTATTCAGAATGAATAAAATCAACTGCACTGAAATTTAATGTTTTTAATACTCAACCATGTATTTATGGAAAGGTACAAAATTTACACAGATATCCCAGCTGTACATCTGTACTAGTTGCCTTTTTGATGTTACTCAAAAGTTTTGAGTTGGGATAAACCTGCCGAGACTAACACTGTTAATGCAAACAAATTACATCAACATAATAATTCAATGTATCCTGCAGGCATTCTGCATGGACAAAATAAATTGATGGAATGTGCATTTAAAGATCCAGACTGTTGCTAGTGTTTTCTGTCTTTTTGAGCAGGATGCAGGAAGGAAATCCTGCAGTATCATGAGATTTTAGAAACAAAGAATGGAAAAATGACCCATGATCCCACCATATTTTTTTTACTGTTTCTTATCCTTGGACAGAATGTATAGACACACCAAGTAAATGAAAAGTTAAGTAAATCCACTGTTTTTAAATTAAAACCAGCTTTGAATTAATTTAATATTTTTAAGCTAGGTTGTCACTCTGTCTATCCAGTTTTCTATCTTTCATCTGTAAATATATTCCTATTTGGAAAGCAGTGTTTTTTTCTAGATATAAGTGTTTAACTGAAGTGTACATTTATTTATGTCTAGAGAGACATGCTAAATTACCTGAGTTTAATCAGGTAATTAATATACCCCATCCTTCAGAAATGCCTTCTTATTTTTAATGAAATTTCATTCCTTTTGATTGGTAAAAAGCCAAGGATCTCCTTCCCTCTAGCCTCTTTCTTTTGTACTTCAAAAAAGAAAAAAAATCATGAAAGAGAAACAGTTCTGATTTCATTTTAAAAGAAAATGAAAAGGAGTCAAACTTTCATCTTAATGTTAATGTTATAACAGAAATGTTGATTAACTGATTAATAATAACTGATACAGTGAGCTAAGGTTTAGTTTCTCACCTGCTGCACTTTATCATGTCTCTAGAACAGTCTCCACATCTCATCTCTGTGGCCAGCCAAGTGTGAACCTGTTGCCAGGCCCAAGGGTACTCTGCACATTCCTAAAGTGCTAAGTGCTAAAGGGTCTTGTGCTTACATTCTGAATTATACGCTCTATGTGGTGCCCATATACACACTTTCAGCCTTCCAAAAATCAAATTTGCACCAAAAAACCTCTTCCTGTGCATTAAACCATTAAAGCTTTATGTAATCGTAAAGTATCCCCTTTTTTGGTCCTGATGGAAATGGCTGTAATACTTCCTGTGGAGGAAACATGAATCATGACAGGTGCTCCAGTCTTTGACTTTCTTTCTCTTCTTGAAAATTCCCCCCTAGAAATACTTTCTCAAGACAGGATTGCAGATATCAGTCTCCTCTTGGTACTGTGGACAGGGATCAGAGTGAAAAGAGCACTGTTAAGTCTCTCTTTAAGAGAGCTCTGTTCATATCAAGGCTCTGCTCACATCAAGAAAACTGCTTTCTTTGATAATGACGTTATCAAATACAGCTATTTATTTCATGATATGGAGCGCACTGCCTGGGGGATCATTAATAATTTATTGTCTGAGATTGAAAAGATATTTTTATGCTTGGGCCTTGTATTGGGAAGATGAAAATAGCATTCCATTGTTTTAAGAATTCAAGAAGTTCTGAACTATCAACAATGAAGTGAATTAAAGAAAGTTTATAGGTTTTGGGTTTTTGTTTTTTTTTTCTAGACAAATGTGGGTGGGGAGAAGTAAAGGGGCATAAAAACCTTAGGTTATATATACACTTTACTATGACAATAAGACATTGAAAGGTTACCCTTTCCCTTTCCTTTTTTGCAGTTGATGAAGAGAATAAATGGCTGTGCACAGTGATGCTACCCACAAATTGGCAGAGTTCATCCAACAACAATGGAGGAAGAGCCTTTACTTGTAGCTGAATGGCACAAGCTAATATTCCCCACAGAAACTGTCTGAAGAATTGTCCTCCCTTTTGAACCCTTTTTGTGCTTTCCATTTCTGTATAGGTATTGTATTTGGCATTTCATCACCTTGCAGGAAAAGTATTGGGGATGCACTAAGGGTGTTAATAATAAGGATCTGAGACAACTGGCAATTAAAAAAACATAATTTGAAATATAAATGATTGAGTCTATCATGAAGCTGCTAAATAGAACATTTGGTAATGAGTACTCATGCAAATGAACTGAGACTTGTTTAGAGCGAAATAATGGAAATTGCTCATATCAGGGAGTCTCAAGTAAAAGGCATGGCATAGCTTTTTCCACTTGGAAACTAGCCCTTAATGTCATGCTGGGTATTTTCTTTAACTAAAATATTGTGCAGAAATATTATAACTGCCCATTAAAAAAAAGAAAAAGATTTTTTTTTTTAAAAATTAAGCAGTAGAATGTAAGTATAGAAAAAATAAGAATGTTTTTAAGATTTGTTAAACTACTTGAACTAAAGCATTCACAAAAATGGGGTTTCTAGCTGTAGGAGACTAAAAATACTTAGGTAGAAAAATATTGACATGTCTAAGATATAAATATATGATTTTTTTCAACTTAAATTAATTTGCCATACATTTACAGTTGGTATTAAAGGTTTTATCCCAGACTGAGAAAAACAAATTTCTCTATTTTCTTATGGGAATCAACAGGAAATTCACAAAGTGTGCCGCATCTTTGGCAGGAAGCCTGGTAGGAAAGAAAATTATTTTTTAACATGGTAGGGAAATCATCCTGCATTGTTCATTATCCTGAAACTTGGCATTCTTGATGAATCAATCGCTTTTGTCATGTCCATGGCTGCTTTGGTACAGAGAGTCAGTATTCCCAAATACCATTTTCCAAAGGGCTGCTCTCATCTCAAGGTTGCTAGTGAAGTTAAGGTATTAAAAGGCATTAAAACCACATCTGTGTAACTTTCTGGAAAGCAATCCATAGCTCATCACAGATGAAAAAAGAGGGACATCTCTCTAGCTCAGTACTGTGGGTGTTCCTAAAAAGGAGACACATAACCATACTGGGTTCTGCTTCTAGATGTGTCATTAGAAAACAAACAGACAAGCAAATAAAAAAAACACTACCAACAACAAAAAACCAAAGTAAACAACACTTTTTGGAGAAGAGCTCAGCACAGAGCCCTTTTCTACTGATTGAATGCTCTCAGTGTAAGGAAATTATTAAACTGACCACCTTCCAGGTCAGGAACTATTGGGTGAAGATAGAGCATGGAAGTATGATCTCTCTCCTTTTTTCTCCTTTTTACTTTAGGTGGGTTTTTTTTGGGGTTTTTTTTTGGGTTTGTTTTGTTTTGTTTTGTTTTTTAATGTGTGTGTGTGTGTGTGTGTGTGTGTGTGTTTAAAACCTCTGTTCTGAATGAATGTGAATGTATGTGTGTGACCAATGTGTATAGATCATCCTGATGTGTGATGTGCATGTTTGGTGCTTGCCTAGCAAGTAAAGCTTTCCCTAGGACTTAAGCAAATATACACACATTCTAGGGATCCATCCAGGCTAGGGTAGGTGTAGAGGCCAGGATGAAAATGCCTGGAATAATCTGGAAGTTCCCATATCTTGAAAGGTTCTGGGGAATCAGATGATTATCTTTGCAATTCCAAATACTATGTCATTCTCATTTTTTTTTTTAAATATGCATTTATCAGAGTGTTTTGTGAACATTTTTTGTTTGTTTACCTACAGGAAATCTAGATGTTTGAGAAAAGTGAATTTATATCTTTATCATCTTATCATTATACTGAATCTCTTACAGCCTTCACCCAGTTATTCTCTATCTGTGTATTTGTATATGTTTTCCTATACTCATCTGAAATCTGGTGGCTTTTACCAGGAGGTTTTGAGACAATCCAGTGGCCTCTAGTATTTCTTTAAATGAAAGATAAAATTTGTCTAAAACTGAAACCTTAATCGGTCTTTTATGTTAGTTATCATATAAATTGTGTCTAGCCTTTTTTTCCTGAGGTATTTCGTCCTGACTTTTGATGCTGTTTCTATTAAGTTACTGACTCTACAGCAATGGTACTTCACTCAGAAAGTCACAAATGGACAAGGTTTGCAAGATACTTCTAGACTATGGCAACAGAATTCTAAGATTAGATTCACCCTCGTAATCTTTGCTTTCTGACAGTTTTTGCAGAACTCAGATTTGCTGGATGTATTGAATTTAGTATCAAATTTCAGCATACACTAGGGATAAAAATGATGATAAAGCTGGAAAGGAAAGAATACTGAGCACAGACCAATGCACAGGATGTGGAGGAACTAGGATAGTAAGAACTGGCTTCTTTGATGTAAAGACAATTAAGAACCTTCCAGTGTAAATTGTGGTGGATTGACCCTGGCCAGCAGCTAGACAGCACACAGCTGCCTGCTCACTCCTTATCCTGAGCAGGGTGAGGAAGAGAATAGGAGGAACAAAAGTGGGAAAACTTATGGTTTGAGATAAAGATACTTTAATAAGCAAAGGAAAGAGGAAGGAAGGGAGAAAAAATAGATAAGAAAGTGCAAAGCCAGTCAGTTACCACTTCCCACAAATAGACCAAAGCACATCCAGTCTCTGAGCAATGAGTAGTTAGTTCTCTTCACAAAAAGAACTTCCCCAAGGTTTTTATTTTAAAGTGTGATTCCTTATAGCTTGGAATATTTCTTTGGTCAACTCACATCAGCTGTCCAGATTGTGTCCATTCTCAAATTCTTGCCCACCCTCAGCCTACTTGCTGCAGGGACAGAGTGGGAAAGAGAGATGCTTATGCAACTAGTGCTCAGCCATAGCCAAATCACTGGTGTGTTATGAACACTGCTTTAGTCAAAAATCCAAACCAGCATTGTCGGGGCTGCAACAAAAGAAATTTACTCTATCCCAAGAAGACCCACTACACCAGCCTTGGGAAGTAAGTTGAGAAATGAAAAGTCTCAAACCCACCAACCTTTTCAGGTTTTTTTTTTTTTTTTGCTTGTTTTGTTTTTGTGTGAGGTTTTTTGTTTGTTTGTTTTTGTTTGATTTTTGGGGGGTTTTTTGTGCTGTGTGTTTGGTATGAATTTCTAGTGTCAAAACAGCATTTTTTTTTAATATATTGATGATTATACATGAGGAAAAGGAAACAAACCCACAAAAATAAGTCATAAACTGTGTTACATCACTTTCTAGTATTTCCCTAAATATCTATATCTATCACAAATAAGATCAGGTTTGATTTCTGATGGCTGATCACTGTTTTAGTATCAGAACTAGCAAAAGTGGTCTTCTGTGAGGGTATCCCACTTACATTGCTAATCAACTCTGGTGTGCTTATCAGCAGTAAGGATCCCATGGCTCTGAGAATATCTCTGAATGCTCTGTGGGTTTGTAGCTCTGCTTCAAAAGTTGTTTGGTTGGTGGTTGTTTTTATTTTGGTTTTTTTTTTTTTTTTTGTTTTTTTTTTT
>VXBR01005098.1:42560-116365 GCA_013400215.1 Cisticola juncidis
TTTTTTTTTTTTTTTTTTTTTTTTGGGGGGGGGGGTTTGGTTTTTTTTTTTGGTTTTTTTGTGGGGTTTTTTTTTTTTTTTTTTTTTTACGATTATCCAGAAAGTTACAGGTATAGCCAAAGGACTGCTTGGTTTAGATCTTGTTACAGTTTGACCTTTTTTTAGATAAATCTATTAAAACATTAATCTGGCTTTAAATTCGCCAGAGATGTGATATGTACAATATATTATAAGGGCCATGAGAGATTTACAGAAAATGTCTGCATAACCAGCAAAGACTTAGAACCTAGACGTATGCAAATTTACCTAAGCCTGTTGTTAAATCTTAAGAAATATTCTTAGATTTTTTTTTTCTTCCTTCTTTTTTATTATGATAATGATCAAGAGCACTGGAATATGAAAAATTTATGAAAATTTATGGGGTTTAATGTAATTGCTGTCATATGTGCAAGGCAAAAAATACAAGAATCTCTGCAAAGATTTGGATTTAATTTGCAAAGAGAATAGAAGAAAATTTAGTTCATAAATTCAGAGAAATTTTTTCTTGAAATAATTTATATTACCTGACTTTTTTGCTATTCATGAAATTTAGGAAAGGTCAAAATTCCTGGTGAGATTTGGATAAATGTCGGAGAAAGAAAAATATTTTAAAACTCTGACTGAAATAAACTGGAATATCAAAGAAAGCTTGTGTAACATCTGTAAATAATTTTGCTCAATAACAAATGCTTTTTCTACACCTTAACGCTTCTAAGTGAAATTCTGTTTGTTTAAGTAATTATTTTCCCATACCATCTCTTGCGAACATTTCTGTTGAGAATTCTGCCCTCCTAAAGGCACAGCAGAAGAGAATTTCTGCCTTAATATCAGCACCTGTGAGTGCAAATCCAGCAAAAAGTGTTTTGGGCCAAAACACTGCTCGGTCTTTGTGGAGAGCTGACCTTGCAATGCCAGCTGTAGCCTCATGAGCCAAGAGCTGGAAAGTGTTGCTGTCTCAAACTGTCACAGGTCTGGGTTAGTAAAGCACAAAGACAAGGACTGACGTTCCAGTGCTGAAGACAGCAACAAAATCTCTTTGATTTCTGTGGGTCAGAGTGATGATTTACAGGACATCGACCTGGCAATTCCACAGCTACTCATAGCACATAGTTAAAGATGATTTTTAATAGATGTGTGCAGAAATAGGCATGTAGATTCCGTCAGGAAGGCTATAGGAGAAAGGTTTGTTTTATTCAGCACATTTCTCCACCATTTGTTACCCAAGATGTATTTACAATAACCACAGTATTTTCACTTTTTGAAAAAAATGATTTAATAACTGTTTTACAATTTAGAAAAACAAAAGCAAAGTTTAAAACAGGTCTACAAAGAAAAATGTAAGACTAATTTTGGACAGATACACTGTTGTGAGGCTCTTTTCTATCTATTAATGAAAACTTATCTAGCTTTTCCATTACATGCTTGTTTTTACATAGGGAAAATGCTTAACTTTTTCTGCAAAATAGAAGTAAAATATTTTCATGATACAAAAGAAGGATGATAGGGTTAATTAAAGTCAGTGTGTGGCTCTGAAATCTCATTATCTGTGAGCTTACATCTAAATTTTTTTTTGTTAAGTGCATACTGGATATCACCTAAGAACACACATTTTTTTAAGAATCTCTGACTATTTTCTTGTCCAGACAGGCCTGGATAAACCCCAGGTAATCATCTGGATGCTTATCCAAAGTGAAAAGAACACAGTAAGCTTGAACTGTGTTCTTTAGCCTTTGCATGAGATTTTTGTGAATAGCACACAATACACAAAGACCCCAATGCTAGTCACCTTAAAAAGGTCAGAGAAAAGTTGATTGTTTCTTGAAACAAATGGAAAAGGAGTTATCTATCAAAATAATGAAACTACAATGAATGATATCCACTGCATATAACACGCTAAATCTGCAAAAAATCTGAGAGATTTTGCAAATGATAATCCAACTCCCTTTATCTAGGTATAGTGAGTAAGTCCACTAGAGAAACATTGCCATTTTTGCTACTAAATGAAGCTTCTACTTCTTACAGTAAATTAAATCAAAATAGCCAAAGACAATATTTCAGGTTTAGTTTTTTTATATAAAGTCAAAGCACTAAAAGACAATCCCAGGAAGGAGAATGAACACACTTCACAATAACTTGAGTTATCTGTCTTCTCTTGAGTATTGTGGCTCAACACTATCTTTTTTCTTTTTTTTTTAAACTGAATTACTATATTTGACTTATTGACATGGGTGGGACGAATTTTCTGGTTATAGGCCAGCCTTTTATATATAACATACATATACATACATTTAGCTCTTTTAGTTAGATTTTGATTTTTTGAGTGTGCAATTTTAAGAGTAGCCATCTCAAAGCATGTATCATGTATAATTTTATCTCTAAACATAGATTCATCTGGTGTTTAAACTAGTTTCAATTGCTGGCACTGTTTGACCTTAAAAAAAGTGCTATAGATAAGTGAATTATTTAATACTGTAACTTAGTGGTGCTGTCTGTTGACATTTCTGGTAACATAGTAATCTTAGAATCCAAGATGCTAATTTGAACTGAACTTGATTGCCATGCTACATCCAAAACTGTTCTTTGAAACTATGATATAGTTAATATCTGCACCTCTGAGGACCTGAAACACTTGCTACTGGAAAAACCCAGCAAATTTCTGTTAATTTCATACTGGAAGGTTGCATTCCGACAAGGATAGGGTGGGGGTGTACACAAGAAATCCTTTCTGCTCTTATGTCTCACAAAGTTGAATACATTTCCCATCAACATCTGTGTGACTTTGTGTAATTCTGTCTGTCTGCCTCAGATATCCTTGGATGCCATCTATAAAATAAGAATAATGTTTTGGGAGTTTTTATGAAGAGTTTTGTCATCTTCAAAATGAAAAATAAGTGCAAAGTACTTAGTACAAATTTGTTTATCATCATTTATGAATATGAAATTCAGTCTGCTGTTTTATTTCTCCCTTTCACAATGCAAGAGGATTATAAATGTCAAAAGATTTTTTTGTTAGTCATAATTCAAAAATAACATGTTGTGCATAAAACTTTGTCAAATTAAAACATTATATGTTTCTTTTGGAAATACAGTGTATGTACATGTTAAACAGAAAATGTTTCACTAGTTAAAGTAATTTTAGAACAAATGTCTTTGCCTATAATGTTTGTTTTTTCCTGATGAATAGCTGAAGGTCACATTATTAAAAGTGTTAATAAATTAAAATATTTATGTTAGGTAATTAAACCTGCCAGATTAAAAAGAAAAAAAAAATCTGATACATTGGATTCTCTCCTTAGGTTATTCAGGCAAAAGAATTTCAGAGTTAAAAAGAAAATTAATACAGATTTGTGTTTGTACTGAAAAAAATTCAAATGAGCAAATATTTTTTCCAATGGTGTGTAATATGACAAATGCAATTTTGTCCTGAAGTCACTGCAATTAAGATATCAAATGAATTCTACTTTTTTCTTTGTAAAAAACCTAAAACATTTGATGACATGCTAATTTTTTACCCTGGTATTGTGCCAAGCCATAATGGCCTTAAGCAGCCTCACCTGGGATCCTGAGTGATGCCTGGATTTCAGTTCAGGTATGGCAGAGGTGCATTTGTCTTAAGCTCTGCCTCCAGGTGTACCTTTAGGTGTACTCTGTAATTTTGTCCTCACACCTGCATTTGGCCCAGACTCCTTGTACTTTTAATGGAACAGAAGGAAGCCGAGAAGGGCCTGGAGCACAAGCCTTTGAGAAGTGGCTTGAACTGGGGTTGTTTAGTCTGGAGAAGAGAAGGCTCAGAAAGGACCTCTTCATTGAAGTTTAATAAGTCCAAGTGCTGAGTCCTGCTTATTGGCCACAATAACCCCCTACAACGTTATAGGCTGGGGACAGGGTGGCTGGACAGTGTCCAGGCAGAAAGGGACCTGGGGGTTCTGGTCAATAACCGACTGGACATGAGCCAGGAGTGTGTCCTGGGGGCCAGGAAGGCCAAGGGCATCCTGGCCTGGATCAGGAATGATGTGGCCAGCAGGACAGGGTGGTCATTCTTCCCTTGTACACAGCACTGGTGAGGCCACATCTCGAGTGCTGTGTCCAGCTCTGGCCCCTCAGTTCAGGAAGGACATTGAGACACTTGAGTGCATCCAGAGGAGGCAACGAGGCTGGAGAGGGGCTGGGAACACAAACCCTGTGAGGAACAACTGAGGGAGCTGGGGGTGTTTAGCCTGGAGAAAAGGAGACTCAGGGGTGACCTTATCACTCTCTACAACTCTCTGAAAGGTGGCTGCAGTCAGGTGGGTTTGGTCTCTTTCTCCAGGCAGCAACTGACAGAACGAGAGGACACAGTCTTAAGGTGCACCAAGGGAAATATAGATTGGATATTATGAAAAAGTTTTTTATGGAAAGGGTAATAAAGTATTGGAATGGTTTATTTGGGGAGGTGGTGGATTCACCATCTCTGGATGTGTTTAAGGAAAGGCTAGATGTGGCACTTGGTGCCATGGTTTAGTTGAGGTTAAGGCTGGGTTGGACTTGAGGTCCAACCTGGAAGGACCTGGAGGTCTCTCCAAAGTTAATGATTTTATGATTCTGTGATTTCTCTACAACTACCTGAATTGTGGCAGTGTGGAAAATTAAGTTTATTAAGTTTATTATGTGCTCCTTTGTTCCCCCCTCCACGTGTATCCCTGTAACAGTTTCACAACTGTCTGCTACCTGTCAATCATAAAAGCCCGTGAGTTTGGTATTTTTCCCTCTCCCCTGGTTGGTAAATGTTAAGTTTCCCATCCTTGTAACAGCTCCTGGAACCCCTGGTATTGGCTGTATCACCTTTTACCCTCCCATACCCTCACCTGTATATATCTGCACGGGAATGCCCCTCGGGGAGTTCTGAGGAGAGACGAGCGTGAGACACAGCGCTCGTCACAATAAAGATCTACCTCAAACTGCCTCCCATCTGCCTCTGCTTCATCACTTTTACCATTGCTGCTATGGGTCTCTGAAACAAAGAACCCACAAGGACCGAGTACCGTTCGCGCGGCGTACGGACCGGTTCCCTTCTCGTCACGGTGCTCAGGAGCTGGCCGGGCGTGGAGACGCGAGCTCTCAGAAAGCAGCACCAGTGATACTGAATGAAAGCTGTAACAAGGTGTATGTTGGTCTTTTCTCCCAAGCAGCAAGAAACAGAATGAGGGGAAATGATCTCAAGTTCCTGTAGAGGAGATTTAGATTGCCTCTTAGGAAAAATTTCTTCACCAAATTTGTTGTCAACCCTTGGAGCAGGTTGCCCAGGGAGGTGGTTGAATCCCCATACCTGGAGGTTTTTAAAAGGCATGTAGATGCTATGCTTAGGGACATGGTTTAATGATGGGCTTTGCATTGCCGGGTAATGGTCGGACTTGATGATCTTAAAGGAATTTAACTACCCAAACAAGTCTATAGTTCCAAGATCTTCTAGGTAAAGTCCCCATCAGAGCCTTCAGTGAATGTGAAGATTGACTGTGACATGGGTTGTAGATTTCAACCTACTCTTCTAAGAGTTTTTATTTGTCTGCAAGCATGTCATTACACAGGATAAAGTGTGGTATTCAAGCTCTTAAATTGCTCCATCATGCCAACCAGGCATAGGCTGAAGAAGTAATTCTTATAAAGACTACTCAGTGAATGCTCAATTCCTAGACTAGGAAAAGCTTCTGCCTCAAAATCATGCTGATGGAAATGTGCCTTCTTGTCTTTTAATTCAAAGCAGTGCACATCAGGCCTAGATTTATGATTTTAAAGGGTTGTAAACTGTGTATTGTCTCTAAAAGGATCAGGATTCAGAGTAGCATGCAGTTGAGACAGCATCTACCTAAAATACAGTTAGGTGTCCTTTTTTCACTGATTAAAATTTAGTTTTATTACATTGCACTAATGCAAGTAACCTAAAGGCGTGTTGGTATCGGCACTTTTGATTAAAATTTCAAATCCATCCTGAAATCTTTAAAACATTGTCTTGGAGATCATGGGTTTTTCATTTTCAATAGGTCTCAGGGTTTCAGTTTTCAACTTTACATAGTTTCCAGTCTCTACATAGTCTGTTTGCATTTCCAGTTTTACATTTCCATTTTTTTTCATATTCATTTTCATGACAGCCAATAGAATAGACTGATAAACCTAGGTAACTTACAAAGTGGATCTCACCTCAACAATCCATCACTCGTCACTAAGAGGTACTGACAATAAATGAAACCTTTGCATTTTTTCTTTTCAGTTGTCCACCACTCCAGGCACTCTTCCCCAAGCCTGTAGCTTTGCATGGGTCGTTGTAACCTAAGTCAGGTTCCAGCACTTCACTGTGTTGAATTCCTTAAAATTGTTCCATGTAAGTATTTAGAGATCCTTATTTTGGATACTTTTTTCAGAATAGAGTTCTGCAGTGGACACTGATGTTTGTTTTCCCATTTTATTGTGCAAGAAATTTATTGATTAAGCCAGAAATCTATCTCTTCACTCTGATTAAACCTATTCCAGGATTCCATGGCTTTTTGGCCATGGAAGAAATGTAGAATGAAAAATCTCCTTTTTGCTTAATGCATACTATTGAATTTATTTCCTACAGCATATGTAGGAATCAAGCTACTTTCAGAACATTCAGTTTCAAAAAGGATCCTGGTTATTTGCATATTTTGTATTTGTAGGTCTTATTTTCTCTTGTTTCAGCTGGACACTCCAGCTTGGTTCTGAAACATCCTTAGAAAAATGGTAACTGAAGATTTAACAGGTTAATTTGACAAGTCCATGTTTCCTGCCTTTGAACAAGGCGGTTACTGTTTCTGTGTAAGGAGCGTGGTGTTGGAATGGAAGCAGTGTCTGCAGATTGTGTCATGAATATGCATTTTTCTTAGCACTTTCATTGAGAGGTGTAATGTTTTGGTCAGTCTTGTCTTTATAATCATCTACAAGGACCTGTTCCATAATGACACAAAATTGCTTAAAAACTCCATAGCTTCTGTTATTCCTGTTTTCCTGAGATGTTGCTTGCCACTTTGAGACCTTGTTGCCCAGTTATATTTATTGTGAGCTTCATTGATACTTGCTTGAAGACTTGAGCAAAGAGTTGTGGTTGTGTGAATTACTGTGTTTGGAGTATCTGTCATCACAGAATATAAAACAGAATTGTAGTTTTAATGTGCTTTAACACAGGATGATTGTGAATCTCAGGGCACGTCCTTACAAATCCAATCTTATGTGAGGAGAGCACAAGGTGCAACCATAATATTTAGTCTACAAGCTGAAGACTTGTTATTGTAATACCTGTAACCACCTTTTTCATTTAATAGAAAAATTCACATTTACTCCAATTGAAATGACAATTTTGCAATTTTTGCTAACTTTTTTTATCTTGTGAGTCACACAACTGCTCCTGTTGATTCCTTACCTCGTGCAAACCAAAAATATATATAGAAAAACCAATACAGCCATTCCATTTGAATGGCCTTTGCAATACCAACTGCAATAAACAATGACTATGCTGCATAATATAATACAGTACCATGAACTGTATTTCCACATTAATTAATTAATGAAACTAATATTTTCAGAACAGAAGTTAATAGAGTGCTGTATCTTCTTCTTTGGCATTCTGCACTCTACAGACAAGAAAATAGAACCTTGCCTCCTCTAGGTGTTGTCTTAAATCTGAACCTGCAGTATTTTAATATAAAGATTCCCTTCTTTTTCTGTTGAGAATGTAATGTTTATGTGTACTAGATATGGGAAAGCACTTAGTTGTGTGTCTTGTTTTCTGTGCTCATCTATTTCTATTTGTTATGTTACAGATGAATGTTCCCTTATGTCTCTGTGGTGGAGTGACTTGAATAGTTCTCTCAGCTTCAGGTGCCAGGATGTATTGAAGCCTTTCTCAAAAAACAGGTTTGTGTGAAGTAGCAGAGGGTGACTGATTGACATAAAGCTTATATTGGCAAATTATAATGCTAGCAAATTATAGTACTCCTATTGACTATACATTTTTTAATTTGCTTTTTAGAACTGCGAACAAGTACGTTCTGAGAACTTCAACCAGTGGGTGATTAGAGAAAAATGTTTCTCTTGCTGTGAACAAAGAGAAAAACAACAGTTTGGGTTTTCTTCTCCTTGCTTTTTGATTTAAAGATAAGTAGAGTGAGGAAAAATCTTAGCAAAATGCATGTAAATCTCTGTTTTTCTTGAGAGGTGATGAAGGGGAATGAGATGGTGAAGTTGATTGTTTTCAGCATGGTAGTTAAGGAAATTTCTTTACTGAATTTCTGTGCTTTTTCTGATTTCTTCCTATTACTCAGAATGAAAGATTCAAAAAATGTAATACCCTCATTTGTGATAATTCTGTGGATGATTATATGTTCTGAGTGACAATTACATCCCACCTATAACTTTGTCTCATGCTAAGGACAATGAAAACTGCATTGCTGCGTTTTGTGGGGGTTTGTTTGTTTTTTGTTGGTCTGTGGGGTTTTTGTTTGTTTGTTTTGGTTGCATTTGATGTTGCATAATTGTGAAGATCCCATTTCCTTGCATTCTGCTCAAAGAACAGGAAGCCTTTACCCACTCTACTTCACCCTATCTCAGTTTTTCTCAGTACCAGAAGTAGGTAGAAAATAAGGGCCTATATGCTCTAGAAATATTTAGGAATCTATCCATTGCATTCAGTGGACTTTGGATAAAGGCCTAAAGCAACATAACACAATCATGAAGACATTTTCTTTTTTCTTCAGAACCCTTTAAAGGCTCATCTTTTGTTTTATTTCTGAAGTCTCTGATACCAGGAGGATAATATCTGTCTGTGAGTTAAAGAGATGAGCTGTAAGGAGGATCAAAACAGAGCTAACCTTCCAGTGCTACATCTGTGATGCAGAGCAATTGCTCCACATGGTTTAAAAATAAAATGACTGTGGTGTAACTCAGGGCTTCAGTGAGGTGAAAACTTTTAAGTTTTCTTCCTAAATTAATGAAGTCCAAATTTTATGCAAACTCATTACAGTGCTTGTTCGCAGTAGAAAGTAATGTTGTCAAAGCTCAGCTCTGAGGGGCTGGTTTCCATGTTCTGTAGCTTGATATAAAAGATGGGTGCCAGTTTTATTTGGGCAAGCCTTAGGAAGCGCCCATGGGGGAAAAATTAAGAAAAGTTACCTTTCTGGCATGTATCCAGAGCTGAATTCTGAGGTCAATGGAAATTCCCAGGTGAAGAATATTGTGGAATGAAACATTTGCTTCATGTTATTCAGGAATATGAAATAATTTTAAAAGGAAACATTAATTTCTTTAGTTCCATTACCTTATGAAACAGAAGGGAAGCACAGTAAAATTCTTCAAGACAAAATGGTACTTTTTTTGAAACAGAAAATCTTTTCTTCCTCGATAACCAGCTAAGTGTTGCATTTTCCACTCTATTCAGGAATATAATAAATTCTGTAGGATATTAATAGCCTAGTATAGTTTGGAAAAGTCTGTGCTTTGACATCCATAAATAATTCCATATTGAAATTTTGCCACTTCTAACACATTTTATCCATTCCTTTGCTACTATACCTAAGTATATTTGTAAGCAAAGTATTTGCAGTACATATGATGTTCTCAAAGTGGTGACACTTTTTGCTGTTTGTTATTTCAGGTGTGAAATTCATCACCTAAGTCACTGCTAAGATTTCTAGTTTCTGCTTTGTTATGGTTGTTATTATTTTCTTAATCATTGTTTGGTGAAGATGACAGTATGGCCTCATTAATTCAATGGAAGATTTTGGGGTAGGTTATACAATTAAAAGGATAATCACTCTGTTTTCAAGTTTATACTTCCTGCTTCTATTTCCAGTTGAATTTGTGCTGACTTCTTTTTGCATCTGTTTTAAAAAGTGTGTTGTATGTCATTCTGAACACTGTCGTGTTTGATTAGTCACTATGATTTATAGTTAAGGTTTCATCAGAATGCTTGCCTGATCCAAATAAGTATATAGCCCATTTCTTTTATTTTTGGTGGAGTTTAGTCTGGCTTCTCCAGACACAGTTTAATTTTCTGGTTTATCAGATCAATTTGTCACAAAGAACAGAAACAGGTGAAAGAGCAGATCATCAATTCCTATTGTTTATAGTGCAGGATAATACTGAAATTGTGTTGAATTAGAACTCGATGCTTACTGGTAGGGAAGAGAGAAGAGAGAGACCCATAATATATAGCAATTTTCAGTCACCATGTTATATGTGGAATACATAGAAATACTAGCTCTACTATACCTAGTTATTGATTGACACTAGTGACTAAAGATGGAATAAATGGATGAAAAGCTCAAGTTTCCTTCTAACTTTACTCTTTGTTTTAGAGAATAAGAAAAAATAATATTAATATTTCCTTTTCATCCCCAAAACTTGTTTTGTGGGGGTTTTTTTAGGGTCTGTGCTTGAGTTTCTGAACTTAAAATAGTGCTATTTTTCAACTGAAGACAGAACTGTAAAAAGCTGATTCTCTGGTGTAGATATTATGTGCAAACTAAGAAACCCTTATGGACTGTGTCCCTAGCAAGCTGTTGGTCAGCTGAGGAAGAGAAAAAAAGAAAATCAGATGATTTCCATCAAAGTGTTATCCAAGTCCAACAATTATAGCCCAGAGGAAAGAGATTAATGTTTGAAACAGAACTGTGAAATTTGGAGATGGATTTCTTGTAGCTGGATGGTACTTATTTTCACTTCATAACACAGCCATAAAATGAATAATTAATGGCAATTAATAATAATTTTTATGAATATACTTCAGCTTATGGAGTGAATAGCAATATGTCAAAACAGTGTATCCCTCTCAGAGCCCTTACAGAAGAATACAGGAGATAAATAGCTTACAACTTTTTTAACTTCAGGCTTATGCTCCTATTGATTCAGAGACTCACATATTAGAATGACGTCCCAGGAAATAAACAAACCTGTTGTAGAAATTTTTAAATGGAATTCAGATAGAAAGGAAAAAAACACTTTTTGTTACTGAACATTGTCTTTTGTCAAAGACAAGTATAACTAATGTTAGTTTTGACATGAAATTTCATCTCACAATAATAAAGGAAAAAAAGTTTTGTGACTCTTGAACTCTGTACTCAGAATGAAAGAAAGAACAGTTTTGTGCCTTCTGACAGCTCTTTCCCTTCTGGTCACAGAAGGTGAGTGGAAGATAGAAAAAGAGGAGGGATTGTAGCTCAATTTATTATGTTTTTCTGTATAAGAACACAGCACTAGCAACAGTTCTATCAATATTCTGGAAATACAGGCTATCCTGTAACAGTGAAATAAGTGGATTCATCTTGCTTAACTTCAAATATAAAAATATAAATAAATATAAACAAGTCCGGCAAAAAGCCACAAACATGATGCAGTGGTATCTGCATCTCTGATCTACAAGTAGAGGCTAAGCACAGGCTCAAGGAGACATCTAATGATTTGTTAACTACATGATGAGAAAGAGTAATAACATAGAACTATACTTTGCTCAGTAAGGCTGAGGGTTGTTTTAATATTGTCTTTGTTTCTCATTATCCAAATACAAAAAAATCAGACCTATATTAAATCTTTCGTTGGTTAAGTCTGTCTTGACAGCAGAACTCCCTGTCTTTATTTTGATGCTGAATGAGCTTTTAAACCTTATTTTCTCCCTCTCTCCTGCTCAGAAGAGTGACTGGATAAATGCTGGACAGCTGACTAAGGCTAAAACACCACAGGTAAAACTACAGAATCATAGAGTGGCATCAGATGGAAGGGACCTTGAAAGATTATCTATTCCAACCTTTCAAGGGAAGGGGAGCCTAGATGAGATTATCTCATAACCTGTCAGATTGCATCTTGAGAACCTCCAGTCATGGGGACTATGTCATGTGCCTGGGGAGGTTCTTCCAGTGAACTGTTATTCTCAGTGTAAATTTCTTTCTCATATCAAAATGAAGTTACAGCGGAGCATCTTAAATAGGATGCCTACAGGATTCCTACACCCACTGAGTGTGTGAGGACAGAAGGTAATACAAACCTTAGATATTTCTTCAAAAGGCAATTAAAATCTTATTTTTTTACAATTTGTTTAGATGATTGTACAATATTGTTAAGCCTTGAAGACATGAGTTTTAAGCTTCTGCCCACAGGCTGTGCTGACCTGGGACTTTTTATTCATTTGGTAATTGTAATTGCTTGTATGGGCTAAGCATAGAAGCTTTTTTTTTTTTTTTTTGCATTTTCATGTTCATGCTTAGGATGCCTCTGCCTTGGCAACTGCTAGATACAAGAGACTGAAACAAGGAGAGTACTGTGTTGGAACATGAGTGCTTGCATTTGTCAGTGGAGAAGGATGTTGAGACTGTTTGCCAAACTTTGTTAAGCATTTTATTTGAAACCTTCCTTCTTCTATTAGCACGATGTGCTCTGCTTTCATTTAGTGCTTCTACCAGTGTACTCATGACCCTCCAGAAAGCACAATGGAAACATCCACTCTTCCTAGCACTGAGGATTAGAAAAATCATAGCAATATTACTAAAAGTCAGAAAAATCTGAGCAGTATTATGTAGCTTCCTTTAAAGACCAAAAGGCTGGCTTAACAGCAACAGAAATCCCAGCAAATAGAGTCCTTGTTATTAATTTAAATTGTAATGACTTTCTGAAGATTGCATATTCAATATGTGTTGAAACACCCGGGGATCTCACTGGGAGTAACTAATGGGCGTCTTTCTGTGAGATGTAACAATTATTTCTAGAAACAGCATAAAGATTTTAACTTCATATAAGATTCATTGCATCTAATTGTTCTAGGAAATGTTGATAAATTTATTGCATTCTTGGAGATTAATTCTTCTTCAGCTAAATAACTATAACAATACAAAAATATTTAGCAAAATCTTCTGGTAATTTCAGTAATATAAAACCATTGAATTAATCACAAAAATTCCACAAAATAAGAATATGGCCCAAGAAGTCCCGAGTTGAGGACAAAAGTGCCTCTTGGTTTTGGAATGATTTTTGTTTACTCACTTCAGGAGTGCCACCACTTCTTTTATTTTCTCCTCTTTTTGTTGCTTTTAAAAAAAAAAAAAACGATTCACTGCTTTTCCTTCTTTGTAAACCTCCTTGGCTTATCAGATCCTGAAAAATACTGATGCTACCTGTTGCTTTCTAATAATTGGGCTGTCCAGTACTACTGGGTAGCATCAACTCAGGATTTACTTTCTTCTTCCCTTACTGTCAGACATCATCACATTTGGGGTGACTGTCTTATAAACAAGATCACAAGCTTTGTGCAGTTCAAGCTTACGTTTCTTTTCAGTTCTTTTGTCATACCTAGCACAGTCTGTAAAGTACTATAAACAACAAAGTTACCATTAGTGTTTCCTTTTAATTTGCCTCTTGTGTTCCCTGCTAAAATATCCTTTGTTTTATTCAGTCTTTATGCAGCCACGGTGTTAATATGGCTAAATAACATCATCAGAGACTGATTTTTTATTCTGAAACCAAGCAACTAAGAAGACTGCCTTGCCTCCAAACTGTTAGGGATTAAGTCTTTCTTTAAATGACTTGTCCTCTAGAGAGCCAGTTGGAATGGTGTAAGACATAGCCAGGGAGCAAAATAAAAATTAAGCAAAGAGAATGAACAGGGATGCATTGTTTAAGGCTATTTCCTAGCAACACAGAGTGGCTTTTCGTCAGTAATTTGATCTAATGTTCAGATTGGAATAGGAGTATTTTAACGTCCTGCTTCCCTCTTCTCTTCAAGAGTGAAGTTCCTCATATTATATTAAAGGTCCTGAAAATACAAAAGGTAATGGAGTGCAGAAGAAACAAGCCTGACAGCTAATCCGTTATGTTCTGTGTGGTGTCTTTGAAGAAACAACAATGAGATTGTGATTAATTTTAATAAAATGTGTGGGAAATGCAAACTTTCGGACGTACAATCTGTGAAGTAGGGTATCAGTCTGATGCACTGGAAATATCTCTCCAAAGAGAAAAAAAAAAGCCCTCTTTATTTGCAATTAGTGAGTCCTAAGAGCCTGAATTAAAATATTTGTTTGCATTTAAAGGGAAATCTTTTAGCTATTGCAGCCCTACTTATGAAAGGATTTCCATTACTCCAATTATCTTCTTAATGGAATTCAAAAGACCAAGAAAAAATAGAAACAAAAAAAGGAAAAAGGTGCAGCCTACATTGAACAGAAAGATGATTCAGCCCTACTAATTTACAAATTACCCAAATGCTACATTCGGTAATATACAGAAAGAGCTAAAAGACAATTAGGGCTAAGATTTATCCAAAGCAGCAGGGGATTTTTGATTACCTTTTTTGTTTGTTTGTTTGCTTTTTTTTTGGGATTTTTGTTATTGTTGTCAGGTTTTGTTTTGGTTTTTTTGGGGTTTTTTTGTTGGGTTTTTTTTTTTTTGTTTGTTTGTTTGTTTGTTTTTTGTTTCCTTCCTTGCTTTTTTGTTTTCCTTTTCCATCTTTTTGGTTGGTTTTTGTGTGTGTGTGTGTGTTTGGGAGGGTTGTGTTTTTTTTTTTTTTAATTTATTTGTTTGTCTTTCATCAAGGGAAACTTATATCTCATTTTGTTATAAAGTGATATAACCCTATGAACCTATATAGGGTTATAAAGTGATATAACCCTATAACCCTATATAGGGTTATAACCATACCCCTATAAAGAGACTTAAGTCTTTAATTTCCTAGAATAAAGCTTGTTTCTCTTGAAGTTGATCTATTGTTTGCACAAAATGTGAAGGAATTCACAAAGTATGAGACAGATTGGGTGACAGTGACAAATAGACAATTAAAACTATTTTGTGCTAAATGGATCCAGAGAAAAGTTCAGTAATGTTACAAATTAAAATGTGTTTCCTCACAAACTTCAAGGATCTGCAAGTGCCAGATATTGAGAGAATACATCTGGAAAGTGAAATTGAGTATGTTTGAGGAAAGAAACAAGTGGTGCTAGTGTATGGGATTACCTTAAGCATATTCCTGCACAGCTTGTGTTTTTGCCCTCACTTTGATTCTTGAATGTAATGTTTTAGGCATAAATTACTTTTTTTTCTTTCTGCTTCCTTCATCCTTTCTTGCATTTCCCACATATTTAACTAACCAGTTTCCTTCTGAGTCCTTCTGGTAGGCTGGATGCCTCCTTATCTATCTTTTTTTCTGAAAAGCTTTCCTTTAGAACTCTCTTCCTGTGTGGTTTCTCATATGACTCCTTCCTTTTGTCTACAAGCTCCTGTGTCCCCAGTCCTATAGCCCGAACTCTGCCTTTCCATAAATCTCAACCAGTCCAGTTTCCATTTGAAATCCCCAGAAAGAACCAATAAAGTTAATTATTGGTAACTTCCTTTCTGGTACACTTTGGCACCTGTGGTTGCAACTATAAAATGCTGCCTGAGGTGGGAAAAGTAGTTCTTGAAATTATGTCATTTATCCAGGAGCCTTTGTTTTAGGGCAGCAAATACAGGTACAGGGACTATTTTTGCCTCAGGGTGGGTATTTTTAATTCAATTACCTCCCACTAGATGTACAGGAGTATTTGGTGTAGCATATGCCTTTGTTTTATTTTTCATGGAGAGCAGGCTGATATCTCCTCTTTTATCCCTGCAGAGATTATTGTTTCAGAAAGGCCAATTTTTTTTTTCTTTTTGTGTCTGCCTTTTTATGATCATTTCTTTTCTTCTTCTGTCGAAAGAGGATACACTCCTGCCAAAAGCACAGTAGACTGAAGAAAAGAGGGGCTGCTTCAGGCCAACTTGCTCCCTCTTTTATGTTGTACTCAAGGCAGATGGAATATCCTTTTTTTTCTGTTTGGTGAACTTGGCGCAGAAATGTCCAAAATATTGTTACTGAATATAGGCAGATGATTGCTAGTACTCAGATATTCTACTATATGAAAATTTGGGAAAATTTGGAGTACAACATAGGAATTTGGCATGTGTTTATAACACACTCTACTTGTAGCTTGCAAGCAGCCAATTCCATTCTGGAAGTATAGATTTACATCTTAATTTGTGTCTCTTATGTTGGGCTGTGATCCCAAAGCGATGGTAGCACAGACTGAATAATTTGAATAAAGAGATGTCCCCTTTTTCAAAGGCAGTCAGTCTTTGCCGATTAAGAAGTTTTATGCAAGAAAAATACTCTGACAAGAAAACAGATTGCAAAATATGTCATGTAACAGACATCAGTGATTATGAAGTGATTAGATCAGTGATTAGAACTGGCCACAGGGTTGGTTGGCAGAAAAGCTCAAGGTTACTAAAGAAGGGGCTCTAATTCACCTACCACCATTCAACCATTTGTAGTAGTTTTGGCCTGATAAATCCTTGCGAGTCTAATGGTCCTATTTTCCTCCATTAACAGAGACCCACCATCAAGGAAAACTTCCAAGGGAGAAGAGCAAGAGCAAAGGACAAATAAACACCAAAAAGTCAGTCTCTTCAAACGATATTTTTTTCCTGTTAAATGAGACTACAATGTGGTTACAAAAATCTGTGCAAAAATATATTACAACCACAAAGCAGAAATACTTAGTGAGTAATAATTAGTGAGATTCTGAGAAAAGCACTCACCTAAGCTACTTAGGAGTTTGAGGCAGAAGATTGTTAAAATATATTTAGAAAAAAGGTCTACACCCAGAGAGAGTGCCTTGAAAAGACAAAGTCAGTACTAACTCTAGAACAAGCACCATCAAAATCAAAATCATCATATGTCCAAAAAGCTGAATATTTCAGAAACAGTCTGAGAGCTGAAGTATTGAAGTCTTATTACTTTGTGTCAGAGAAGCAAAGTATAGACAGCTTTAAAGGATGGAATGCCACAATGAATTGGGGAAAAAAAGACCAATTATGTGTTTTTATCTGTCTTTCTGGTATGTGCAATGCTGGCTAATTTGCCAACCCCCTCCAAAAAAAAAAAAACAGCCAAACCCCAAAAACCCAAACCAACAAACAAAAAACCACAAACAAACAAAACAACAACAACAAAACCAAAAAACCAAAAAACCAACCAAACGAACAAACAAACCACCCCCCCCCCCCCCCAAAACAAACAAACAAAAAAAAACAACCACCAAAACCAGAAAAAATTGCTTTTCTGGAAAATAACAATGTCTTGGATTAAATATATATAATAATTTTGGGTTTCTTTTAATTTTTTTTAAATATAATTTGAGAACAAATCAGTCATTTTAGGTCTTCATAAAATAAATTACAATTATAGCTGAAAACCAGTTTGTACTACATCTGAGTTGGTAAGTCTGACCATAACAAACACGCTACTCACTGATAAAATGCTAAGGTGGATTGATAGACTAACATCTTATCTAATTCTAATGCCAGAGAGCGTGAACCGTGAATCAGTTCTAAAACTATGTGTACTCATTAAGTTCAGAGATTGTACAGAATGTGCAAATTTTGTCAGACCCAATGCAACTCGGTATAATTATATAATGTACAAACATTGCAATTACAAAGTATTGCAATTTCTTCAGAAGTTCATTTAGCTGTGCACAAGCTTACAATATACTTACATATTAGTTACACAAGCATTTTAGATGTAATTAGTGTCATAAAATTTGAAGTGTTACAGAACATTTATGATAGCTATGAAGGAGAGAGTACAGACATAGGATGAAAATACTGTGAGCCTCCAAATACATAAAACTTACACTCTGAAGTAATGTCAGCATTTTCAATGTTTTTTCAAGGAAAAAAGCAATAAACTAGGCATGAGTTCTCATTATTTATCTTTTACTAATTAGCTGTGCTATAACCAATCCTTATTTACCTCCCTCTTTGAATTCACGGATCTATTGTAAATTAACTTTGGGCAACACAGCAAAATGAACTTAATTGTTTCCAGTGGAAAACCATGACATATTATGATGCTACCAATATTATCTATGGAATTTTAGGTCTGCTGGAATTTCAAATATTAACCTCCTATTTTCAGAGGGAACTTGTTCCAGAGTCTTTGAAGTTTGAATAAACTCCTTTATCTTTCACTTGGATCTTCAGTTTTAATAGTCACCTCACCCTTGTTAAAGTTAGTCTTTATTATTTAAGTATTTTAGCCTTATATTGTAGTTCGATACTGAGAGTAAGACACAAAAAATCAGTTCCTTCACAGAGGAATGCAGAAGCTAAGGCAAAGTTCACAAAAGAATGTGACAGACTTTCATTGTACTATTTCTAACAATCAAGGAGAGAGGCATAAGGGAGAGAAACTTTGGAATTGGCCTGTCAAGAATTTGGCCTAGTAATCTCCTACTGGAATTACTTCTTGCCCCTGTGGTTCAGGCCCTTTGCCCAAGATGCACTCCTTGAGACTTATAATTTGGTCCTCATATCCTCAGAAATTCATTCATGTCTCCTCCTGCTCTTTGTAGTTTGATAATGGAATTCCAAACTGAATTAATAATTTAGGGATTTTCTGATAAGATTCTTATGTTTAGTAAATACTGATGGCCTCTCCTTCTATTAATTTTTCTTCATTTTTTAAATCCATATCTAGCATCTATATAAACATATGAGAAGTTTCTCAGTTTAAATACTCTATGGAAAATGATATTTTGTTTCCAGTGAAATACATTGCTGTATAATTTCACTTGGTATCCCTAGTTTTTGTGTGCTGAAAAATAATGATAGTTGCCTTTCATATTTAGTCACAGATTACATAGGAAATGAAGAACAAATATGTTGTCTTTATCCTTTTTGTGAGGATTCTATATGCTATGCTTGTTTGCACACCACTACACACAAAAATACAAAGTTTATTTATATTAATAGTTTATTATGATATTGTATCTACAGTGTAATGGTGGTTACACTTGGATCTGTTATTTTACTACAGTTTCACTCTTTGTCTTAAGAAGGCTCTTATGAGTGTCTATTAGTCATAACTGCATTGAGAAAACCAAATTTGATTCTGTGAATTTATTTGATCATCTGCCTTGTGTCCTCCATTACAGTTAATCCAAAGTAAACTGGACTCAGGCATTCCAGGCCCATTTACATCAGCATGGGCATATACTTAGATATGCATTCGTTAATAGAGATTTTCAGGTGCTTTGGTTTATTGCTTGAGTTGAAGCAAAAGTACTCACCTTGGCAAACTCAATATCTTCTCTGCCTTCAGTTTGCAGTTGACACAAAAGAAGCTGCTTTAGGGACATTCTTTTCCATGCAATGGACGGTAAAAATGCATGAGCACTCTGAGCAAGGTCCACAACAGGATGCTTAACAGCAGTATCTTTTTGGAAAGGAAACATCCATAAGCTGAAAATAGTTTGATACATGTCTTCTGTGTTCTGCACAGTTTTTCAAGTCAAACCTTCTAATTCTGCTGGATGCTATACGATGCAGTATAAATCTCTCTGTGCTGCATTCTATTGCACAGGAAAGATAAGTCTACTGTTATCATATAAATGGGTTTTATACTCCCTGTATTGTAGGTTGGACTCTATGATCACAAAGGTCTTTCCAGCCTAGTTGATTCTTTGATTTTAATTGCTTTTATGCAAAATTTTGATCCTATTTTAATTCAACATAGGGAGTTTTACATGAAATTACCTTGAAAAATGATTCTACAGACTTGGTTAACTAGAGATCTACTTCTGACATCACAGTGTTGTGCCTTCTATTTTCCTTTTTTCCTACTTAAGCCTCAGAATACCACTGCTTAATACTTGTGGGAAAAAAATTAATATCATCCATTTCATGTGATCCTCATCTTTTAGTATTCCTTAAACTTTGAGGAGATAAAAAGTGAAAAGTTAATCATGGAACTCAATGATTAATGAGAAACTTTAGGCTACTCTTCCTCTACTTAGACATGGACATCCCTTGAAAACATGATTTTTCCATCTATCCTTGATTTCAGATTCACAGTTGGGTGAAAATCAGGTTTAATCTGCATTATAGCACCTCCATGGGGAAAAAAAGAAGAAATCAAACTCTCTTCTTAGGTCTATGTAGTTAAAGTATGCTGTTTTAAACACTGACACTATTAAAGCTCTCTGTGTCTTCAAAGCACTTCAAAATACTTATCTCCGAGATATCAAAAAGTGTTAGTTCCATTTTACAGAGAGTCTAGAAAAGTTGGCAAGCCCGTGGAGCAAGCCATTCCTAGAGCTGGCAACAAATCCTGGCAGTCGCAGCTGTCACTCCCAGGTTTAGAGAACTCTGCTTCTCTTCACTGTTTAAATAACAGGATGGGCCCTTACCATTCCCAAATAATTTTGTTTGTCATGAGATAATTTGTCTCATGAGACCAAAAGAGAAGAGAACAATAAAGAAGAAGGAAGTAAAGGTGACTTCCTAGTCCTCAATGATAAGCTGTTTTAGAGCCACTGCCAAGGGGAGCACAAGGCATGAGTTAGTGTTGCTGGGAATGACTAAAGTCATATGCAGTTATACATATTTATTTCAATTAATTATAAGCTCATAGGAACTAGAGATGAAAAAAACCTCTATACTAATGCCCTTTAAATGTACTTGAAAGTTGGGATGCATTTAGTAGAGCTTGGAAACACACTTGAGAGAAATTTGGTAGGGCTATCAGTGTAAGCCCATCTATATTTTTTTCCAGTAAATTCAGTGGGAGCCTCCTCACTGGCTACTGGGGTAAAACACGTTGACTGAATTTGAATATCTTGTCCTACAGCTGACTGGTACCTCTTGATTGATTATACAAATGCTGATAATATGCCATTTGGGATTTTAGGGTGCTTTTAGAGTTTTGGTATATAAGATTATAAATCCAGTTGCATTCTTTCGAGAATGGCAACTTGGTGTTTGTTTATTTATGCTATCGAGAAACAAACAAAAGTCACATACACTTACTTAAAATTTGACATATTTATTCAACATAAGCAAATGTCAATGTAGTTGTTTAATCTTATACAAATTTCTTCTTCTGTTCTGATAAAATATTAAACCTGATTGCATTTGAGGATGAATTACTACAGTATAGTAATTGGGCTGTTTATAAACATTTTGAATTCCTAAATGTAACATTATCCTCTATAATAATTTGTTGATTGAGCTGGCAGAAGACAATGGGTTTTGATTAGATGGTGCTGTCTCATTAATATGTATGGTTCTCTTTCTCCATTTGGTTTCCATTTACTCCTGTACATTCAGGGTGGCAGGACAATTTATTTTTCCTTATTATTGGTTCTGCATGATTTTACATAATTTCAGTCATTCTTAGATTTCTTCTAATGTTCTGAGATCCTGATTACCAAGCACTTATTTACTCTTGTCAGTGATCAACAGTCACCTGAAATAAACAACCAACAACTTAATTAAACATATTTTATATATGACAGTGGAAGAATCTAGATGACTTGTAAACAATAAAGAACACTAAACCAAATTCCAGTCCTCAGCTTCTCAACAGGACAAGTTTAAATTTAATTTTGCTTTGCTGCCACATATAGGTAGAGACAAGAGCGGTCTCATAAGAAATAGATGACATGGAATAGTAAGGCAGAGCAGGAAAATATGGACTTGCTCACTTAGATGAAGAGAGAACACAGAAGTGTAGCTAACTTTAGTGGAGGCAGCTGTTCTGGCTCCGTCAGAGGTGGTTTCTTCAGACATAACACCTTACCCTCAGCAACAGACCTTGAAAATTATTTAATTTTTCAGCTAACTTTTTAGGCATGAAATAAAAACAACAAACACAGCAATAATAGTAGTAAAATAGTTTAAAAGTCTTTTCAGCCTCCTGGTAGGTACAACTATTTGTTTGTTTATTTATTTTAGGACAGGCATTAGAGGAGTCTAGGGTTAAGAATATACTCTGCCCATGGCTTTTTGAAGCATTGGGGGAACAATACTTCAATAGTTGTGTTAGAGCAAATACAATTTGATTTTATATGGAGCACCAGATAGTTTTGCTCTGTGGATATTGATCTGATGATGTGAGAAGAAATTTGGGGTTGAAGTCTATCTAATCAGCATTTTGTTGATTTTTCTACTTGCTGTCTGCCCTAGCTTTGTCCTAGTCAGTATTTTGGGAGCACTTGTTTCTTGCTTTTCAGTTCTGCAGGGACCAAGACAGCTGAACACTGGTCTTGGCTGGATGGAGCAGTAAGTAATGAAAAGCAGTTTGAAGGTAAGTGTGCAAGTCTCATCACCATAATTATAAGCTGACTAGTGATGTGCAACCTGTTTCTTACTGCAAAATGATAACTTCCTGACACTTTTCCATTTCCTATCTTTCTAAGGGACCCTTCTGCAAAGCAGGGGTGACTTTTCTTGAAGTGTCTCAGTAATGTCTATTACAGTGACCAGGATGATCAAGAAGGTCCTTTGGGTAACACGGTGACTAAGAAGATTTTTATGCAGGAATCTAAGACATGCAAGTCAGTTACTTTGAGTTTACTCTAAAAAAAAAAACCTGTTAAAAACCCCTCCATAGCAGAATTAGCTTGAAGTAAAAAAATTCCCATTCCTGAGCCCTATCGTATGTACTGTAGCAGAAAATGCTGGGCTGTGCTGAAGTGCTAAAAAGATACATTTAGGGGTTTTTTAATGCTCCAGTGTAATTCCACCTGCAAACCAAACCAAACCAAACCAAAACAACAACCAACCAACAAACAAACCTCAAGAAATGGCATTGATTGGTCCTGCTGGTCTGATTTAACTAACTTTAATCATTTCACAAAAAGCTAAATACTTACTTTAGCTTTTGAGGTGTTGCCCTGACTCACAGACTGACACTTCATCTTGGCCCAGTAATTCTTCCCGTGAACTATTTGAATCCAGAGAATTGCTATAAACTACGGACAAGTTTTAATTTCCTTTCTAGCAGAAATAAATGTATAACCTGCTCTGACTGTGCTACTATTTGTCTTAAACCAAGATTTGCGTGGACCTTCTCTTTCTGTCTTACACTGGCTGCACCCACATGAAAAATAGCACTCAATACATGCAGGATGTGGGAGGTAATTGTCTGGGGATTTTAATGGAGCAGAAAAAATCCAAGGTTTGGAGGATGCTATGGGATGTTTCTTCTTGATAAGACATGAGAGGAAAGGAAGAGATTTCAAACTGATTGATTTTGTGGAATATCGTGGGCTGTGTTTTGTATTATGCCTGAGCATGCCATTCATCCATAAATCTGTCCAAACCTTATTGAACTCCAGGGCAATGCATAACCTCCTGCATTCCCAGGCCATCCAGCACAAACTCATATGAGAAACAGATTGGTTCTGCAGCAGAAAAATGGTAAATGCATAACTTTCCATTGTGAAGAAGGAAAGTATCTGCTCTACCTTGTAAAAAGCTGCTTGTGGATTTGAACTAAAACAGTAATACAGAGTAGAAAATAATTTGGCTATTTGAACCAATTAACTGTACCATGTTTATAGTAAAAAATCACTGATCATCAGGCATGGAAAATGAGTAGAACAGAGCAGCGACTCCTTTTTTCAGCACAGATTGTTGCTTTGCTTATGCTCCTCATGTTCCATGGAGGCCTCCCTACACTGCAACATGTCTTAGTGGCAAAGAGGTTTACATTTAGCTCTGCTCTTGTAGATTACATCTGCATTCTTTGTTTACTTTGATACTGTTTGCTCGAAAATTGCATTTTTTTAAATCTTAGATTACATAAAGGCACAGAGAATGAAAGGCACAGAGAACTGGAATATACATGCATGTATGCTAGAAATTATTATATGGAATTAAAAAATGTAATTACATGCATCACTTAAGATTTTTGCAAGTAGTGTACTAGACATAGCTTTAAACTCTTCAGCCGTTATGCTCATCATAACTCTGTGGGTTAACATGTACAGAAATTGCATCTTTACCTCAAATTTCAGGAACTTAACAGAGTGCTTTGGTAGATGAGAGCAAAATTTGTAAAGTTGAAGGTTGGATACAGCTGCTATATTTGCCAATTTTCAGAAGACAAGCAAATTAAACCCTATAAAGCTAAAATAGCATTCAGTTTCTTGTTGTATGTATATAATAATAAACATATTTTGTTAAACAGTTGTAAAGCTTCTTGCGCTGCTGTCTAAACATTGTTTATTATTATTCCAGCAGTGCATCCTCCTAGCCATCAAAAATATGTCTTTCTTAACACCTCATGGTCAGTCTGACTTTGCTTAGCAATTCTTCTAAGAAGTATTTGAACATCCACTTTCTTTCAGACATGACTCCAGAAAAATGTGTTTGAAAGAGAAAGTTATTGAAAAAATATTGTGTTGAGGTATTAATTAATTAATTAAAAATTAATTCAACATTCTAATGACTATAAAGTTCTTTTGTAGATGAACATTTAAATAGACAATTTATTAATCTCTGAAATTTCTATTTAATTCTGTCTCATCTTGTGTTTCCTTTGTGTTTTACAGTATGCTGTATTTAAAAAACAAAAATCCTCCTCATCATAATTAGTACATTATTCTCCCAGTAGCAGAAATAGCTGAAGCGGAAATAAAGAGTAGTTAATGAATTATCATTATATGAGTTGGAAGTAAAGAATTGGAAGAAAAGACACATGAACAACCTTAATGAAGCTTGTGGAAGTCCTATGGACTTTACCACGCTTTAAATCAAGTCAGTATATCCTTACTGGAAGAGTACTTATGCAGCTGCAGTTTGGTGTACATGAGTAATTTTACTCTATTCAGTGGCTTTATTCCCATTCTCAGCTGATCTGAGAGGATTCTATCAAAATTACTCTTTCTCAATACACTAATGCAATATATAGAAGTTATTCCAGGTCCAATGAGACTCAGCCCCCATTTGGGGTAAAAAAACATAACCTAAGTCTGTTTGTTTCACCTTGCTTTGTTACATCTTGAGGCCTGTAGCAAAAGCATGGAGGACAGACATAATTCTCTTTCAAAAAGTCTACAGCAACCTTGAACTTTTAAAAAAAGTTAATTTCCATTTTAGTGCTTCCTATAATTTTCCTCTATCTATTTCCAAACTTTAAAACCCAGCAATAAACAGAGGGGTTCAAGCCACAACTATTTGCTATTTCCTTCCCATTTATGTAGACTAATCTCCTTTTCTATTTTTTTCCCCCTCATCTGATATCTCCTCTGCAACTAATATTGCATCACAAAACTGACTGGGAGTAGCACTGATTGCAGTAAGTGAATCATTACTGTCCATCCATCCATTACTGTTACATCCCCAGGGCACTGACCGTATCATTTTCCCTGCCCACTGTTTGCCATCCAGTTTAATGGCAATACATTAAAAGGCAATGGATGAATACAGTAATAACTAATGATAACAGGTACAAGAATGACATGCTTTATGGGTAAAGGATAAATAAAAGAGAGAAAAGGGCTATCATACTTCTTAAAATGGATCTTGAACTTCTCAGACTTGGCTTTAAGAACACTTGCAGCTTTCAGATAACCACTTCAGGAGCATTGGCACTTTTTTTAGGAAAAAGACACAATATTCATCACTGAGACGCATTAAAATGCACACCATGACAATTGTAGGGCATTGATAGCATATGCATATACTAGCTGCTAAAGGACATTAAAATAATTAAGAACTTCCATCTCATCATGAAAATTATTTGAGCACCAAACAATGCCATGCTTATAACCTAAAAGTCTCACAAAATTAATTTTTTAACAATAAATAATGTTTATCAATAGCCATTATTAAACATAAATTATTTTATTTTAGGTTTTTTTTTTCTTATATATTTGTATGTTTATGTACAATAATGATCTCTTGGTTTGGGGTTTGGTTTCCTGCATCTTTGAAAAAAGAAAAGACCGCAAATCCCCATAACTGATCAGTATCTTCATTACTGCAGGTGACTTGGTACCGACAACCTTTTCACTGCTCAGCCTATTTTGCTGTCCTGTAATGGATCTGTTGTGTAACAGGGACTTCAACGTATAAACCTACAGGACTTGTCTGAGGGTAATAGTGAAATAGTCCTGCCTTCTGTTTTCTTTCTTCCAGTCAGTTCTTTAACATGGGAAGGTCTTCCATTTTGTCAGTCTTCGTTTCTTTACGTAGAGCAAGTTTGAATGATGGCACCAAATTGAGCAGAACAATCAATACCTTAAGGAGCAAGCACTTCAGAGAAACCTTGAGAGACTGGCAAGAGGATGGATAGAAAGCCCATGAAGTTCCTTTGGGGAAAATGCAATATCATTGCACCTGGGATGGAATAACCCCACGCCCCAATACAGCCTGGGAGCCAGCTCTCTCCTCAGAGACAGGGTAGAGCTGGGGTTTGCAGTAAAGGACAGGGGTGCTGGGGGACAATAACTTGAACATGGAGCTGATGGGAGGGTGGGCTGCACTAGGAAGAACACAGTGTCAGGCTGAGGAAAGTGGTCACTGCCCTGTGGGACTTGTGAGAGCACAAGTGGGTCACTGGCTTCAGTGAAGGGCTGTCCAGAGCAAGGCAGATGTTGACAAAAGAGAAGGAGTACAGAGGAGAGTTTCTGTGGTTGTTGAGGGCTGAAGAACAGGACAGAGATATGTAAGCAAGAAAGAACACAAAGGAAACTGACAGAGCTGGGTTTATTCAGTCTTAAGAAGAAAGGGCTGTTGGGGATCTAGTTGCCATGCACAGCTATCTAAAGGCTTGGCTACAGGGACTTCTGACAGATGTACCCAATCAAAAGCCAAGAAGTAGTGGACACGGGGTGCAGCAAGGCAAATTTACCCTGGATTTACACAGAAAAGTCCTAAGTGAGGGTGGTTAATCACTGGAAGAGATTGCCCAAAGAGGCTGTGGATACTTCTCTTGGGAGATGTTAAATCTCATCTGATCAGTGAGCAAGTAACCTGCTAGATGACTCAATGACCCCCAAAGATTTCTTGCAGCCTGAAGTGAAACTTGCTTAGATTAAGTTAAAATGCACTTTTTTCCTTGTTGTTTTCTAAAAGTAGATGTATTATCACATTTTTTTAAAAGAGTTATAATAACAAATGCAAATCTTCTGAAAAATAGGTTATATCCAGACTTCTTAGAATTTAGTCAGAACATGAATTTTAACTTCCACACAACAATCCAGAACAGTTTTCCATATTAATCAACTAAAATGCACCAAAAGGTAGCTTAGAGACCTTAACTTTGTATAATTGTGTCATTCTATAATTGTGTCAAGCTAGTGTTATCTAAAAACTAAGTATCTGATGACATTAGTTTTATCACATAACTGTTACAAAGTTTTTTGCTAATTAGTTTGTCTTTGTAAAATCTTGATGATGACCTTTTGAATTTCCAGGGCATGAAGCTGCAGTTATGCAAACTGGACCTGCCATTAACACCTGTGCTGAATTATTTCCCACTGATTGAACAGGTGTTGGGCACTGTGTAACTCATCATTGATTTGGAATGGATGATTTTGCTTCAGGATACTTCTGGCAGGCTGAACCTCTCTAGTTGTTTCCTTATGCACATAAAAAAAGAAAATGGACTTGAAACTACAACCATAACTGAATACTGAGTGCTGGGGAAAAAAACCTGACTTTCAATATTGACAACCAGTAGATAAAGAATTCCCTAATGAGAAGAGAGCTGTCTCATTTTGCAATCACTCTCTTAAATGGTGTGAAAAGAGAGAATATTATCTTAAATGGACATATCAATGAATGAACTAATGCTGGATGAATTTGTCAGATAAAACTGCTTAAGTTTGTAGCTTGCTCCAATTATTGTTCAGCAGAAAACAGATTCATTTGTAGCTTAGAGTTCAAATTCTTGATAAGTAACTTAAAAAAAAAAAAAGCTACCCAAATACTTGAAAACCCATAGATTTCATGTCACTGGATATGCTCAGTTAAAAGCATTAGTTTTGGTCCAAGAGAAACTATCTGCTCTGCTCCTTCAGGTACAGGTCAGCAAAATAATATCTTTATTCTAATTATTACATTATACAGAGATAGTAACCTATAATATCCTATTCATGATAATTGATATTAAAGTAGTTGTTTTCTTTGTCTTTAAGAAAAATTAATTTAGTCAACACTTTCTAAGATGGCTGGTTTTTTCTACTGAAAATTTTTTCTATTTGAATGAATTTTGAGAAGAATTAGATTCTCATCTGCTCCCCAGTCTGTCTGCTCTTGAGCAAATTTGAGTTATTTTCTCTGAATATCTAATATAGTTTGGCTAAATACATTTCTGTTATAAAGTGATGTAAAGATGGGTCATGGAAACCTGAATCTTGAGCCATTGATTTGCTGTTCTAGTCTATGAAACCATAATCTTCTGAGATTGCTTCCCAGAGAGTGTCTCTTGCAGGTGGTCTCATAATCTGGCTAGACCTGGATGTCTTAGGTTAACTGGGGAGATCAAAAGACCTATAAAGATGTAAACAATGTTAATTGCAATTTCCTTAACATATGGTTGTCCCATGACAGAAAAGTTTTATTTTATTTTTATAGTTTTATTGCAACCTTAAAATGAGGGTGGCGGTGTAAAACCCAACAGGGCTACATTTTATTACAATCTGCCAAGGAAACATACCTCTTTTAACTTTTTTTATATTCTAATGCGTATTTTGTACATATATTCACTCTTGTATTTGCATTATTGACTTTACTTGTTCCTTTGGAATTGTTTCATGTAAGCTGATTTGTGTCAGTCTTTAATGGTGTACAGACCTTAAAGGGAGGTTAAAAGTAATTGAAAATGAATTTAAGAGCTTGGAAAATTATCTTGTGTACTTACATGAAAGCATCATCCAGAAAAATAAATAATAAAAAATATATATGTTCTGTAGAATTGAGCGATATAAATCACAGGATGAACAGTCTGTCACCTACATAAGTTACCTTTGAAATATATAATTTATTCCAATTGTGTGTTTTATGACACTATATACCCTGAGATACTCAGAACAGCATTCTTTATGGGAAGATAGTTCTCATTTGCTGTGTAAGCAGATGCTGCTATCTAAGAGTCACCCAACCAAATCTTTGTTGTTGAAAAGGGAGATTTATGATTTGAATCTCACTGCATGACCAGGTGATAAGTCCTGTCCAAAAGTTAAATATGACAACTTTTCACAGACACCGGCCAGATGCTCCACAGAAGCTCATAAGTTAGAACAGAAATAACTGACCACATTATTATCACTGCAATAAATTCACCACTCAGACTTTAATTGCTTGTGAGATTATAATAGTCATGCTCTGTCCTGCAGCATTTTAATTTTTAAACTGAAAGAAGGAAAGGTAAAAACAGAGCAGGCTGAAATTGTTATGTCTCCATGCAAATGAACTATGTAGCTATAGAAATGCACACTTCCATGTGAAGGCATGTGAGGTTATCTTGTGAGTACTCTTATCTTCAGAGTTTGCTCTGGAATTTTAATGTCCATGCTAAAGCAGTCTTCTGAAGATTTAAATTGAGATTGCTTTGTGGCTAAATTCCAAAGTCTTCTGACAGAAAATGTAGTAGCTGTACTACAGAAATGAAACCATTCTTTCTTTCTTTTGCTAATGATCAAACAGAGCTAAATTGTGATTGTTAGCTAACGTGTCACTCCATGAAAACCACTGGGAGAAATTCTGCACAGATTTGCTGAGTGGATGGCAATTTGCCCTTTAATGCTCACAGTGCATTAGCTTCTATACAGTGTGTGCATTTTGTTATCTTGTGTCTAGAGCAATATTGAGGCTGTAATTTCCTTTTCAAAGCAGCTCCATATGACTCAAAGAGAAACTTACAAAAGCCTTGTAAATTCTATTGAGAAGCTCAGTCTTTGTGTAGCAGCTAATTCCTGCGCAAACAAATATGAAGGGTCAGCAGGAGCTTTATGCTACAATGTAGTTTTGTGTTATGAAGCTCATGGCAGGAAGATGGGATTTAACTTTTTGTACTCTCCTGCATTATACGTCTAAATTCGTAAATTTGTGATACTAATTGGAAAAATCTAGAGGGAAGTGCTTATAAAGGTTGTATATAAATATGCTTAGGAAAATATAAAATGGTTTGTCTCCACAGGAGATGTTTACAATAACAGGCAACAAGGCAAGACCTTTTATCCCCGTGTTAGGGCTGATGGAAATTTGGTGCCAGCCTGCATGTCCTTCACCTGCTATCCCTGAGTAGATGTTGATTTTCCAATTTACAGGTATGTTAAGAATTCATGGCAAAGTTAAATTATACATGAGAATGAGAATTTTCTCCTCCAGAAAGGAGAGTCTCAGTTTGTTGTGTTATGGGTTTTGTATTTTTAATTGCTAATAAATTGTCAGAAAAGGACCATTTTAGCTTCCCCTGTCTATTCCTCTTTCCAAATATTTCATTTTCTCCACACCAATTTATTGTTTCAGTATGAAACAAGAAGCAGATTTAACATGGAAGGAAAAATATTGATGGTCTTTTGGAACTGCTTATTAGTCCAGAGGCAGGGGAACCTGTAGAGTTTAAAAAAATCCCTCTATAAGTGTTTATCATCCAGGCTTAATTGTGTAATTCAGTTTTACTATACAGTTCATTAGAACTTTAAAGCCAAATTATTATTTTTACTCCTGACTCTAAATTTCAGATTATTCCTGCCCAAAATTCATAACATTTATTTTTCAGGTCAAAAACCTCACTCATACTGCATTGGCTCTTACTAAAATTTTATTTATAAAATAATTTTCACATGAAGAAAGATGTATTTGACAATAGAAAATATTATAACTAGGGTAAACCTCTTGACAGAAAACAGTACTTTATACTGCAATTAATTTATTCTATCACACAGCACAGAGTGAATTTTGGAGTATGAACAAACTGTGAGAAGCAGATAGATTTGTTTAAACATCAGTAGCAAGTAAAGCAAGTAAAATATTTTCTGTTGTTAAAGGAGAAGCACTGGCACTGGTATTGACCAAAGTGACATTTCATGAAAACAATAATTGGCAGGTTGAATTAAATGATTATAGTTTTGGATAGTTTTGGTTTCTTCCTGCTTTATTTTTGTTGAGTCTTTTATCATAGGCTGAGTAACCTGGGATTCTCCAGAGTGTATGAATCCCTTAGTAAACTTTTCACAGCAGATTCCCCAACATAAGTTCTAGCCTTGTGCTGGTAGGAGGTAGGATACATAAAATTCTACTACTTTGCAAAGAAGTACTGGATCTGGCATGCCAGAGTCAATTCTGGTTAGCTTATTCAGAAGTACTCTGGGTATTCCATGTCCAGAACTGTAAGATAAGTGACTTTCTCTTGGTATTCTATAAGAATAACTTGTGAAAAAAATAAGTTATAGTAAGTATTGAGTGATAATATTCTTGAAATGTCTATTACTGCCAAGGGAATCTAGAAAATTTTAGGAGCTCTAAATACGTTATTTTTAGCAAACTCATTCTGCTACACACACTTCTCCAATGCCAAGGAGATCTGTATAATTATACAGCAGGTACATAAAATAAATTTGACATCTGATTGTGAATGAATGTCAAATTACTGTGCTGAAAAACACAAAAATTGAATGACTTGCATCTGGAAAGCTTAAAAGGGATGGAAAATAGAATTATGTGAGAACAATAAAAAGTGTTTAATTCCTCCCTTTGCATTGTCACTGTTTGAGTAGCAGTTACATGGCAGATAACATGTGCAGTGTAGTGAGAACACCAAAGAAAGCAATTACTTACTGGTTACTGGCTTTCTAGATGAAGTGCATGATTTATATTTTCTGGTAAAATATATGTATGTGTTTATATAATATATAGTAGCATGGGGCAAAGAACACTTTGTGATGCACAGCTGCTCCTTCCTTTTGGAGTAAGAAAAATAATGGTGGTGGATAATTAAATTCTGCCAATGAAGCACCAGACATCAGAGACCCCTTATAAATTCAGACTGCTACAATTGCTTGACCTGTGCAGAGAAATCAGAGAATGCTTTGGGTTGGAAGGGACCTTAAAAGGCCATCTAGCTCAACCCCCTGCTCTGAGCAGGGACATCTTCAACTTGATAAGGTTTCTCAGAGCCCCATCCACTCCGACCGTGCATGTTTCTAGGATTGAGTCTACCACCTTTACCCCTTGCCCTATGGGCAACAGGCCCTGCTAGGAATTTTTTCCCATCTTTCTCACCAACTGTCTCAACAACTTCAGTCAGAATGTCACATGCCAAATCAGGACAGCACTGGCACATATTTCACAGAAAAGAATGGATAATGTCAAGTAGAGGGAGAAAGGAACTCTTTGGGGAAAAACCAGAGTGAAATAAGAATACATAATAGCCATAGGAATTATATGGTGAAGCAAGCATATTTGTATGAAGTGGAGAATAGCTGATGCTGAACTTTTGTATGGTGCCTCCAGCATCTGTTTGACACTGAATTTTACCTTCAGTCAACTGTGCCAGTGTAGTAAAAAAAAATAAAAAAATCAGCATCAGCAAGAGTTACTCTTGTCAGCAATCTTAATGACAGAACGGAGAAGATTTCTGTTGGTTGTAGTTGTAAGTACCTGTGTTCTCAAGAATACCTCTAGATTTCTATTATTATACTTTATTTTGAGGGCTTTTTTAAGCTGCAAGAGAAAAGGTCCTAAGGGCTTTGTGAACCAATGTTTTTAAGTAAATTATTGTAGAGATAGAGGGTAAATTTTCATAAATAGGTTGTAACTTAATTTTTGGCCCTGGTAAGAGACAAAAACTTTGGGCTGTTTTATGTTAAAAAAGGTGATTTATGGAAGGTCATCAAGTACATGGATCAGCTTTATCCTAACTTAAAGGATTTCAGCTATTCTAGTCCATACCTATATGTACAGGTCTATGTAAAAATGTGTATTTTATCTGACATAGTTTTCATTTTTGCAGTCTCGTGTTTGTGTGTCTTGAAATTATGAGTTTATTTTTTATTGTGGGTAGAAATTATGAATTTTGGAACACTAAGGGTTAAGTTGTGAAAGCTTTCTAAAGCAGGAAAAAAAAAAGTGCCAGCTTTTTTGAAGGAATTCAGATCTGTCCTTCTCTTGTCATTTGCAAAATGTTTTCATGCTTAAGAACTTGAATGAAAGCAGTGACAAATTCCTAATTTGAGCACACAGATGCTTTTTGTGTACGTTATTTTCTTTCTGTCCACAAAAGTCATCAAATGCAGAAACGATTTGCATGCAGACTTCTTCATATGTGCCTGTATAAAGCCGTGCATATGCGAAATGAGCGCTGATAAATTCACATTCTAGAACCCAGCTAATGTTAAATTTTCCTCTCATAAAAGTTTTGGTGGCTTTTATCAGAAAAAAAAAAAAAAAAAGGAAAAAAAGAGATCTTAAAGCTGAGTCATACAGTTCCGTCTCAAGAAAGAAATATTAAGCAGAAATTTCGTTTAACTTCCCAAAGGGGAAATCTATCCTTAATTCCAGTTCAAAAGCTGAGAGTTTCAACTCAGCTTAACGCCAGGAAGTCAGCCCCAGCAGAGGGGGAGCCTGCCCAAGATCCGCGGCTGGGTCTGTTCAGCGATGAGGACCCCCAAGAGGCTGGGGCGCGGTTCCTTCGCTCGGGGCCGTCGGGGCGCAGGACGCGCTCCTGCCGCTGCTGATTCACCCTCGCCCGGGGCCGCCCCGGCACGGGCTGCGCGCAGGCGGCCGTGAACCTGCTCCAAAGGCTTGGCGTTAATAAAGCTGTCGTGCACGCACTGCAGGTGACATAAAACCTTAGGAGATGCTCGGTCGACGGCAGGCTGCTCTCCCGCGGCATACACAGCCATCGGCAGTCAGCCAGCGCGCCGGGGCAGGGCTGCGCTCCGCCCGCCCGCACTGCGGGCACCGCTCCCGCCGGGATGCTCCCGCCGGGATACACCGGCACGGACAGCCGCTCTCCCCCGGCACCGGAGACCCAGCCTCATGGCACAGGCAGCATTTATTGATGGACGGGGGAGGAATTTCACCTGGCTTTTATTAACTCCTCTGCTCTGGAGGCAGAGCTCGGTTACACGGCGTAACATAAGGTGGTGCAGGGGTTTAATATCTGTCACAATCAAAGGCTAATGCAAATTCAGTGGGCACTGTAATATCAGCACTAATAATCAATGTTAAATTAAGATGTATTATCTAGGTAGCATGCATAAAGAAAAGGGGAGTCCTGAAATGTCATAATCATTTTAATTAGAGCAGTGTTGGAGCTGGGGAGGAACGCTTGTCGCTATAAGGAAACTACGGTAAAATCCTGGCCAGTTTTTTTTCTGGAAAACACACTGTTAATTACACTGACATATGCTGAAATGAGACCGTATAGTTACTCTTCTTGATGAAATGAGCTCTATGTTTCTTTTGAGACAAGATTTGAAATAAAGTACATAAATAGAGTGGTAAAAACTCCTTTAATACTTCCTGTCTTCCCTCACCCATATATTTCCCTTGTAGTTATTTTCAATCTACAAATTAATTAAAAGTGCAGCAGGCACAGTATATCCATGCAAGTTGTCTCTCTCCCACACTCTGCACTTGTTTAAAACATAAAGGTTTTAGAAGCGAGTAAGAGCATTTAATATAAAATTGCTGGAATGCATGCGTGTGAGGATTACTGCCCCCCAGAAAGGGCAATCGTGCCCTGTGCAGTATTACACACCATCAGAGTTAAAACTCAGGGCGGGAGGGTGGAATTTTTTAGTACAGTTTTTATGTATTGCAAACCATATATTATTGCAAACTATACATATACATATATTAGTTTACTGCTCGGCCTGTTTTTTCTTCTATTTCCAGTATCACAATATTCAAGGTATGGATTATGGAGTATCACAGACCATCCTTGTTATGCATAATGTTATCCGTGCTAAATTAGAAAACAGGAAGCAACAGAGGGCAGCTGGTAGTTGCCCTTTACTATAATCTCCCAATAATCTGTTTTGTCTAGGCTGTTCTTCAATTCTAGTTGTAATGATGAGTCAACTTTTTCTCCCCTGACAAATTATTCCATTGTCTAACCTTCTGAACATTTCTGCTTAATGCGTAGTTTTAATATTTAAGTTTTGAATTTCAGAACATTAGTTCAGCTATAATGGTAAATGTGAAAGCCATCTCCTATCAATTAACAACCATCTGGGAGAGATGGAATTCAGAAATGAAGCAAAGTGCTGTACAATAGTGAATGATGAAGGGAAAAAAAAAGTCAACCAAATGAGATGGGGTTTTTAAAAGTACTTTCTGGGACAGGAAGGAGCTGACCTCTTCAACTTTTAAAAACTTGTGTCTTTTATACAATGATATATACTCTTTGATAGTATATAGAATTCATAATTGTCAGTCTTACCTGTGTCAAAATAATTTGTAAGTAACAGGTCTTGCATTGTGTTAAAAAGTAGCAAAGCAAGATACGATTATTTGGAATTGTAGAGGTGGTTGCTTTCAGGGTGTTTTTGAGATTCCCAGTTGTTACTGTCTAGCTTTTTACAGAACACAAGTGCTTTTAAACATCGTCACTTAAAAATAAAAGAAAACGTAATTATGTGTTGCCAAAAAGTTCTAGGGACTCAAGTCTAATGTTAGAAAAATATTGGTAACTGAAGAATGGCACAGACAAGTCCCAAATAGTACTTAAGGTTTAGACAGGCTTCAGCATATTGTCCCAGGATTTTGTAAAACTCTATTACAATGCAGGTAAAGTTTTCTGAATGTCTTGAGAAGTTCTGTTTTATCAGATTTTCTCTTTTATGTACTTCTTGTAAACCCTAAAACTGATAAATTATGAGCACTGGAAATGTTTATGGTAGTGGCAATTTTCTCTGCCCACACGTGAGATGAGGAGGGAATGCTGGCACATGGCTGTCAATATCAAACTCCTGTGTGAATTGGTCTGCTCTTTTTGTAGGGACCAAGCAGAGCTTCAGATTTCATAGGCACAGGAGACTGCTGCAGTTCTTTGTGTTGACTCCTTATGTAGTGGCTGCGTAATCCTGTTCCCAGCTCCCTTTTCTTCCTTGAGGATTACTGAAACACAAGAAACCTCACAAAGCAAGCAGTTTAACTGGTGTCTGGCCTTTAACTGGCTGTAAAGCCAAGTGCTTTCCCATATGACACAGGCTACCAGGAAGTGTCTAGCCCCAAAGTGACCTAAACTTTTGGCCCTCCAAGTAAGAAGCTGGAGTTCAATGTCTGTTTTTGTACCCTCCACTTAACTCCAATCGCTACAACAGAAAACTCTGGAAGCAAAGACACACCAAAGCAACACAGTGTTACTCTGTCCCTGAACAGAGAGAAGAATAACAAAAATAAAGGAAGAAACTTCCAGCTAGTAGGAACTTCATTTTTCGCTACAAAATTACTGTAATACATTTCAGCTATAAGGAAATCCTCTTCCAATTTCATGCTACAGTAATGTCCATAACAAAAATAAATGTATAATACCAATATAGATTAAATAGATGCTGATTGAATATTACACCTGGGAAGTGTTCAGCAGATAATTATGGCCTAAATTCTGACTTTTTTTGCCTTCAATCCCTGTTGTTTTTTCCTCTTTCAATATCCTCTCTCATCCCCCTCCCCCTTGCAAAAGAAAGCCTTAATAATCTTGAACAATCAAAACCAGTACATGTTGCTATAATTGTGACCCACTACTTGAGATGAAGACATTCTGCAAATTTTTAAAGGAAATTTTAAATTTTTTTTTAATTAATCACACGAAATACATTGAAAGTGTTTTATATATTTTGCATAATATGCACATTTGAGGAGGTTAACTTCCTTCATGTCATTGTATGCCAGCAATGTAATCCAATCTGTGTATTGCTGACATAACTGACAATACAGGATTTTGAAAAGTAATCAGAAGAGTCATGAAATCAAATGAACTGTGAGGATTTCCAGCACAGTAGACTTTGACTTTTTTTTTTGATGAATATACCTAATTTTGCATTGCCCATTCTTATAACTCTCATTTTGAGCAACAAATAGTTTCACATACAGATATGGTTGCTGCCTGCTTTTATATATGAATAAGAATTCAAATAATGTAAACCTACTTAAATTTATTATTTAACTTAGTTAATGTTCAACTCAACTTTTTATTGAAATGATAATTTATTAAGCTTCCGTTACTGTATATGTACTAACAATACTGTTTTTACCAGGTGAGAATTTCTGTCTAAGTGAATGTTTTAGGCAAGATGAGAAACCCTCTCTCTCTCTCTCTCTCTCTCTCTGGGCATTTTCCTTATGCTGTTGAAGAAATCAAGCTTGATTTCTGGTGAAATGGACTAAACCCTGGTACAAGAAAGCACTAAGAATGCTTGTCTTTTGAGGGCTGCTTCTTTTCTCAGATAGCAATTTTCTATAACTCCAGGGAATTCACTTCCTTACATGCTGTTAAAACTAGATATTTACATGACCTGTATAAAAACATTGTGAGGAAAAGCATATTGTCACAGGGCACTTTGCAAAGAGTATCCTCAACAGAATTATCAACCAGTTAGTTAGGCCCACTGAACTTAGCCTTCCTCAAAAATTGCTCTTTGCAAATAGTTACTTCATGCAGACGTTCACAGCCTCACTGCACTTCTTCCTTGAGGCATTGTTAGACAAAGCTCTTTCCCAGGGTGACCTGCAGCAGCACAAATTTAAAGACATTAAAAAAATGCAATGCAAAACCAAAGCAGACCAACAACAAAAAAACACATTAGCTAAATTGCATGTATTCCTATAATACAGTAAACAAATAAACTGTCTTCTGCTCAGTTTAAAAGTGAATAAAGTCTGTTTGCTTGCACTTACCCTCAACTGCACTACTGGGAGGAATGGAAAGTATTCATCTCATGCACAATCAGTTTTACCTTGCACTCATCATTTTACTGTTCATCTCCTGCCCTGACTCCACATCCGTAAGAACATATTGTAAAACTACTCACATATGTTGAAAAAACTGTAGCAGCAGTGTTAACAATATTAGTATTTTTCTTCTTGTTTGGACAAATTATGGTTTTACTCCCTAGAAAGCTAACCTATTTCATTAACATTTTCCTAGATTGCTTTTTGCCTTCCCTTTGAACCTTGTTTAGTAAGATGGATTTCATTTTGTTTAATGAGCTTACCTTTCAGCAACTCATCTTGATGGTGGATTTTATTGTGTTATGCATACTCCCAATATCTCAGCTTCTGTCAAAATAAATGTAATGCACAGTGCCAGATGCAAAGATGAAACGCACTGGGTTTAATGGAAGAATTGTCAACTTTTCAACAGGTATCTGTCTGCTGCTCAAGACTAGAGTCTCGTTTTATTTAAAAGAGCCCATGTTCTCATATTGACAGTTGGGGCTTTTTTTTTATTTTTTTTATTTTTTTATTTCCTCTATCATGTTGTTTCTTCTACCTAAGTAAGGCCCCCCCTAAACTTAGTTAGATAAGATTAAATTTACCAAATTTTACCTTTGCAATATTTTAGCTGAGGAATATGTTTTTCAGGACAGCATCTAGCTCAGGTAAATTTAATGCTGGAGTTCACTAATGCACACGTAGGTGTCTGCAGTGTAGATGTCAGTGTCTGAGACATCTATGCCAGGTCAGGGTAAATGTGTGTCTTGTCTCTGCAGCCTCTCTGCAAGACACTGCTGCTGTGATAAAAGATGATGGCTTTCAAAACCTGAGCTACAACAGCAATTGCATATACTGTTTTGGTAGTTCTTGTGATTATCATCCTGTGTTGCTCTCTGTTGCTTCACAAACTATTACCCTGTGAATGTGTATCTGGCTGTTACCTCTCTTAATTCTGTTAAATCCTGCTTACATCTTCACGCTGCAACTCTGCCAGCTTTTCTGTCTGCCAGTGACCAGGCTGCTCATTCTTTCCACTGTGCTTTGCTATGGCACCTTACTTTCTTTTTGAGTAAACCATCTAGATAGCAAGACAACAAGAAGAGGAAACCCTGCCTAATCTAGCATACAGGACTGAAATAGTTCTTAGCTTTCTCACTCTGTTTGCTTTACCCTTGTCAGAGCAGATTGCTATGCAGACGGACACAGTCACATTTGAAGTGACAGATTTATGTCTAAAACATGTAACAGAGAATGTCAGGAACCAAACCTGGGCCTTGATTCCATATGGCATATATAGATGCCTTCCATCAGCTCAGCACAGAGCAAACCCCTCCGTGGGTCTGTACTCAACAGAGGTGTTTGAAATGTCCAAATACAGAGCCAGGGAAAGGTGTGACCCCTAATCAGTGCCCAAGGATCAGGCTCAAAATTTGGCTCTCTTTACTGACCCACAGTGTGCCAAACTTTGGTCCTATGTTGCAAAATGTGCCTCTAGAAGCAGTATAGGCATGTGCTGATTTTGATCCCAATGTTTTCATTGCATGCAGTACACACATGCTGTGCAAAGACACATGCAGTATTAAGCATATCCCGGGTTAGTAAAACTTGAAATGGGAATATCAGAGAGCTTCTCTTACTTTGTAAGTAGACCTGGATAACATCTAAAGATCTAGGCAACAGGAGAGGTAACCTACTGATTTTCGGAGCAAGAATTCTCTTTTGAGGGGAAAAAGGAGCTTTCAACATCACGGAAATGGAATAAAAATATAGAATGGATTGGATTAGAAGGGACTCAATATCTATTTCCTATCCCCTGCCATTGGCACGGATAACTTCCACTAGACCATAACCTGGTCTTGAACAGCCAATTGTAATCTTTTCAGGAACCCTCAACTAGAGACACAGTCCCTCTCTCTAGAAAGAGTTCCTCATTCTGCTGTTAGGGGCTTCATTGTTGCCAGAATAAAAGGGGTTAGTGCACTTGTGGTCATTCCAGACTAGAGACAATGCCTTCTATTTCTTGCCATGTGCAGTATTTTGCCCAGCCCCTTGGCTTGTTTTTGGACTTGGCTTGTTACTCCATTACATTTGCAGGGGGGATTCTTCAGACACATAGCCCCCAATATTCACTATTAAATATATTTCAGCGGTAATAATCTTATGCACTTTGTGTAATTTGAGGTTATTGTGTTGTTGGAGTGTTTTTCATTATTTGATTCCAGTTTTCCTTAGGCCTAGTAACTGTTTAAGAGTTTTAGAGATTTAAACTGTTATACACCATAGATCATGGAATCACAGAATCACAGAATGGTTTGTGTTGTAAATGACCTGAAAGATCTCCTAGTTCCAACCCCCTGGGGCAGGAAACCTTCCATTAGACCAGGATACCCAGAACTCCATCCAGCCTGGCCTTGAACACTTCCAGGAATGAGAAATCCACAACTTCTCTGCGCCACTTTTTTCAGTGCTTCACCATCCCCACAGTAAAGAATTTCTTTCTAATATCTAATCTAAACCTACCCTCTTTCAGTTTTTTAATAAGATAAAAAGATGATAATACATTTATCTCCAAGGCTTTATCATGATTCATAAACCACACTGATGAATATGAAAAGAATGCATGAAAATATCAAGGTGTAATGTACTTAGAGCAGTTAAAATGTTAGCTTTAAAAAAGTGGGAAAGGGAAAACCTTGATTGTCAATTGATAAAATGTGGAGAAACAGAAGCATCAGCATTATGCTCTTCTCAGAGCAGTTTAATACCTGACTTTTGAATAACATGGCTACTGTGCAATGAACTAAAAGTTAAACTACATAGAGCACAATTCATTTCACTCAGCTTCAGATGTCCAAGCCTGAGACAATGATCTCAGATTTTCTTCAAAAAGAATAAGGATTCTCAGATTGCTCATTATATTCTCAAAAAACTATGCAAACCCGACCAGCTGAATTACTGTCAGGTTGCCTGGGAGAATGAGTCAAGGATTCATGTTTTCTCTACTGGCTGGACTGCAAAATGAACCTGTAGGAAGAGCAGCTAAAAAGAAGGAAATCTTCAGAGTTTGGACAGGATGAATGCTCTCAGGAAGTGAGGAAAAATGAGTATTGAGGATTGCCAAGGGAAACAAATATGAAATATTTTAAGAAAATTGATGTTCCTGTTATAGGAGGAATGGAAGTTTTTGGGAGAATGTGGTTTACATTTTCAAACCTGCCCAGAGAAATGGCCTTTCAAACACAAATACGGGATGGGACATGTGCTACTAACAGAAAGCATCTTGAGGTAGAAGATCGGCCTGACAGTATACTAATGTGACTGATGAGGTGGTTTTTAAATTTTCTTTTCTTTTTTTTTTTTTTTTATTTGACTACTACTTTTGGAATATATTTGTTTTCATTTGCTCTGATTTTTTAAAAAACTGTCTTTTAAAAGTGAGAATAAATACTGCTTGTTTGTTGTGTCTTGTCTTAGTTTAAGTAGAAGACCACAGGAGTGAGACAAGACTATGCCAGCCTAAAGAATACATGAACATGTTACTCTAGTTATGCTGTTTTAACTTGCATTCAAACATAACCTTAGCTACTCATAGTTCTTCTGATGTTTCTAGTATTCATACTTTAAGAAAAAGATGCAGGTTGAAGTGCTTCAAAATTCTAACCAAAGCCTGTAACAAACTATGTTGGTTTTAATCTGACTTATATTAAAAATGCAATTTTTTAAAATTTTAAATAACCAACCAAACAAAAAAATAAAACCCAACCAAAACCAAAACCCCCACCCTCTTCCAAGTCCTTAGAATCATATTTGAAACAGAAAATCTTATAGACTAATTTTTAATTTATTTTTAAGTACTCTCCACTGTTATGTGGAACTTAGCATTAGAACTCATGCACTCATAGGATGGAGATGAACACATCTAATAATTTTACAGATTGACAGTTGTGAGTGCAGCTTGTTTTTATGCTTAAGTGCCTACTGAAGAATAGCAAAGTAGAACCTCAAGAGTAATTTCTCCTGCTCTACAATAGTGTCATATGTATATAAATTCTGGAGTGGAACTTTTCAAAATGCATTGCTCTGGGAGTTAATTTGATTTATTTACAATTACCCTCTGCATGCTCCTAAATCTCTTGCTTTATGACTTAGTAGAGAAGCTTTCTTTTTTATATTTCTACTGAGTATTATCTTGGTCTTCATTAAATCTTATCTCACTAAATTACTGCAGCCAAAGTGCATCTTCATTTGTTTGTGCTTAAATACCCCACTTGCTAGAGGCTTACAGTTGGAATATTTTAGTGCATAGTCAGTTCTGGATGTATTTATTAATTCAGTTCTGAGCTTTGCCAGACCACAATTTTGCTGGGCCTTAGGCCTCTTGAAATAAATACAAAATATTAATTTAAAGAAAAAAAATCCCTTTCAGAACAGTTTTTTGATAGATCTTCTAAAAAATCAGAAGACTGAAAAACATGATGTGTTTCCTGCGTAGTATAATCTTCCAGGCATGCTATAATTTAGGTAATATGCATATACATCATTGAAATTATCAGTATTTTCCATAAATTGTATATTTCTTTCTGTATATAGAGACACTGTTCTCTTTTTTCATATGAACCAATGTGATTTAACTACAGGCAAACATAAGCCTCCTCCACTTCTGTTATCAAACACAAAGAAAGATATCTTATTACAGGTGTTTTGTTGATATACTCTGTCTTTTAGGTGAGATGGTGTGACAAGCTACCCTTAATGGGAAGGGCCTCTACAGATGCTTTTACAGATCGCATGCTTGTGGTAGGAGGAAACATATTTTACCAGTGCTAGTAAGTGCAGATTTACATGCATAACCTAGAGCAGAACTAGTACAGACATTGGTTTAAGAAGAAGACATTCTGAGGTACAAATGCTTGTTTAAGAAGAATCTTTGTTGTTCCATGATGTGTCCTCACAATGAAATGGGAAAAGATGTCTGCAATCGTGGAGACAGGCTAGGAAGTCCAAAATTGGCAATCACCATGTGATGTGAATTGCAAAATTCATGTCCAGTTTCAGCCTAGATCCAGCCTAAACCAAACTAAGCTTTAGCAGATATGACACGGAGTCAAGTTTGGCAAAGTTAATAGGGCATGGTTGCTTTTGACAATTTTTTTTTTTTTTTCCCTGAGACACGAGTCAAACTAGTGACTCTCATACCTAGCTTGGTGCTACTCTACACAGAGTGACTATCAGAAATCTCTGCTTCATTATAGACACATGGCATATGTTACTTGGGTATAAGAATTATTTTCACAATGTGTGCCAGTTCTAAACTTTTTCTCCCGGATGCCTATTTTGAATAACACCTGCTTCTGAACACCTTTTTTTTCTGTGACTGGTAAATGGTGAATTTCTATTTTTTGGCATTGCTCATGCATCCACTGTGGGCCAACATAAGTTAGGAAAAGGTCAGTGAAATAATTTAGGAAGTGCAATTGCAACCTCCTGAATTAAATATTTTATTCATAATCTCTGGAGTGCTATAGAAACATGGCATTTTCTGCCGATGCATTAAATTTCTATACATACAAATATAGATATACCCACAGATGCTGAATAATTGCAGTTCATAAACATGAACTAAATTTATGTTTTATATAGCTGTATGATCTTTTAAAGGTTTTTTGGGGTTTTTGTTGAGTTTTGTATTTTTTTTTTTCAGTTTGATGAAGTTTTACTTTACTTTTTTCCCATCTTTCAAACACTTTTGTCTGTTTTGGAAGCCCAAGATTAATTAGTTGATTCTCTCTTTTCTAATTCTATCTACAGTTCAGAGGCACGTAAAACCACAAAGCAAGATAATAACCAATAAGTGGAATAATTAATTCAATGCACTGAAACTAATTTTAATTTATATTTCTCAAAGATTCTCACTAGGGAACGGAGAACCTGGAGTTCTAGGGACTGAGCTGCTCCAGTTCTGGTTGTTTTGAATATGTTGTGGACAGAAACAGTTTTTGTAAAATAGGAAATTACGACAGCTAAAATCAGAGGGGAAATTAATAACCAAAAAAATTTAAAATTAGCAAGAAGTAGAAAAAAGTTAAGAATTATTTGAATCATAACCTACCTCTTTTAATCAAAACTGTTTTGTTTGCCTCACAAAGACAACCGAATACCTGAATCTCTGATGTTGTACAGTCTGCTTTGGTGACACAGACCCTTGCCACAGCACATGTCCTGCAGACAAGGAGCCTATCATTACTGGCCCTGAAATCAGTGGGAAGCACCAGGAATCTCTGCTGCACTGGGCATGCAGAGCTGCATCTGCCTGCAGGAGCTCCATGAGGTTCATTATGGTCTGTGGTGTGCGATGGTGGTGGGTGCAGTGGGTGCTGGGGACTTTGCCTGTGGCTCACTGTGTGTGTTTCTGATGCCAAAGCTACCTGGAAGACAGGTATTGTTATCTCTTATATATAGTTATCTCTTCCTAGCAGGCATGCTAAAGTTCCTTGAAGAGTTCCCTTGGTCCCTGGACCAAACCAGATGGCCCAAAACCCACTCAAGGGTCCCCTCATGAGCATTGTCCTATGGTCCCTGCCATCCCACTTCTCCTGCTAATAACTAAAAAAACCCCAATTTCCTTGGAAAGTTGGTCAGTTCAGTGAGAATACAGATCTGTTCACTAATCTTAAGAAATTAAGACCAAAGAAATCAACATTTTAGGATCAAAGAAATAATCAGCTTTACAACAAATGTGACTGAGATATGTTTTGTGAAAAATGAATTCTCACTCATCTTTAGTGTATGTTTTGCTTCCTGGCCCCCCAAATCAACAAATAATAAGTAAAGTCCTAATTTTCAGGATGAACTTTAATTATCTAGTTTACACCTTGAAATCTGAGTTCATATTCCTTTTTCACCATCTGAATCTGCATTAAAAAATCTATTCTAGTTCTTAATATTTTCTCAAGTATTGGATAGATGCTTTATTTCCCCACCCTTTTCTGTGATATACATTAGTTCCTATGTCCTAATGCTAGTGTTTTGAGATGATTGCACGAAAAAGCCCAGCAAATAACTACTTTTTGCCCAGTGCTTCATTTAATGAAATGGATTTAAATCTACACATGTTTTAAGCACAAACCAAATAAATAAGCACTCAGTGAAGAACCCCAGTTACATGCCAGAAAGGGTAAATCTTTAATGACTGGAATCACTGAAATTTCCTTTAATGTTTTCTGGCCCAATTTTCAATTAAATTGCAGTACATTATTAATGCCATGGAAGGGACAGCAAAGAAAGCAAATAAAAAGTTCAAAATAAGGCCCCATATCTAATAAGCAACCGTGACAAAAGTGCCACAATACAAAACTTCATAGTAATTATTCCATTGCACATAACAAAGTAACTAGTGGAGCATAAAGCTAACAATTATTGTGTGTTGATAGTTCAAGCACAGTATGCTTTTAAAATGCTATCAAACAGTAGCAAGCTATGCCAGAAAGCACAGCCTCATCCAATAGCTTCATGCAAAATGCAGACACTTACCAAGTCTTAAAATCTAGTATAAAGTAATAAAGCCTAGTGTTCCTAGGCTTCATATTATGCTGTAAAACGCAATGAAAAAGACCTAGCCAACAACAAACAAACAAAAGTTCCTCATTTGCCTGCTAGGTATTCCAGAGACTTTTTTTTTAGAGCTTTTAAAGTAATACCATTCCCCTGTGTGTGTGATCCCTTTTTTGGATAAGCTTTATAGCCTTCATGTGTGTCTTTTCTGTTTGTTCTTTATTGACAAGAACATATTGCCAAATCAAGGTTTTTCCATTTCTCTTTTCAACAACTCCAGCATATTTGGGGTGCCCCTTGACACAGAAATACAGTTAGTATACATAGCAGTTGTGTTCAATTGATTTAGAAAGCAAGTTATTCTCTGGAAGAAAAACAATTTAGATCTGGAAAAAAAAGGAAGGTGGCTAAAGAGTGAGGGCTTCACCTCAAAATGAACAATCAGTCTTATGCTCTGAAGAATCCTAAAGGATCATTTTGATAATACCTGTTTACTGTTCTTTTTGCTGCTAGGTTAACACAGTGGAGTGCTTTCTTTGGACACTGAATTTAGGTTCAAGTTTATTATTCACACCTTTTAGGAAGAAAGAAAGAAAAAGTAAAGGTGCTATAATTCAGACAGCTCTTTCTTTCACTGAAACTATTAATTTACCTATTGTATACATTGGTTTAACAACTACAATCTACTCATCTTTTAGTTGGGTCTGCTCTTATGACTTACAAAATTGTTAGCCCATGGCTCAGCAAGAGCAAATGTGCAACTGGAATCACATTGGCATGTTTAAAGGCATTTAACACACTTTGTAAAGAGATTAACTACTGAATTAAGAAGTGTGTAAGCTTTCAGAAAATGATCAAAGTTAGTTTTGGAATAAAAATGGCATTAAGATCACAAATTTCTACACTGAATTTCAGATTTCCACTAAGTTGGAAATTTCAACTGGGGATTTTCAGTAAAATCTAACAAAATATTTCACAGTTATATTTATTCTGGATGTGAAAACTACAAAGGCTCAGGATTCAGAGGTCGGAATCTAAATTTGTTTTATTCTTTGAAGTCTATAGGTCCAGTGTGTGCTGAACATCCATATTAACCCCTCATTATTTTCTGATTTTACTGAGAGATTAAGGCTGCAAACATGCAGTATGTCTGCCCTGCCATGTTGTCCCAAACCTCTGCTCAAAATTACAGGAGTATCTGTCTCTTCCAAATTACTGTTGCTCTCAGTATTTAGCATCCTGAAGAGAATCAGGCTTTTTAATAGCAGCAGAATTTCTAGTAATGCTGTATACCTGTGAAAAGCTTCAGAGTATAGTGATATTTTGACAGAGGCAGAGTGGGGAAAGTTGTATTATAAGCTGTTCATGCTGTAGCTGTCCTGTGAATATATAGAGGTTGTCAACCACCAAGGTTGCTGTGTTTTTCAGCAGTCACTCAGTGCCAAGCAGCATGATGGAGGATTGCTACATTCGAGTCCAGGGCGATCCATACTGTATAATAGGAGTTCCTGAATAATATAACAAGACAGCAGATGACAGTGACTGCTTCGGTTTGGCTCATCTAAGCCTCTTAAAGGTTCAGTTACCCACATCCTTCTTTCTCTGCCAAATATGACTGTAAAGCAACATAAACATAATGTAAAATTTTGAATTTTATAAGCAGATGAGTAACCAAGCTAATTATGTCCATCTAGTTTTAGAATTGCTAGGTGCTGCTGCAGATTGTGGTGGGTCTCTCTGAGACATCAGCATCATTATTACCAGATGGAAATAAATCCTTCTTTTCTGTCTGAGACTCTGAGCCCACTCTCTGAGGGCTCATCTGCTCAGCCTGCTGTGGCTGTAGTTTCTTTGAGAAATTTTTGGGAGACACAGCCAATTCAATGCCATTTATCTCTCTCTTTTCTGAGATCCAGAGAAGTTGTTGCTTATTGCTTCACAGTATATGCTGTTTGAAGTGACAGACTCATAAGACAAGGAGGATACCTCGTGTGATATTGCCTCTGTTTGTGACCATTGTTTCTTGCTGTGGTGTACACAGCTTCATTTTTGTGAAGATTCAGCAACTGCTGTAAGACCAAATCATTCCAAGGCTTTTGCTTGGTGGTGGTTTTTTTTTCTTTGCCTTTTATTTTCTTCTGTCTTTTTTTTTTTTTTTTTTTTTTTTTTTTTTAATCTGCAAATTCCCAGTGACTGCTATCAATGGGTTTGGTTTTCTGTTGAGCAAATGTGAGGAGGTGACAGCCCATGCCTCACTGGCATTATTCAGGAGGCTAGATGGGCTTCTACAGTTGCTTTTCTGAGGTGCTTAATTAGTTTGACATTGTCACTAAACTCTTACCCTGGGGATCACGTGAGAATAGCAGCTAGATGTCCAGACCCATATTTCACCACAAAATGCCTAGACTCAAACCTACTGAGCTGTGTCCACATGTCAGATGTTGATATGCATGGTTACCTCTTTAACTGTAGTATCCTTACAGGATAATAATTATTTAGGACAGGTAAATTTTTTTTTCAGCTAGTATAAACAAATTTATGTCTACTTTGTTTTGAGAAGGAAAAAGGAAAAAGCATGATTTTCTATGCCAGTGGACTGATGTCTTATCATTGACTGGAAAATGTAACAAATCTTGATAGTTTCTTCAGCATTACTGCTCCTTTTGGGCAGTTCCAAGTATCGCTGACCTTTCCCTAACTGAGCAACATTTAAACCTGTGTTATTTCTAAGCACTCTCACAAATGTGTCAGAAGCATTTCTACTTGTTGAGAACTGCAAGCTGGTGCCTTAAAAAAATCTGGTGAGTTTTGAGTACCATAAGATGACAAGTATGTTAATGTGTCATCAAGAAGGAGGCAAAAGAAGTAGCACATTTTTGAACATGCAAATCCTAAGCAGTCAAATGGTGTTGTGTCAGACTGTTTCAAGATGCCTTCTTTGGACTGCGAATAACTTTATGAGCAGAGAATTTATACAAAGTTATAAGCCTCTAAAAACATGTGGTTATAATGAAGTGCATCATTAGATGCAACTTAACTGTTGCTACAGTCATGATGTTGTGAATTCAAATAAAGAACAGAACTTAGCAGATAATCTCCTAAGTAACTATGATCCATGATCCATCCTGCAAAACATATTATATCTCAGCAGTATTGTTTCTAAATACCATTAATCACAGTCTTAGACAAGACATTGACAGCAATTTTTCTTTGGCAGGGAGGGGCATATTTTCATTCTTAAGATAAATTACATATATATTTATGTTCTTTTAAACTCCTTTGAATAATTCCTAAGCTACCTAGGATAGAACACTTTTCATATTTTTTTTATATGAAGCACAGAAATTTTTACCTTTTAATTGATATTCCTCCTTCAACTGATGCAAAATCATTGGTAGTTGACTTGCATTTCTCCTGGCAAAATCTTAATCTAGACACTATATGAATTGAGGTTTTGGGTCAGAGAAATTAAGATTTCCTATGAAATTAACTTATACAGATGAAATCTTTCCATGATAGAGCAGAGATTTGAAGAATGAGTAAACCTTGCAAATTGCTGGCTAACTTATTTGACAATTAATTTTTCTTACTTTTTTGTTGTTTTGTAATTGCTCCCCTTTGTCAGTACTGTGTATCTATATAGTAAGAGGTATGTCTAGTCCAGTTCTGCTGTTCAACTTCTTCCAATTTCTAAGTGTAAAAAAAAAGCATTAAATTATATAATTGTTGGTAAGATGGTGATATCAGCAAGACCCAAATTGCTTATTTTACTAGATTACACCACTAAATATTTCCTGCTGAACTCAGTTAAAAAAAGTGTGTATTCTGAACTTGCAACTTATTAAGCTACAACTGGGGTTTTCTTCTGCCCACAGGCCTTACTTAGCATGGAGGACACAGACCTGTGTCTCCTTGGAACACCAGAAGGACTGAAGTCAGTGTCAGTGCTCTAACCCATGATTCCTCATGTGTTTACATTTCACAGCCAGGCCAAGCAGGGCAATGTGGTGTCTACATCAGCAATAAGTGCTTACAGCAAACAGTACATGTCTTTGTCTTTACAGAGAAAAAGTCTTCACAGCTCAAACATACAAATAAATTATTGTCAGAGATTAATTGTCATGTGTATGCTGAACTGTTGTGACTGCCTTCTACAAATTTGGTGAGATGTTTGCATCTAAACTGGAAGGTTCCCTAGTAAAAAAGAAATAGGTACTTTTAAAGCATATTTCTTCTGATATACTTTAGCTGTCTACTTTAGAATGAGATGAATCACTCTACACAGCTGCCATTCCTCCCTGTGCTTTATAAAAGGCATCTAGATGACTAAATCGGATGTAGGTAATTACTTTGTACTTTGACTGTGTAACTGACAGGAAATGTAATATGAAATGCATTTGCTTAAGTCTTAACAAGAGAGGACATAAGCTAGAGCATTTTTCTTCATATTTGCAGTGGGGTAACAGCATCCATACTGTCAGTTATTGAAGTTCAGCTGACACAAAATAACTTGTGAAGCCATAATACATTTTTACCTACATTTTCAGTAGTATTGAAAGCAACTGAAACTGTTCAAGCTTTTAGAGCTAGAAAACCTCATATTAAGTATGCTCGAATATTTCAGATTTAATTCAGCTCCTCTGTTGTTTTGAGTCAATTATGTGTATCAGCTGGAGATCGATCAATAATAATAATAATAACAATAATAACAACAATAACAATAATAAATTAGATCACTATTACTGCATTTCCTGGCTAGCTGCCTAAAGAAAAAACTTTACTCCTTTGGCTCCCCCTTTGTGTGTACTTAGTCAAATTAGCCTGAAATAGAAAAAGCAATATACAGATCAAAGGAAAATATTTAACTGTAAATTACCTGCTTGTCTTTCATGCTTACTCACCTTCCTTCAAATAGGAAAGGAAGTACTAGAATTTTTTGCCTACTTAATTGTCCATTAAGGACATTTCATGTAGCCTGAGACCAAAAGGACATAGGGAGGTCCAAATACTACTCTCCTGTGCACTAGTCTAATTGATGTCTCATAACCTACTGGAAGTGAGATGCAAAGACTTAAATAGATATCATTAGGCATAGAGTAAGTTAGAAAGGATGAAAAATAATGACAATATATCTCGTTATCAATTTGTCATCCTCCAATGCTCCCAGGTCCTTCCCAGCAGAGCTGCTCTCCAGCAGGTCAGCCCCCAGCCTGTGCTGGTTATTCCTCCCCAGGTGCAGGACCTGGCACTCGCCCTTGCTGAACCTCATTAGGTTTCTCCCAGCCCAAATCTCAGCCTATCAAGGTCCCACTGAACAGCAGTGCAGCCTCCAGGTGTGTCAGCCACTCCCCCAGTTTCAGATCATCAGCAAACTTGCTGAGGGCACATTCTATCCCTTCAGCCAGGTCACTGACAAGTTGAATAGGGCTGCACCCAGTATTTATGTCTGGGGAATGCTACTGACTGCAGGCCTCCAAATGGATTCTACTCTGCTGATCATGACCCTCTGAGCTCTGCCATTCAGCCAGTTCTGGATCTAACTCTGTGTCCATTCATTTAATCCACATTTGCTGAGCTTACCTAAAAGGATGTTATGGGAAACATTGTCAAAAGCCTCGCTGAAGTAGAGGCAGACAAATCCACTGCTCTCCCCTTGTTGATATATCCTGCTGTGTAATCTCAGAAGTCTATCAGATTGGTGAAGCATGATTTCTCCTTAGTGAATCCATGCTGAAGGAAAGGAGATTACTGCCATATCACAGTGGGATGTACATGGATAAAATTATTTAGCTGATAATTTACCCTAGGATATCTACAGAATGTTCTTAGCATCTAACTGAGGCACAGAAATCAAGAACCCATTGCAATAAAGTTAGTATTCCATGAAGAAAGACAGTATGATGATACTGATTTTAATGAGCTACATTAACTTCTTGGAGTGTTTTTTCTCTCCACTAGGAACCTAAGGAAGTTTTTCTTAGGTATCTCAATAAAGTGCCTGAGGTTACACAAGTGATATTACTTGTTCTTAATTCCACCCATAAGTTCTCTTAAGTACTTAGATACTTAAATTTTTTAAATTGTTCCAAAGATACCTGACTTTTAGCTTCCTGGTCCTGTAGTGAAAGTCATACCCAGAAGTTATATACACTGTCTGGGAATGGGGTTGCACAAATAATGTAAGGACACCTTTGCACTTTGAGGAGGGGAGGAAAGGCTTGAACTAACTGCTCAGTAGGGAATTGTTGAAAGATGCATCTTCAGTTTTGCCACTTTTAGGATTCAGGGAGGGACCTCCCTCACCAGGGAGATACATATAGAAATCCTCATTTTTTCCATTCATTAGTGGCTTCCAGCCTTTGAACTACATAGAGTCTTTCATAAATATTATTTACTGACTTTCAAAATTTTTAAATTTGCTGTTCCTGATTTTGTTCACTAAGATTTATCTAGAGAAATCAAGTTAATGCCGTATTAATGCAGTGACATGCAAACAAGGCTTGACAATCAGATTTGTTCTGTTGGCCTCATTGCTCTGATTCTGGAAATGTCTAAAAGCATTTTCTTATAACATGTAGTTGCAGTTTGGTGCCAGAAATAATTTTCCCAATATGTTAGCAAATGATATGCTGGCTCTTGAGTCATGTACCACTGAGCTGTCAGCAATCAGCCAATTGATGAAAGGTTGGCTAGCCAACTTGCAACACTTCTTTCCATATTTTGGCAAAGACCTTATTCCAAAGAGATGATATTCATTTAATTAAAGGTGATTGACATATTGATATATCTCTATATATATTTCTTTGAGGTAATAGTGGATTACAGCAGACAGCAAAATTCTGCATTAAAATACCTGTTTTGATTAGAAGGAGCTTCATTATAAAACCAACAAAATGTAGAATATAGGTTTGTCTTTGAAAGGACCTTTGAGTTAATAGACATGACATTCAGAGTTGTGCTTAGGGACAGGATGCATTATACAGATCAATCTTGGAACACGGGGCCAGATTTTAAGGCAGTATCTCTAAGAACGTGTGTGGTTTTCTTTGTTCTGATAGCCACTGCACAGAATGCTGAAATGTCTGTTGCAACAAATTGGCTCTGTCGCTAGCATTGTGGCAAAGCAAATAATTTAAAACACTTTTACTGGCCTGAATGAAAGAGTCAAAAGCCAAAAATGTATAAAAGACTCAATTATAAAGGAGTAAGGTGTTGCAAAATTAGAGAGTTAGGAAAGTAGTCTCTTTAATAGGTTTTTAAAATATTTTTCCTTTTTTTTAATTTTTTTTTTTTTTTTTAATAAATGAAGCCTCTAAGAAAGACATAATGAAGTAACTAATAATAGTGTAACTAAGTTAAATGTGCTTATGTAATGTCCCTTTGCCAGTCTGGATACATGTTGTGGTTGAACCTCAGCCAGCAGCTACCCTCAAGCATCTGCTGGCTCATTTTCTAGGGTTGGGATGGGGGAGAGAATCAGAAGAGCAAACATGAGAAAACCCATGAGTTCAGATGAAGACAGTTTAAAAGATAAAGGAAAAGTCACAACAACCAAGGAATTAATTTGCCATCTCCCATTGGCAGGCAGGTGTTCAGCCATCTCCAGGGAAGCATTGCTCACCACATGGAACAGTGGACTTGAGAAGAAAAATGTCACCACTACAAATACTCCCCCACCTTCCTCCTTCTTTCCCCAGGTTTATATGCTGAGAATGATGCCATATGGTCTGGGATATCCCTTGGTCATCTGGGGTCAGCTGTTCCAGCTGTGTCTCCTTACAATTCCCTGCTCACTTGCAACCTTCGCACTGATGGGGTGGGCTGAGAGTCAAAAAAGACCTTGACTCCATGCCAGTACTGCTCAACAATACCAAAACCATCCCTGTGTTATCCACTCTTTCCAACACAAATCCAAAACATAGCCCCATACTAGTTACTGTAAAGAACATTAACTCTTCTCCAGCAAAACACAATACAATGCACTAAATTCTCTTTTTTGCTAAGAACATGGAAAAAATAGAGGACCCTAAGTTGTTCACTTATCAAATGTATCAGATGACAAAGCATTGCACTTGGCTCTTGCATCAGATGGTCTGAATTCTGATTGTCTCCTTGGTAGATGTGTTCTTATTTTCTTGTTTTTCTTTACTTTCAGATGGAGTAGTGTAATTTTAAAATTTGTTTACTGTTGCCTTGTAAAAACAAAGATAACTGATGCTGAAAGGCATGAGATAGTGGAAAAAAGACACATCAAGTCTTTGCATAGTAACAAGATATAATCACTGACCCTCCTCAAGCTTTGTAGGTTTCAATCTGCATTCCAGCAACAAATGTTTGATACACTACAATAAAAAAACTATTTAAAAATACTGGCATAATGTTTCTGAAACTTTTTGTCATGTTTGTTTTCCAAGTATAAGTTACAATCATATAACTAGAGTGTTATTATTTTGTATTTAATATTAGTATATCAATATCAGCATATATGCACTTAGTTTTCTTAAATTTCTTTTTACAGGCTATTACAATAATAGACAAGAATCCATTGTTATATGCTTGAGACTAAATACTACATTTAATAAATTAAAAAGTTTTTTCTCTTTCCCTTTGAGTAGTTTGTCATCGCACAACTGTTTTTCTCATACAGCTAGTCAACATTCATGTGGTATTTCCATGGGTTGCACATAACTTTTCCTGAATATCTACACTTTCTTTTTATTTAGAAATCATCTGATATTGCAGCAGATTTAGATGATTTAGATTATATTCTTTTCTGCATTTTCTATAGATGTATATGTTGCTTTTTATTTTCTCATGCTATTATTCGTGTTCTTTGTTTCAAATATACATGGAGATGATAAATGTACTACATATAATATTTAATATCAGTTGCACTTTTGTGAGTCTACTGTAATACATCTTTTGTTGTGCCACCTACACTTCTTTATTTTTTTATTACAGATTTCTTAGACAGGTTTCTCTGTCTAAATATTAAAAGAACTTTCAAGGATATTCTTTAGAGTTAAATTACCTGATGAGTGTCATCTTTGCAGAGATGAAATCTTCAGAAGATGACAACTCTGTATTTCAAGATGTCAGTATTTCAAAAATGCTTCCTACCTATTATTTTCTGCCAAACCTTTTTGAAAATCCTCAGACAAACCATGTGTTGGTTTATAGTTATGGAGCAATCCTTAGCTGTTCAGTGGATATTGTGCAAATCAGTATTTTCACTATCACAGTGTTGCCATATTTTGAAATAGCAGGGCTAATTGTCTACTCTTGGTATCCCCATTCTGCATTAGCAGTACATTCCCAGAATTTTAAATGAGCGATCTGTGGGTTTTTCTTCTGTTTGTAAAAATAGTATGCACTAATGTTTGTTTGTTCTGCTTTAGGATGTTGTTCCTAAAAGACTGGGTTTGTTGATGGCTAGGAAACTAGAAGCAATACAGAATGACAGCTCCTAGTATGGTTCTCAATGAATGCCATGAAAAATATATAAAAGTTTGGATACAAGTGTGGATCAGGTCTCTGTGAAACCAAGCAAAAGAGATTGAGAGACTCTCCAGTGCTAAGATAAAAATGGAACAATCAAATTATAACTGTCATGTCTTTAGGGGCAGAAATAGTTTACTGTCAAAAGTTGTGCTGGGCAGCCCAATGCTCCTTATCCTATGCTTTTCCTGCTGGGTAACCCTGAGATATATGAGATCTATGAGATCTATGAGATCTAAACTGCATGTTGACCTCTACATGCTATCTGAAGCTATTCCAGAAATACAATGACAATCTTTATTCTTAGACTGAAGTGGATGCCCTGTAAATGCTTAATGAAAACCCACTAGTTTAACCAGTATGTTAATTTTCAAAGTTAAATCTATTACAGTACTATTCTCATTAAACTTTCTACCCAATTCAGCTGTGCTGAGAATCAAAACTTCTCTAATCTGTCTTCCTCCTATGGCACATATTTTGTGTGTTTCCCAAAACTTGTTTCTTCTAACATGATGCAAATTTTTTTATCTGATTACCATGAAACACTGAATAATTTGAATAATCCAAGCTGAACTGTGCAGCCCTTGCATTTCTAAAATGAGGACAATTTCAAATCATGGGTGGTTTCTATGAAATTTAATTATTCTACCTTGCAACTTTGATATTGTGGTTATGGGCTACTAAATGAGGCCAGCTGCACCTATTCTTTCTGCTTTTTCTGTGGTTCTTTTGCAATCCACCATGAAATATGACATTCATGTTATGATAAATAAGATATATGTTATACTTCCTTCATTGATATGGTTAGTGTTGTTTCCATCAGAACAACTCACTTTCTACACTAAAATTATTCAGTAGGGAACAAAATATTCTTCATTAAAGTTAGTGATACAGCTTTATATGGTAATATTTTGTTGTCACTTCTCACTGGATTCAGTCCTCTAATTTTTATATTTTCTATGTAATTTTCTTTCTTTCTTTCTCTCTCTCTCTCTCTCTCTCTGTTCCTCTCTTTCCCTCTCTCTCTCTCTCTCTCTCTCTTTCCCAGAGAAAAGCAGGGAGCTATTCTAGTCTCGGTGTTTTGTAATCTTTTCTTGCTTGTTTGTCAGTGTGCTGTCTGGATACTATTTTCCTGTGATGAAATACCTACAGGAAAGGTTTTTTGTGTTATTAACATGAAACATCCCTTTCTGAGTGCAAAGCTGGAAATAAGACTTGCTTTGTTTTTACGGAGAATATTTAATATAATTGCCCAGTTTCTTCAGATGGTATTTCAAAAAGAGCAAACTCTTTTGGCATTTTGTGCAAGTGGTACATGCAGAGCACAGAAGTGGTATAGTACTGGTCACAGAGGGACATGCTATCCATAAATGCTGATTATAAAGTAGGAAAAGGTCAGTATTTCAGGAAGGAAAAGCACTCAGAGTGTCTATTACGAATAACTTTGTTAAGTCTTGCTAGTGGTGACCTGCTTATACATACACACAGAAGAATTTAAAATATAAGGGCTCTGCTATGCATTTAGGAGTCTCCTATTTCATTGCCTATTGAATATCAAAAAGGGAAATTTGTTTAAAACTCTAATTCTTTCATTGTATTTAAATATTTTCATGACAGATAATCACCAGGAGAGCATGTATGCCTGAATTTCATCCATCAAAATTGGATTACTGTAATGGTCTCTACATGAGGTGGCTTCTTAAAACCCCTCAAACTTGATCTAGTGCAGTACACAGCTGCTCTCAGTAAATGGTGCTTCTCACAGAAAAAAAAAAAAAAAAAGTTCTACTCTATGTTGAGATATAAGTTTAAATTTATCTTCTACTTATGAAGCACCAGGAGCTTGTTCAGCCTTTTTGGATGTCAAGGGAAGTGTTTCTGTAGACTCTAGGGCTGCAGAATCAAACTTTAAACGAGAAAAACCAGCACATGTACAAGGCACTCTGACACTGTGATAGTGTGTGAGTTCTAATTAGGCATGCTCAAAACCAGATCCTGGGGATTAAATGTGAAGGAACTGGAGGAAAAGTGCTTGAATCCTTGGATTTGGAAGTTGCCTCTTTGAGTAAGTCACCAGCCTTTTTTTTTTTTTTCACCAAGAGAGAATGTGTGGATCACTGGAGGTGATAGAGGGCTTAGGCTCTGGAAAATTAGGGGGTTTTTTTAACATTGGATACCTTATCAGTAGGATAGCTAGGAAAACTCCTGAAACTTTGAAATAAAAGCTAGATGTCTGGAAGGATATATATAAAAGGAATTTTAAAATATTAGACTGTCATCTGTGCTGTTTATTAATGGACTGAATGAGCTGTGCTGAGCAGAGTATGTATAATGAATCATTTATAAACGAACCGTGACCTTTTCCTACTTGTAAATTACCCACAAGTAGACTTTGATTTTTAGAAATCTAGTTGTCGAGAATTGTTTGATCAACTTATGTCAACAGACTTCAGTATATTTGCCTTGAGTAGAATTTCACTAACAGTAATTTATGATTGCATAAATTGCATGAAGTCGTTTCTATTCCTTGTTTGGATGGCTGAAAATCTTACAAAGAATGACTTGCAAGTATAATATGAACATTTGTGCAAATATCTTTCTGCAGAACATGTGGGACATTTGAACTCTCCATGACCATGTGTCCTGATGGCATTCCTTGTATTCCTTAAACTGAGACCCTAAGAAAAAACAAATTGAATGAGTTGTGACAGATTTCCTTCACATCCTATGTTTGTTTTTTTTTGGTGATATTTCATTCATTCAGTTTAACTTTTCATGGGCAGATTTCTCTGAAGCTCCACCAGGCTGATGTCCCATGAACACATGGAAGAACACTTGCATGGCAGATGCTGAGAAAAATCTTTGTTTATGCCACTTTTGGTCATTAGAGATTCCACTGTTTTTTCCAGAACAATTATGCCAGTCCTGGTGTCCTGATGAAAGTCCAGTTTGGATAATTACATCCTGCCTTCCTAAATTTCCCATCTGGTCTATTTTTCAGTTTCTGCCCTAAAACTGTAATCCATAAATACTGTTCTATAAACCAAATACTGTTGGTAATTTAGTTCAGAGGGTTAGGTGTGGGCTTTTGTTGTTCTTTTTCTTGTATGGGCTTTCTTACCTGTTCACAAAAATTCATTGATAAATCTTTGCAGGTGACCAGGCAAAAACTCTTGCAGTACTGCCCTGTGTCTAATTTTCACATAGGTAAAGGGAGGAACAACTTCAGGATCTTCATATAAAATGTAGCAAATAAAACATCTATTTATTTCTTTAGAATAGAGGTTTTTTTCAACATCACTTTAAATAGCATGTACAGAATACTTGACAAAAGGCTGTTCTGATTAAAGATTCAAAGAGCAATAGCAATGTAGACCTGAAATATAATCTCATGCCTGGTGTTGGGACTTATTTGGGTATCATTATTAGTAAGATAGTTGAATATTGTTTAACTTATCCTTCAATTACTTGGATGAAAGGGTGGATGCCTTCATATCAAGTTTGCAGACAGCACAAGGATGGGAGGAGTGCCTGATACCCCAAAGAGTTGTGCAGTCTCTCAGAAGGATTTTAACAGGTTGGAGAAATGAGCAGAGATCTGTCTGAAGTTCAACAAAGGCAAGTGCAGGCTCCTGCATCTCAAGAACAATCACATGGACCAGCACAGGCTGGGTGCTGACCTGCTGGGAAGCAGCTCTGTGGAGAAGGACCTGGGGATTCTGGTAGACAATTACCTTTCCATGAGCCAGCAGTGGGACCTTATGGCCAAGAAGGCCTTTGGTACCTTGGGTTGCATTAGGAAGAGCACTGCCAGCAGATCAAGAGAGCTGATCCTGCCCCTCTGCTCAGCCGTGGTGAGGCACATCTGGGATGCTGTGTCCAGTTCTGGGCTCCTCAGTTAAAGAGAGACATGGAGGTCCTCGAGCAGGTCCACAAAGATGGTTAGGAGCCTGGAGCATCTCTCTTATGAGGACTGGCAGAGAGACCTGGACCTGTTTAGCCTGAAGAAGAGGATAAACTATGAAAGATATCAATATGAGTATCTGAAAAGGAGGGTGTTTGGAGCTAGATTCTTCCTGGTGGTGCTGGAAAACTGAAAAAGAGGCAACAGGCAGAAACTGGAACACAGGAAGCTTTATTTGAACTGAGGAAAACCTTCTTTACTGTGAGCATGTGATTGAGCATAGGCATGGGGTGCCCAGAGAGGCTGTGGAGTCTCCTTCCCTGGAGATATTCTGAAGCCTTCTGGACACAACCCTGAATAAGAGGTTCTTGGAAGACCCTGGTTGACCAGGGAGGTCAGATTAGATGACTTCCAGTAGTCCCTTCCAGCCCTATGTGGGAAGGCAAGGAACAATCTGTTCTGTGAATCCATGTGTGATTGAAGTCTCTGTTTTCCCCCTCTGACACACAGCAGGGTACTATAATTGTCAGACCCGACTAGTATTAGTAAAAGAAAGCCTCAGTATTTCTGAGATGGTAAGTTGCAATTGGCTCATAATTCAGGTTGGAAGGGGCCTCAGTCTCTTGCATTTTTCGTCAGGAGTGTTTGACAGAACAAGAACTGCTCCAGAACCCTCAGAGGCCCCCTAAACTGAGACCCTACCCAAAACCACACTCCATTAACCCATGAAAAACATAAAATAATTGCTACAGTCCAGAATTCCCTGCTAGACCTGCTGTGTGCAAAGTTTTCTGTAACATCTGTCCTGAGGCTCTGTTTGTTTCTGGATGTAAAACCCTAGAAACAGAGCCATGACAAACACTTGCTTTTATGGTATCTTGAGGTTACTCACGCCAGTAAATAAGTGTCTTGAGAATGGGTGATGGTATAGATAGTTATGAAACATGCATAGTTGACATATTTACAAGTAGCTCTCTTCGTAATTTCTTATTAAAAAAAAATTAAGGACTAAACTGACATTTTCTTAATTTATCACTTTAAAATTTTATGTTAAAAATTATGCTGATTTTCTTGTATTTTAAAGGCAAGGATAAAGAACATTTAGTCTTCCTCTTATTTTGTAACGACTTTTATTGTCATAAAGAGGGTTATTAGACATTTTATGAGGAAGTATATAGACTGTTCTCCGCCTACTGGAGGGGTCTTTTGTCTACTGCTTCTTTGTTCCATTGAGACAGAAAATATTTGAGTTTATATTTATGGGGAGAGGATGAAGAGAAAGGGAGAGATATGAGCTGGAGAGATCTGAACTTAAAATGAAGTTGAGTATTGACACCATAAAAGGTAGGAAGCTGACACTGGTCCAGGGAGAAAGAAAGGAATGAGATTATAGATCTCTTTAAAAAGCCTTTTTAAGAAGTGGGGAAATTTGTTTTGTTATTTTGTGGAAAGACTACAAAATTCAGCAGAAAAACATCCGTGGACTTAGTTGTCTTTAAAATAACAAAACTTCCCCACCTACAAAACAAAAAAGAACCAAAAAAGAGGCACTCCAAAGAAACAAACAAGCAAAACAACCATGAAAACAAACAAGCAAAACTCCAAAACAAAGTGAACAAGAAATCCCCAAAGAACCAAACTGGGCTTTTGGGATAAAAGGTATTGTCTTAACTCTCTGAGACTACATAAGATTTCAAGTTTTATCCAGTTTTAAAGTTAACAACAATTTTTTTTTTTTTCCTTTGGTGATAGCCTTATTGACCTACAACTATTTTGTCTGTTTTCCTATGTGTCCCCATTCAACTTGTTTAATAAAAGTACTTAATAAAAAAATAGGACCATAAACTTATCTTTTTCAAATTGTGGAGGCTTCATCTGGCTCAAAGGGTGGTGGGTCAATGTTCAGAGTTCAGCAATGTCTGGTTATGAAAGACATAACAAAGGAAATAGGCATTGGACTGGAGTGCAGTCTCAGAAATTGTGATGGAAAACCTGATAGTATGTTGGAAAGCAAGGTAGACATTCAGAGAAATCTTGAGAGGCCAGAGAAGTAGATGGTTAACAACCCCATGAAGTTCCTTTGGGGGCAATGCAATGTCCTGCACCTGGGATGGAATAACCCCACGCCCCAATACAGCCTGGGAGCCAGCTCTCTCCTCAGAGACAGGGTAGAGCTGGGGTTTGCAGTAAAGGACAGGGGTGCTGGGGGACAATAATTTGAACGTGGGGCTGGTGGCAGGATGGGCTGCACTAGGAAGAACACAGTGTCAGGCTGAGGAAAGTGGTCACTGCCCTGTGGGACTTGTGAGAGCACAAGTGGGTCACTGGCTTCAGTGCAGGGCTGCCCAAAGCAAGGCAGATGTTGACAAAAGAGAAGGAGTCCAGAAGAGTTGCTAACTCTTGAAATTGTCCATTATCATCAGATTGTCTATATTTTTGGACATCAAAATGTACTGCAGTTACTATAATTCCTTAAATGTGCTATGTGACTACAAAAATCTTAATGGAAATAAATTTTCTCTTAGATTGTCTTTTATATGAGTAACTCTCATGGGCAAAAAGGAAGCCATATGGACACTAAGTAAGTGTGAAAACAATATAATTAAAACCTTAGACATTAGCAGGGACATTTAAAAGTGAAGTCTGTTTTGTTGGAGTTATCACTCTAAGGAAGAGTTGCTATAAACTAATAGCTTCTTTTGTCTCTTCCAGAGCATCTATGTGCCTTTTTAGAGAAAAGATGAGGTTCCTCTTAGTGACAACATTAGGTGAAAATATAATTTTCTCATAACTTTTTTGGTTATAGTGAACCATGTTTCAGCCAGAACTCATGGGGCTGGTAAAAGTACTTCCCCACAAAAAGATACAATGTGCCAGCACACAGAAGTTTTTTCGCTTGGTGCTAGTAGGTGTCTTCATTTTGGCACACTTCACTTTGTTTTCTGTACTTGTGACAATTTTGTGATTGTTTATTCATATGAAAACACTTTTTCTTGAGAATAGATATGAATTAGTAGAATAATGTAATGATATATCCCTCCAAGTGAAACTCCTAGATTTTCAGAATATATAGCTAAAATGTTAAGATTCTTCATAGCTCATGTTTACACTTCTACAGGTTTTCTGAGGTAAACCATGGAAATGTAAGAAATGGATGGATAATCCCTACTTTACAGATATTATTAAATAATGATACAATTAAAAATATGTTAAACATACAGATGTTAAAAATACTGATACAGTTCATGTACCATGCGCTGTGTTGGCTTGTCAACATGAGAAATTATTTCTGTGGATGGCAAATGGCTGTCAAAGTCCTACTGAAGTCAAACAAGGACAGTTTTGCCATGAATTTCAGCATCAATTCCTGTCTAACTACTATAATTTTTCCCCTTTTTGTTCATATATTATTTTATGGCCTGGCATGACCCCGCAGGCAGGAGTAGCACCAACAGGATTACGTAGAGACAATCAGCACTCATAACTGAAATACAAATAAAATGGGCAAAAATCAGAAACTGAGGTTTTTTAGTGCCCCCATTGCCGAGTTTCTTTAATACTAGCAGTGTTCCTTCATTTCTCTTCTTACACTCAGCCTCTCTGACTCCAATACCCCTGTGTCTATCAGCCCTTAGCACCCTAACTGTGATAATCATTTATGACCCAGGAGCATTTTCTATTTCCTCTTCTTTCACTCATCCTGGACTGCTGTATTTATCACAGATAACATACACTATATAACACAGTCTTGTTTCCACATATCTCGACTGGAGACTGATGTTCTTGTGCACCTAAAAAAACATAGCTGCTTTTGAAGTTCATTTGTCTAAAATAATCTGTTTTGCATAAGCAGAGTGCTTCTTTTGCATTTTAACAGTACAAACGATAGTAGAAACACCAAAGTGTTTCTGTTACCCTTTCTCATTTTGTCATTTACATTTGCTACACCGCCCATGCCACTAATTTTTATGGAATCATTTTCTTGCCTTCTGTCAAGGTATTTTAGTATAAACTTCTCAGTTCAGCAACACCCTGTAAACATTTCCCCTACTCCAGTTCTTATTAAGACACAGCTTTCACAATCTCTCATTCTTCTGTGACATCATTGGGAAACATTTCACTTTGAGACAATGAATTATGGCATTTAGGCAGAATGACAAAGTTCACAATTTTTTTTTTTTTTTTTTCATAAAATGCTGTTCACGGTGCCTAACCAGGGGCCACCATTCTGCCCTTAGGAAAAACCCATCCTGCTTCTGTAGTTTATCAGTGTGGCCCTTTCTCCACAAGAGGGATCCCAAATCTACTTGCCTGACCCTACATGTCGTTTCAATGACTTAGACCAGAGAGGGACAGGCATCTGAATGCAGCTGGGAGAATCAAGGGGCAGGTGAGAAGAGGAGGTACAATGCAGGCTAAGTGAAAATGACAGGAAGATTTAACGGAAAGAACTCAAATTGGAGTTTACGGGTATATGCATGCATTTCTGGGAAAGACAACAGAGCACATTCTGAAATGTAGATTCAGATCTCTAATCATTGTGGAGATACTCCAGGGATTCCTAAACCTCTGTCAGTGGTTCTAAGACTGGTTTCTGAAACTTCCAGGGTTTATTCAACACCCTTATACTCGGATTTTTTATAAAAATTGATAGATTGTTTTGTTGCTGCTCTTTGCAGTATTAAAGTTAGGGGAATACTCTAATTTTGTTCTGGTTCTGTACAAAATATTTCAAGAAAAATCATTCTTCATTGCAATGTACTTTCAGTGCTTCTATGAGGCTGTTTTCTTTGTACAGCAGAATTAGTCTAATCTTCTCATACCTATGCACAAAGGCAGAACATTAATATATTTAGACTATTTGATTGGTTACTTACTATTTACAGTGGCATAAAAAATTAATACTGTTGCTGGAGCATGAAAACTCCAAATTAACAGAAACTAATGCTGCCACTGAGCCAGATTTAGCACTGCTGAGAGAAACTGAGGCAATTCTGTAAAACACAACATAATATGTTATAACTACTTCTGATTTAAACATGATTTTTCATACATGGTAAGCCAGTGTTTTAATCAATTTTTCTATTCTGCTTCCTGCCTCAGTGCATATGATTGCAGCAATACTTTTCACATTAGAGGAGTTTTAGAAAATAATTACTAAGAACCTGGGGTGTCAAAACCAATCTGTATTAATGTCACCATCCTACAAAATATGCAGACAGGAGTTACAGAAATAATACTTTTGTGTAATTTTTTTTTCCTGCCAACTGAGCAGATGATAGTATAGTATTAAAAAAAAAAAAAAAAAAAAAAAAAAAAAAAAAAAAGGAAATATAAACTACCTTGGTCCTGATTTATAACCACTCTTATCTTTTAATTCCATCCTCTTGGGATTTTGTGCAGTTGCTTCTTCTTCTTTTCAGATTACCTTCCTGAGAAAACAACCAAACAAAATATCCCCAAAAACTAAATTTCATGCAAACCAGATTTCCGCAAACCCAGTGTACAGTGATGAGGTTATCTGTGAGGAAGGCCTTAGTTCTTGGTGAACGAAGGCACTAATGAAAATTAGCATTCTAATAGAATCTTCTGCAGCTGTCTTCACAAAAAGAAACTGATTAGTGGTTTGGACGGTTCTAACTCTGTAAATTATCAAACAAAATACAGCAGAAGCATCCATTTACGTATATGAAAATTACAATTTGAACATCACACTTAGAGCACATTAATCAACTTCATTCTTTGTTTTTATGCCTAATGAGGCTTTTCAGAAAGGTAAACAGCTTTCTAAATAAAGTTGCCTTGGCAAAAATGGATTAAATGCATCCCTATTTGGTACTTTTTTATTTATTTATAGTCTTCTTCTTTACTATTTGTCTATTTATTTATTTATTTATGTGAGTAGGTGCGATTTGGTAACATGTGGGTGAACATTTGGAATGACCAGGCTTCTGGTCATTATAAACATCATCACCAACAGAGGCAGAAATATACAGCCTATTCTTGTACTCTCCCTTTTCTCTTTATTGATTTAATCTCTTTCTCAGCAATGCCACCTTGTAATTGTGCAAATGTGAGATTTTTGCAGACCTTCTAATAGTCATATCTCACCATCTTTTGTCTGGACCTTCTTCCTGTTAAAGTTTTAATTGTCAAAAAGGCACCCCCGATCTTCTTTCATCTGTGGATTTGGTGGGGGGTGGGAGGACGGGGAAGGAGCGGCTGGTTTTCCCCCTAAGATCTACATTTAAGTATTATTCATTTTCTCTCTAAGTATTGCTCCTTAAAGTATTATTCTTTGGTGCTCAGACCATGAAACAGTTGCTCTGTTTGTGAAAATTTGTGTTTATTTTGCTTGGTGTTTGTACTGATTGTTCTGATTGTTAGACATATAAATAACATCCTGTTGCAGAAGGTTTCCAGAATGAATAGTGATTCAACTACTCAAAAAATAGTTTAAAAAATAAAATGGCATGTTAGAAGTGACATAAATTTTCAGCCTCAGCACAGTGGAAATGTGATGCTTTATGTGGTTACACCAAAATGCTTTGGATTTACTCCATCAAAGTCAATGTATCAAGGCCAAAGCATCTCTGTGCAGACTTGGCTGCATATGAATGCTGCATCAAGCCACACTGAAAAACTTGAGTAAATGTTTTTATTTATTCTGAGATGCCAGAACACTGTATATCATGTCCCTGTGCGCTGCTTTAGGTAAGGGATAACTCAGTTCTGTGTCCTTCAGTGAGAAGCATGGAGATGGCATCACTTTTTCCCTGTGATCATCTGGATGGTGCAGAATAGATTACCAGTGATAAAAAGCATTTTCTCATCCATTTTTGCCACATGGTAATTAGGTGATCCTGGCTGGTGCTTCTGAGAGAAATAGGTACCAGAGGACCATCTCTACCTAGTCTGTGTGACTCATGGATTAAGCAAAGAGAAGTTAAATCAACAGGTCCTCTGTGACCTGATGGATTCTCAGGAAGGATAGTTTACTCTGTATTCTTGTACTGATTGTCTGTGCATACCACACAGTTCCTTCCTGAAAGTTTTTTATAGAACATATATTTGTCTATATTTACTCTATAGGAAACCTTGTAATTTCAAGTGAAGGTTAATTTCCTCTTCAGTCTCCCCAGTCAACATTTTCATTCCATGAAAATGTGTAAAAAAGCAGACCTCACAGGTCACAGGGTGGAAATAGCACTTAGAAATTACTTTTTCTTGCTGATGAACAGCTGACATGAGAAGAGGAAAAATATATCCCAGGGGTGGGATGTACAGAAACAACAAATAAGAAAGGCAAAGAAACTTCAAATGTCAAATATGAAATTCTGCACATCAAAAAACTACATACATCTGACTTTGACTTCATCCCACTGGAAGAAAATATTTCTACTAGCTTGCAGAAAAGCTATTTTGCACAAATTTTCCTTAGTGACCTTAAAACTTCTTTTTTCTTACCAAGAAAGTTTGGGATATCCTGACAGAGGTCTTCCCTAGAACATCTTAATAGGGTTCCCTTGGAGGTGATGGAGGTAGGCCAATTTACACTCCCCTTGTTTTTAGTGATAATGGATAGGACATGGATTAGATAATATTGTGTTACTAAGAGCTAGAACAAAGATCTGGGAATAGAACTGTCTATTGATCACTGGACTAACATATGGAAGCTAGGTAATGTTCCTTTAGGAAGCAAGTGCCCTGAGCTATTTCATAACTCTGCTGCAGAATATGCTGATCCAATACTATGCATTTAACCCTCTTCCATTTTATTTATTAAACTGTATTAGCAAGGTTTTACAACATATTAAAGTACATCTTTGTAAAGGGTGATCAATATATTTGCTCCACATAAGGGTGCATGAAGCTACCGTTGCAGTGGAATTCATTATGCTTGTTTGTTTTTCATGTTTAAAGTAAATTAAGCTGTTGCCTTAAATAATACCAGTGCCTTTCAAATTTCTGACCTCATGATGGCAGATGAACCCTGGGTCTAGGATTTTAACAAGGCCAGGGTAAACCCCTGGCACTGTGCCTTGAATGGTGATCTGCCAAGAAACTGCTTACAGCATGCAACCCCCTTTGCAGGAGGCATAAATAGCAGGCACTAGTCACTGTTAGAAAGGCTGCCAGGGCACTCTGATTTGATACTGATTTGTTTCTTTGGTAGGTGGAATAACTCTTGGTTATCTTCTAGGTTAAAAAAGGGCTGCCTTCTAGTGGCAGAACATCTAGAAGAGGCTGGAAAAATGCTACTTGACCAGATCCAGAGATCTTCATACTGAAGCACAGGAAAAAATGCATGTATAAGGAAACAGGGTTGAATATTAATTCCTTATCACCAGCGATAATAACAACTGAAGCCTTCTATAGTATACCTTATTTGAAAAAAGGTGATACACAATTTTTATACGGGAGGTCTATTAATTGAAGTTCATACCAATCATGTGTTACAACATGGTCTTTCTCTCCTTTATTTCCTTCAATTACTAATCATTCTATCAAAAATATTTCTGCCTAGTGATTGGTACATTAGGCAATCCATTTGACAAGGACCTGGTAGTAGTCATTGTAGTGAATTCAAGTCAAATTCTTCCTGCTCTGAAGATCCCAGAGTTAAATGCTGTCTTTTAAGCTGTCACAACTTAGCAAATAGACACTCTTCTTGCTTGCCTTATGTTGGATGTCTGACTATATCACGAGTAGATTCAGAAATTTAAAATGCATTTAAAATATGTCACCTATACAGACACCACCCAAAAAACCCCAAAAACCCACCAAAAAAAAAACAAACCAAAAACAAAAAAACCAAAAAAACCACAATCAAACCAAAAATCCCCAAAAAAACCCACAACTGAAAAAAAGGGAGAGGAAATGCAAATAGTAAATAGTTTTCTGTTGGTTTGATTCTTTATTCTGTCTCACTGGAAGAGCTGATGAGCAATCATATGGGTGCAAAAGAGAATAGTTATAGGATTAGGGAAAGGGCTGGGTTGGGAGACTGGCTGTTCCTTCATTGACAGGGAGCTGTTGTATTGAAGTAACTATAATGTGAAGCCTTAGATTTTTTTTCATAATAACTGCTCATATTTCAAAAATATTCCTCCTGCAGATTTGCATTCTGTGCCTGTATTTTGTTCATGATGAGCACAGAATCTCTGAATAGGTTTGATAGGCTTCCCAGAATTCCATGGCATCTATAAAATTATTCAGATAACTTGAGGTTTATATACTTCTTTGTGTCTCTGTATGTGTATGCATATATGTATGTAACAACAATATAGAGTGATCTGAGTGTGATCTGATGTACCGCTTTCCATCTGCTGTAGAAATATTTTTAACGTCTTCAAAGTAAAATAACAACAATACGCAGATTCTTTTTTTTTTTTTTTATTCATTTATTGCACAATGATCAGGGAACAGAATATGACCCTATCTGAAGGTGACATACATAATTCTTTAAGATATTTGGCACTCTACAGATGATTTACTTGGTGCTGCCATTAAACCTACTGTGTACCTTACTTTTTAGTATTCAGCTGCGCTAGGGATTATTTTGCTGCACTCACTTGTTTTCTTGTACATCATTCATTGACCTCATCTTTGTACTTTTTTCACCTGCCCACTTATTGGCATTCTAACTCACTTGATAAATGGAGTGCCATTTCTGCAAATGCAATAACTACTGTTTGTTTGGTAACAGAAAGGTCTGATCACCCCAGCTGTGATCTTCACATATTGTTACCAGCCCTCTTGGGCACAGAAGATATTAAAGCAGGCTTACAGAAAGCATGTTTAATGGATGGTGTTTCATATGAAATTCTGCACAGATAATTCCTGAATTAGAAATCTCAGACTGTAGTGAGTGGCTTACTCCAAGCATTGCATATTTGATGTTCATTGTTCAAAGCAAAAAAATAACGTTAATGTTTGAATAAAAGTATATCTTTCAATAATGCCTTAGGAGAATTTCATATTGTGAATAGTCAGAAACAAACCTTTAACTTTCTGTTATACACCTATTCCTTATGAGAATATTATTTCTAGAATTTAAGTAGGCATCATATTCTTTGTCCACATTCATGTGACCTGGAGGCATGGCATTATAAAAAAAAAAGTCGATTCAAAACAGGTGTAAATCCTATTTCTCCAGATAGTTAAACTATTTTTATAGCTGTCTTACACCCATAAAGCAGGCCAGTGGAGCCAGAAAATATTAACACATATGGCCCAATATATGCACAAATATGATGGAAGAGTAACTTCTTTAAAAGCTTTCATAAGCTTACAGGGATTTCTTTTTCCCCTAGCTTTTGTGCAGTTCTTGTTTTCCTCCAAATTCTGACTGAATTATTAAGATCTGTTCCTCACAAATATAAATGATAGAATTATCTTTCTTAAAGGCTTCTTTGAAAGCTTTACTTGAAAGTTGAAGTCAATAGATGTGAGATTCTGAACATCTTTTGTATAAAACTATATCACCTTTAGCTGATATGTCTTTGTTATCAAATAATGACAGCTTCACAGAAATCCTTTAAAATTTAACTGCTGCGCTTGGAATACAAAGAAAAAGCATCACTTTTTAGCGATTAATTTTATTAATTTCATTTTGTCAAGTCCTCTGGAGCAGTTTATTATGTCATTATTTCTAGAAGTCACAGTGAACAATGGCATGCATACTTAAGGTTTGATGGACCTTGTTTCTAGGAAATGGAGCAAGATGTTAAAAGGTATAGCTTCTTAAAGAGCTGAATGTCTGTGTTGGGCATTATGACTTCTTCATGTACATCAGAATTGGTGTGAACAGCTGTTTTGGCAAGGATAAAACAGATGAGTTTTGGAAAGTAATAGAAATATTGTTCATTCCAGTATTAAAACAAGCAAATGCAATATCAAACTCTTTCAGTCTTCTTCTCATCTGAAAAATACAAAATGATGGCTATTTGAAATAATCATTCACAAAGATTTCTAGTTAATGTGGTTAATATATTTTCCAGGAAAAAAATTCCTTATTTCTTTGTCTTTTTATTAAAAGGTACAAGATTATGCTTAAAGGAATGGGGCTATGTGGATTTAATTTTTAATTTTAGCTGAAACTGGTAGCCTTTCAGAGATATTTCTCACAAGCAGCACATTCCTACTTTTTGATTTTTCACTTCAGTTGGATAGGCTAGAGGAAACAGGCAAGCAATTTTCTAAAAACTAATAACAGCTTTGTTAATTAGCCAACTGTGGGGTGGACAACTTCCAATTTCTATATAAATCAAATTTTTATTAGAGCATATCGCTCTATAGCCTCTGATGTATTGCAAATTTAAAGATTTGTCCTTCCTGACAAAAGAATTTTTGAATAATAAACTCATGCTACTCATATTGTTGATTTTTTTTTTTCAAATTACTTCCTCACCCCATTCAGACATCTTTTATACCAAACAAAAATAATGATAGTTCCACAAAACAAGTTTTGCCTTCTGATGCATCTTTTTGTAACCACAAATGAAGGAAATATTAGTGTGAAGACTGAATATTTGTTCCGAAAAGAACATACATACAGAAAGACTTACATTTGGAAAGGAAACTGCAGTTTGAGGAAGATGTATTTGTTCTCAGTTGTTTGCAAACACTAAGGGAATGGATAAAATTATTAAGTGCGACCATGAGGACTTTTTGTTTTGCCTCTGACAAAGGACGCTACATTTAAAGCTACCTATGGGAAGGCTGGGAAGGAGATCGCCTTCTGATTTGTCAAATTAGGAAGCATTTTTTGAATTCAAAAGGAATGTGTCATCTAACTAAAAGAGATTAACATTAAGCCCACAGCGTAAACAGCTTGGGTGGAAAAAAAGAAGCTGATTAGCAATTCAAGCTTTATCTTTATTGAAAAGCGACTGATGCCCAGAGAGTTCTGGCATTCTTCACCTTTTGTTGACCATCTGTACCTGTGAGCTCCCCAACAGAGATGCAGCTCACTTGGGGACAGAGGAGCAGAAGGGCATAGCCTCCTCTACAAGAGCCACAAACCAAAAGCCACGCTAAACACCATCAATTAAAATTCATTAGTCCTGTAGGAGCTGCCCATTAGAGTGTTGAGTGTGCACAGATGCCGCTATTACAAGCATGACACCAATAATTAAGCACCAAAAGTAGGAGGACTTCACAGCCTATTTAGCAAAGATATGATCTCTCTGTTCTTGCGTAAACTTTGCCGTAACTTTAATTGCAGTAAATTTCACCTACATTGGTTAAAAGAAATATTGCCTTTCCTCTTATAACTGCTAGGACTGTTGCTTTCTAATTAGGTTTAAGACACATAACAAAATAGATGCGATTACTTAATGGAAAAAACGCTGTGCTATTAGAAGTGCATTAGTTATGATAGATGTCTATACTTAGTCAAGAAAAATTAAAGCCCAATTTATTCTTATATACTTTCCTGTTGACTGTCACTGTTGACTGATGACTTGTCTTCAGAATGCATCTGTAATGTTTTAAAATAAATAAGAAAAAGATAGTTATCTGTATGCATTTTGTTGGCAATTGTTTTTTATTTCCATGTAAAGCTTGGTTTTCCAAAAACTTCAGAGGGTAGGAAGTGATTAATTTTATTTTATTTTTTTCTTGTTTTCTTCAACCAAAGAATAGGAATATCATAGAGTTTGTACTATCTTATTCTATTATCTGCTTTCAAATGACTATCTGGGGCTTTTTGTTGTTTTATTTGGTTGGTTTATTTTAACTTCTTCCTTAAATTGTATCTATGCCATAAGTAAGAGCTCCTATAAGGAGGGTAAGAAGTTTGTCAGACAAACTTGGAGAAATACAAAGTTTAATTTGTTCTTCCTTCCCCTCACCATTGTTTACAGCAGTGGATAATATTTGGTTCCTTAGAATTCAGTTTCAGTGTCTTATTTCATATACTGAAGTCTTGTGAATTTTCTCTAGAGGAAACCTATCTTAACTCCAATGTGTATAAAAAGTGGTGAACAATGGGGTAAATGCAGATCCCAACTGCACAAATTCTTTTGTTGTTCTACAGGAAACAAAGTGGAAAAAATCCATAAGCTGGACATGCATGTTTCACTCTCTGCCTATACCTCCTGTCTCCTGGGAGCTGGACAATAAAAGCTAAATAGGTCATTTTGCAGTGTTGTCATTGTGGTAGGGAGAAAGGAAAAATAACCTCTCTTAAATCAGGAAAATGACAATAAACATTTTTTTTTACCCTAAATTGTCTAATACTGTGAGGTTAAATTTAGAGGTTTGTCCTGAGAATTTATGGTGAGAGAGTATTAGTGTGCCATACATAAAAATTTTAGTATACAGTCATTAGAATATCCATCCATTTGCCAAATGTTACCCTATTCAACATGGTAAATATGATCACAGTATGAAAAAAGGACAATAAGTGGAAAAGATAAAAGGTAGTTCCAGGCTTCATAGTAACATGACAAATAGCAGCTATTTGTAGTATATGAATGAACTGTAGAAAATAGCAGGAGTCCAATAACATTTTAGGATTAGTCAAACGCATTAACTTAATCAAATCTAGAATAAAGTGAATGAGTATGGTTTTTCTCAGGTACTTTTAAAATTTATATTTAGAAAAGTTACTGACATTTTTTTCTGTGATGGCCAGATGCCCTGACTCAAGCAATGACAACAGCAGCCAGTCAGTGTTTTGTCTCTGTTAGTGCTCCTACTGTTATCTCAGTGGTGGCAGCAGGAAGAGCAAAAGTTTAAGGGAAAGGAATACAATAAAAGGCAGCAAGTCTCTAAGCATTACTTGCAATCACTGCTTTTGTGACACAACGACATAATCACTTCCTGGCTACATATATACATATATGTGTTCCTTTGGTTATTTTGGATATATATTTTGATCCATGTCTGATAATGAGGTCTTCTCTGCTGGTAATATTTCTCTTGCAAGTTAGTTACAATGAAAAAAAAATCTAGCTGAGCCTTCCATAAAAGTTAAAAACCAGTTTTGTTCAAAATTGCATATTGATTGAAGTGCAAAATTTCAAAGCCAAAAGCAGCTAAATATACAGCAGAGGAAATATTTCACATTCTTTAGTAATGAAAAATATACCAATTTATCACACATTATATTCTTTCAGCTTGACTTCCATTTTACAAAAGTAAAAGGAAAATTATAGATATATTTCACAGAGGCATAAAGAACTATTTCAAGTTCAGTGTAAGCTGTGACCATACATGAAAAATGAAAAGAAGGTGACATATTGGTTTAAGTAAGTCAAGCCAAGTAGGATTGTAAATAATAGGAAAGATAAAATATTCCTTAAACTAGTTGTGACTGACCAGAGGTAGCTTAGTGGTCAGCATAAATATTTTCACTACAAGGCAAATGAAGGAAACTTACAATAGTGAGAAGTATGTGAAATAAAAATTGCTGATCAAGTCATAAGTCTAATAATTTACCTGACAAATCATAAATAGTTGTGTGTTTAGGAAACAAAATACATTTTCCACATACTTCAAGAAAATAATACCTTGCATATTAGATATAAATAACAAGATTACCATCTTTTCTGACACAGAAAATATGTCTAGCTTTAAGAGGATAACTATACGTTAAAAGCAAATTTCAAAAAGGGCAACCTTGAACTATTTCTACAGCTATGATTCCTGTTTTGATTCAAGTTACTCTTATGTTGTTGTTTTCAGGGTCATTATCACTGAATAATTTACACTTGATTTGCTGGTTTTGACAATAAATATAGTGATATGATTTATGTCTTGTTGAAGCTGGCATGCACAACCTGTATATAGACTGTAAAGCAATGGTTAATTCTGTATATGTGGTCTCTCAGTTAGCCAGATATTGAAATAATATGAGTATAGTGGAACTTCCTTCAAGTCAGTCCAGGCAGCTTCTCCCCTCATTGAAATTCAGCTGCAAGAAAAGTTGCAATGTGCCTTAGCTCTGCCTTGCTCAAATGCAAAGGTAGAACACACTCAAGATGATTAAGGCAGAGACAGGATCTGAAAAGGCTTTCTGAACCACAAAAAGCCCCATGGAGTTATCGTATGGAATTGCTTTTTTTTTCTTTTTTCC